>JAKELH010000022.1:0-398473 GCA_021525015.1 Lactarius pseudohatsudake | reverse complement strand
TAAACCTAAACCCTAAACCCTAAACCCTAAACCCTAAACCCTAAACCCTAAACCCTAAACCCTAAACCCTAAACCCTAAACCCTAAACCCTAAACCCCTACCTTAGCCTCGTCACTTTACGCTTATGCCTGGATAGTATTTCGTGTCTATCTAGGTAAATATACACCGAGTCATCGCGCGATTCCTGAGTATTTCATGTCTATCTAGCCCGCTCCCTGCCCCCGCACACCGTTCGCCCCTCTCGCGTGAGCTCCGTTCCCCGGTCAAGGACACTGAACCTGCTTGACAGGGCAACCACGGTCCACAGAGGACTAGCAGATAAATGTACAAAAAATGGGCCAAGGCGTTCTTAGGAGGCACCGTCTGGTACTTCTGGAACGCGTCTATCGATGACTGGAGTCAGCACTGATCTGTCACTGAACGAAGTATAAAGGGAATCAACCGAACGGCTGAGCGGAGCGAGCGAGCTACAGACGCGGCGTACCTCTTCGTTGTAGTGGGGTGTTAGCGTGAAGGTAGGCATCGTGTCGACCGGAAGCGCCTCGGGAAGCGCTGTCGTAAGCGACTGAGCGAAGAACGAGATCCGGCGCTCCGCTTCCAAACCCGGCGGGAAGAAGCTGCCTTTGAAGCCCTTGTCGGTCTGAGCGACGGAGAAGGGGGGAGCACGGAGACTGCGCCGGCCATCTGGGGTGTCAACCTGGTGATAAAGGAGCTTCTGCACGTGGTCAATGGACAGTAAGTGCTCGCGATACATCGAGATGATGATCGCATTCCAGATCTGAGCGACGAGGACCCGAGGATGGAACAGTCAGCGATGAGCGCGTGTGCACGGCAAAACATGGACGCACCTTGGGCTTGTACTGAACCTCTTAATCTGACGTCGCCAGGATCTTGGAGTATATGCGCTTCCGCAAGCGGGCAAATATATCCCTCCAAGACGCTCCCTAGGCGCGCCTGGGAGTGCAGGAGAGGGTAGCTGCGTGAAGGTCTGAGAAGCGAGATACTTGCGGGATTTGCCAGCGACGCGGTTGCCAAACATCCGACCTGAGCATGATGCCGAACAGTAAGGTCGCGACTACGGAGATGAAGAAATGAGTGATACCGAGAATGAGAGCGAAGGATCCGCCACCGTCCGCCTGGTTCTCTACGATAGCGATGTAAAAAGTGGGTCCAGCCGTGAGGGCAAGTGTGACGAGGAGGAAGAGTAGGTGGCGGGTGAGGCCGGTGAGGTGCGACGTGTTATTCCAAGTTGTCGGGATGTACGAGAATTCTGCGAGCGTTGCGAGAACCATGATGACCGTGGCCACGGCGCCTCCAAGGGCTGTGGCGGACCACGTCAAAGCGGACGAGTGTCGTCGGTCTGGCTGGTAGATGGTCGGGGCGTTGTAGGCGGTGTAGAACCAAAAGAGGGAGACGTGAATGACCCAAATGCGATTAAAGTTGACGAGAAATGACCGAAGGATCGCTTCTCGTAGTACGCCTTGAAGAACGCGCAATTCCAGTCGATGCGGTTGAAACGCATGAAGAGCTGTGCAGAAGGGATATCTGCAAGACGAGTCTAACGAAGAGATCAATAAATGGAATAAGGTAACGGAAATGGACGCACCTTGTCTCTTTTGTGAGGACGATCCGAGCTGAACTGATTTACACCACCATAACCAATGCGGTCGTGGTTACGCTCCCGCCGTACAAACTTGCGGTCCACTGATTCCAGTCATAACCCTCAGGCTGATCACGAGTGAATAGAGTGGCTTGATGACAGCACAAATGTAGAGACCTTTGGGCACGGGATCGATGCGGTTCTGGCATTCAGGCGAGCGGTAATAGTCGTCCGCCGATTTGAAGATGACGACACTCAGGAACGAATCGGACTTGGGCTATCTGCCGCATGCAGTCGTACCCGGAACATGTTGTTCATCGCCCGACGCCAGCACTCAAGGGCGCCGGTCAGGGACTTGGATGTGGGAGAATTAAGTGACATACGAACCATCTATCCCGCTCCCACATAACTGGGCAAATGCAGGCTCAAATGAGAGACAGCTAAACCCTAAGTGATAACATGAAGTGATGGAAGGCGGCGGGTGACAGCACAGAAGGTACTGTAGTTGTGAAGCGAAAGGGGTGAAATAAAGGCAAATTCTCGAGCGCAACCCCCTGTCATTTCAGAAAGGTCTACAACCTTTCCACTGGAACGCGTGGCTATGACCAGTGTGTATCCCCGATGAGGATCAAGTCTTGCATTTTTGCGGGAATGAGAAAACGGTCATGTGACCTCTCCACGCATGGAAGGATCACGTGCATTAGTTTGCCATCGCGATATCACAACAGGAGTTTTGACCATGAAAGTTTCTAACCTGCTCTTATGTACCAACTACAAGACCCAGCTCGGGTGCAGACATAGAAATTAACAAAGAAAGTGCGGTAAAGGTTCTACTGAGGAGATGAATATGTGTGAGATGCGAGGCACATGTGTGGGGTGAGCAAGACGATATACTTTTAGGATCCAAGGGGGAAGTTTGAGGAGCCGACGCCTTAAGGATGACGATGCGACGAGAGGGGAAAAGAAGAGAAGCGACGAGTAAAGACGCGAGCTGATGGCGTGGAAACAATGCGTAGAGATTGTACAGTCTCCGATGCCATCCGTTCGATCTCTTTGGAGCTGATGCGGGGGAATGGCCATTGACGGTCCCTACCCACTTTATCATTCGCAGCCATGTTGTGAAGGCACCAGAATAATATTAATGTTGAACGTGATCTCAATTTGAGGTACCCTTCGGGGTGATTGGCCAACCAAGGTTGCTGAGTAGCTTGTCGCGATGGACAGGCTCACGCGGCACGCCCGCCCGGTAACTTGTGGTAAGATGCCTGACTGTCCGCGGCGGTTGAAAAGACTGACGAATTCTCGGTTGGAATGGAGGTGTTTCGCAAAATGAGATTACCTTGATGGTTGCGTAAACTTGCCAACTACACCAGATAGACCCAAAAACGTACCGAGAAAGAGGTAAGGATAGAGGGGTGACGTTGAGGAGAAGCAGAATGTCCATGATGTCACCAGCAAGAATGACAAAAGTGTTGTTCGTACACCAAGAGTATTGGTCATACTCAAGTCGACATAACTAGACCTATGAAGTGTGAATATTGAGAGCATATATGATGTACGAGACCTTAGAGTTCGCCCTAAAAAATGTGAGGACGACGCGTTGACAGAACAGAGCACGCCAAGGAAGACCACTGCAAAAAGGTTGAGCGTGATGTGTTCAAATTGGCTCCTAGGATGGGAAAATACGCACTAGTTGCAATGAAGAGCTGCACAGACAAAGATGATGAGCGTGTTGTTAATGTGAAAACCATGGCCGTTAGAAGGTCAAGAAGCAGTCGACGGGGAGCTGCGTGCCAAGGTGATAGTACTCACGACTGAGCATCTGCTCACTCGTGCTGGTGCCGATTTTGGTCTGTAAGTTGAGGATCTTGCCAAAGCGGAGCTGCGACCCTTGGCGCACTGATAGTGCGCCGACGATGGCGACAGGCGCGGCCATGAACTCCTTCTGGCCCCACTTGGCATAAGGACTCTTGCTGCTGACCGAGTACTCCTCAAACTCGGCGAGGACGTCACGGATCTCGAGACATTCTCCAGGTAGTTGTCCTGATTGGTGTCTATGTGGTACTCGCCGGTAGAATATGACGGCGTAGTTCTGGTTGTCCGACTTGCCGTTGCCGAGAATGGGGTTTCCGGGAGGCTAAATCTGGAACTTGGGCTTGCGCCGACTCGGAGTGACCACCAGGCAGAGTAGACGTGGCTTGGCGCCATCCTTGCAGTTCTTCCTCGAGGTAGGCGATCTGGAGTTGCGGGTAAGCACGCAGTAAAAACTTGCATATGACTTCTCGTGCTCATCCCCGTTCATAGCCTGACGCCAGCGTTGGAGAGCGCCGGTCAGGGACTTTCCGAGTGATTGCGACCGCTGCCGGATATGACCGATGGTGTCGTTGAGAGCGAGTTGAGCGGTAAAGTACCATTCGCTGTAGCCACAGACGTAGTCCGATGCGGGATGCACGGCCGTCGGGAAACTGGAGCATCGCGACCGTGTACGAGTCGTTGAGGTCAATGTGCCATTGTGAAGTCGAACTATCGAAACTGCGAATAACAAGCGCTGGGAAAATTGTGGCGCCAGAGTTCCAGTAACGCACCATCGAGTCTCTGGAAGCCAAAACTGAAGTCGAGGAATATGTCTTCAATTTCCTCTTCGGAGAGAAATGGCGCGCCCTGCCCCGCGCAGAGGATATGACTCGCCACCGCCACCACCATATTGGGCCGCACCCAAGTCACCGATGGTTGGCACAGAAGAGTGCCCACCGTGGAGAAACTCTGCCGATTGGCCCAACCATCGGCTGTAGACATCGTGATCGTGACCTGGGGAAGGTGGTTTGATGGACGGGAGGATGTGAAGAATTAAGTGACATACGAACCATCTATTCCGCTTCCACTTCACTGGACGAATGCAAGCCCAGATGAGAAACAGCGAGGCACAAAACATGAGTGGTTGTGGAGCGAAAGGGGCAAAGAGGAGCTTCTGTAAGTGGTCAATGGTAAGTGTTCACGCATGTGCGTGACAAAACATGGACGGACCTTGGCAAGTACCGAACCACTAAATCTGATGTTGCCAGGATCTTGGAGTATACGTTTGGGCAAGCGGGCAAAGTCGTCCCTCCAAAGCATCCAGATCGACAACCTGGGCAGGGGCAACAGATCAAGATGGACCAAGAATCCCTTATCTTTGAGAACGTACTGAATGCTAGATCAACTCCGTTCTATACGCCTTATAAATGCTGGGAACATTCCAAGTTTCGCCACGTACCCAGGTACCTGTGAAGAATACTATCGACGCCTTGAGAGGGTGGTGTGTGGTTGGAAACTCGGAGAAAATCACCTCTAATTCCATGCTCTTGCATCGCGGCTGCTTTCTCGAACGAGAAGCCAAGCGAATATATCATGAACGCGACCTCCCATGCGTTCAAGCGATCAACCTCGTTCAGTTCAACCGTGATTACGAAAAGTATAAATAGAATCAGGAAGCTGCAATTTTCGATATCACGACTTGATCGGTAAGCTAACAGTGAATCGCGCACTTGAAGTACTCTAGAACGGAGCGGATTGCAGGCACTTTGAGGCTGTGACATCCGTTAGCACAATAAAGTGGCATTTGGCAAGGCAAACGGACCGGTAGTGATCGAGCAATGGGGCAGTGTGTGGATTATAGAAATGAATAGGTGCCCGTTTATAAGTCTACAGCCCGGGAGGAAAGTAAGTTCGAGGTGAATGGGTTTTGGTGACAAAATGACATACGTCGGAAAGGATCGAATGGCTACTATCTGCTTGATAGACACTTTGCCGCTGAGGAACTCTTGAGTGAAGATGGTCGGATTGCGGCAGAGCGGATTACCGAACCTTCGTGACAATTCATTCCAGCCATGGCACGGTCGCGAAATGGGAGGGTGAGGAAAAGGTACGACTTGGTGAACTTGCACCCAAAGACGAGGGACCGGAGATACTTGCTGGATTTGCCACCGACGCGGTCGCCAAACATCCGACCTGAGAGGATGATGCCGAACAGTAAGGTTGTGACTAGGGATATGAAGAATTGAGCGATACCGAGGATGAGGAGGGAACCGCCGCCGTCCGTCTGGTTTTCTACGATAGCGACGCAAAAAGTGGGGCCAGCAGAGAGGGCAAGTAGGACTGGGAGGAGTAAGCGACAGATGAGGCCGATGAGGTGCAAGCCGTGCAACGTGTTATTCCAAGTTGCCGTATGAGAATCCTGCGAGCGTTGCGAGTTGCGAGAAGTATGATGGCTGTGTTTACGACACCCACGGACCTCCCAGGGCCGTGGCGGACGACGTCCGAGCTAAAGCGGACATTGAAGAACGCGCGATTCCAATTGATGCGGTCAAAGCAAAGTGTAGGAGGGATGAGTCTAACGAAAAAATAAAAAATGGATTAAGGGAAGTGGACGCAGCGAAGGATGATACCGAGCGATACCCAAAGAAGCTGAGGATCGTGGTTACGCTCCACTGATCCATAACCGAAGCGATAGGGCAGCTGGTGGCGGCAAAGGTAGCCCAGGATCGACTTGGAGGCATTCGGGGGAGCGGTAATAACTATCTGTCGGGTGCGGTCATACTGGGACATGTTGTTCATCCTCTGACAGCGTTCGAGGTTCGAGGTACAGTCGAGCGCCGGTCAGAGACTTTCTTCCCGAGTGATGGGAACCGCCGCCGTGCTTCCAAAGTTGAACGTTGAACGTTGAACGTTTGCGATGGCAAATCCACGTGACTCTTCCATGCATGGAGAGGTCACATGATCATTTCCTCTCCGTCTGGCACTCCTAGTAGTTTCCGCATTCCTCCTTTCTAGAGGAGTTTTCCCCTCTCTTTTCCTCCTGGTCTGGGGACCCGCCGATCCTGTTTTTACACCCCTGAATAAAACGGCGATCTATCGCCGTTTTACTCCTGTGTGGATTCCAAGCCCAGTCGATTACTTCGCATGCCGCATGTCGCTTGTTCACCATTTTTCCTAGCATGACCCACCGCACGCCCTGTTCACACCCAGTGTCCAGCACCAGCCGCTCCTCAACCACTGACGCGAAGTGGGATAGAACCGAAAACGAACGTAGGCTTTGCGACAGGCAATGCATTTGGCCCTTCCGTCCAACCAGGACTGACTTAGGTATGTCTTTGTAGTTTCATATTTCATCTCGCTTCCGTCTCAATCACGGAGATTTCCCAAGAGGTATGTTCTGTCGCAACAAATGGTTTTGAGATGTGTAGATGCTGACCTGCTTCCGCCATCCGTCTCCATTCATATAGGAATTCGATGAGATGCGGTTTTACGGGAGCGCCAAACCCTCTTCTGCCATCCGTCTCCATCGACCATATCGAGGAATTCCTCGGTCAGATGCGGTTTTAGAGCGCACATTTGAACTTGTAGGGGTCATGGCTACTGGCAAGTAAGTTATGAGGTGGATCTAGGACAGGCCGGAGGTAGAGTCGAACGACCTCCGTGTATACTAGGGTGAGCACGATCGTTCCTTCATACTTCCTTTCATTTCCTGATGGGTCTTCCCTCAAGCCTTTGCAAGCTGCACATCCACGAACGGTGTCTTCCCACCTCGGCCCCACGCGTTCCCGACTGTGACGGCCTAGACGCAACCTGGACCCGGACCACTACCATCATGCCATCAACCCCGAGACGTCGATATGGGTGACGACCATTACAAGGTGATGACAGACGTCAACGGCGAGGCGACGACCGCGACAACAAAGCGACGACGACAACGGCAATGAGGACGACGACATAACACATAACCAATCGCATTGCGGCCTTCCCCACTGCTCGTTGCGTTCTTTTTGCTTTAAATCGAACTCAGCGTTTATACTCTAATAATGGTGTCTGAGCTTTGTTGGGCCTCGATCGTACACTCCTGCCAACGTCCTGGCCACGATGCGATGACGGCGACGGCGACCACGTCAACGGTGAGGAGAGAACCACATCCGACGATGATGGCAGCTACTACGGTGACATGACCACGACCATCCCGAGGCGATGATGACGACCACAGCAACGGTGAGGATATTCGTCTCGCCTCGTCGCTTCCGCACTCACGTTCTGGTGGCTCTACTTGGCCTATTTCTTTTTCTGTAGTCGTCTGTCCTGGTCCGAGTCCCTGACTTTTAGGGGTGTGAGGATGAGCTGCAATTGACGTATGCGCTCGGCATATGACGCCGGTGCTTATGGCTGTCCGAAGATGAATTTGATATGCTTCCGCCATCCGTCTCCCGTCAATCGCTCGATCAGATGCGGTTTTATGAGAGCTCAAAGTGAGCTCTCTTCGAACTTGTAGGGTCTCATCATCGAGATCAGGGGCTGCGATCTATTATTTGCGGATCTAGGGGACGGAACAGAGGTAGAGAGCCGAATGTACGCAAAGTCAGAACCGAAAACGAAAACAAACGGCATCCTGCCCTTGCCTGAGTCCCCTCAAACCAGGGCCGACTAGGGTATGTCTTTACAGTTTCATCTCGCTTCGCTGACTCACCCTCTCAATCACGGTGATGGCCTTTGCCATTCTTAGCTTTTATGTGGCAACCACTTGCGTGTCGCAGAAGGACAACCAGGAGGTATGCAACAAATGGTGTGGATGCTTCCGCCATCCGTCTCCATCGACCATATCGAGGAATTCGATCAGATGTTGTTTTACAACGAAAGTTCTCTTCTGCCATCCGTCTCCATTTTATGGGGGCGCAAAGCTCTCTTCAGCGTTCCGAATTTGTAGGCGGGATCAAGGCTACGGCTAGTCAGCAAAAGAGGTGGATCTGGGAACAGGCTGAGTAGAGTCGAACGGCGTATGTCAATGAGGTTCGTACGCATTCCTCGCTTTGTCGGGTCTTTCTCATTTCGTCGCACAAGAGCGGCATACAGTTTGGGATGACACTGGGGCGCGACAGTAGAAGACGAGGTCACCGAAGAGCACGGATTTGGAGCACGTTCCATCGGTGGTGGGTGAGCACGATCGTTCCCCGATATTTTCTTTCATTTCACGATGGTCTTCTTAGCAGGCTTGTCTATCTCCCAAGCTTCTGCACCAGGGAGCCATGGCACTTCGACGACGATGCCAGCCACGAGGTGTGAACTTCTGACACCGGTCCCGCGTGATCCCGACTTTGACAGCCCAGACCATCACGCCATCAACCATACGTGGACAGGCGACGAGTCATTACGAGGTGATCACAGTCATCGTCATCATCATCGTCAACGGCGAGGCGACAACCGCGACATTTAAGTGACGAAAACAATGGTAATAACGACGACGAACACGATAGCACGTCCACAACCACGATCGCGTTGGGGGCATCCACACTTTGCGTTTTTTGGTTTGAAATCGAACTCCTCTTTTACAACTCACTGGCATCGGGTTCTTCGCCACAGAGAATTCTCTTCTCACCATCCCTACATCGAGTTGAGGTTTCGAGAACGGAACACGTTGTGAGTGGCATCCCTCTCCCGCGCCACGAGTATCGTCACGGTCTTGGAACGGCCTCGCTGATTTTCGACACTAGGTACAGAGCGGTATGCTCGGTCGTTCTCTGAACCAGCTTTCGCAAGAGCTTCTGCTCTACATGGCCGATACCTAGATCCTAGTACACTTCTGTCACGGCCAACATCTTGGCCATGACGGTGATGATAACGATGGCGACCACGTCCACAGTGAGGAGTAACAAAGGCAGCCACAACGGTGGTATGACCACGACCACGAGGAGATGGCCGGGCTGCAGCAACCGTGAGGACATTGTCGTCTCCGTGTCATACCGTCTCTTCCGCACTCTCATGTTCTCGCAGCATCTGGTTACTCTCTTTTCAACATGGTCTGTTTTTTTTCTTCCCCTAATACCTGCACCCCACATAGCTCACTGGTTTCGTACCTACATAGCTTGCGCATGAATTGCACCTCGTCAGGTCCACGTGACTCTTCCATGCATGGAGAGGTCACATGATCATTTCGGCGTTCATCCACTTTCCAGGCGTTTTTCTTGCCCTGTGCACATACCCTGCACGCTCCTGTTTTCACACTCCATCCCACCTCCTGAATAAATCGGCGATCGATCGCCATATCTCCCGTTTTACTCCTGTGTAGTTTCCCACCCAGCCGATTACAGTGGAGCCACATGTTTTTAGGAGGCGCATAGCGGGCCCTTGCTCGTAATTCCACTGGTGGTGGTATCGGCTGCCCATTGCGTCTTGTGCACAGCATACTATCCCTCGGCTTTCCTGACTCTTCTGTTCTAGACTTCGGTCAGTGGTCTGTGTGACCATTTGGCCTGTATCTCTTACTCCCTCTCTCACTGTGGTGACCGATTCCGAGACGCAGAAGGACAAGCAATCAATGGGTACGTTTTTGTTGAATGTGTTTAGCAACACAGCTCGGACAGAGCCGAACGACGTATATCGTTTAGGTTTGTGTACGTATGCATTGCTTCGTTGCGTCTTAATTCCTATCACGTCACACAGGAGCGGGGTACAGTTTGGGATGACACTGGGTGCGACAGTAGAAGACGAGGACACTGAAGAGCACGAGTACAGAACTCCATGGGTGCCAGTCGGTGGGTGAGCACGATCGTCACCTGGGCCACACCCTTCCTTCCATTGCCCGATGGGCCTTCTTCCACAGCAGTCGCCTTGTGCCTCCCGAGCCTCTGCCATCACAGAGTCCGGGCACTCCAACGACGATGCCAGACACAAGCAGCATGGGTATCTCACCTCAGCCCCGAGCGCTCCCAACGGCGACAGCCCAAATGCAGTCACAAACAACCTGGACCTGGACAACCAGGCCATCAACTCCGGGGCGTGGCGCGCAGACATGGGTGGCGACCACCACCAGGTGACTAACGACGACGGCGACTCTTCTTTGTATTACGAACTGATCTGGTTTTTCGCCACAGACAACTCTCGGCCTGTCGCTGGGTGACAACCTTGGCAGGAAGCGACAAAGATGATCGATAAGGATGTGAAAGCGACTGATGAGGACGCAATGACAACCACGATGCGATGTTTCAGGGTGGCGGGTCGGGTGGCAAACGTTTACACAAAGAGCACAAATATAGTAGATGGATGTAAAAGACAATAGTGCCACGATACCAATCTATTTTTTGGTGTATGCATTGAAAATGGATGACTCGCTCAGCATGGGCCCAACTCGGAGTGCCTTCCTTTCCATGCATGGAAAGGTCACGTGATGATTTTAAGCGCCTATAAAACGGTAATCTCCGATGCGTCGCTTCTTTGCTTCTTTTACCTCATCTCCCATCAAGGTTCGTGCCTCGTCTGTCATTTCTGATCATCCATTCTAAATTACTTCTTGACAGCCTATAGCTGAAGATTGCCGATCTTATCCAAGATTTTTTCGAAATCTAAGAGCCCCTAGCACAGCAAAAAGGTGAGTTATTCACTAGATGGAAAATTTCGAAAAAAAATTTACAGTTCACCCAAAAAAGGCAACACGCTTATATAAGCCACATCACAGTGAGTCTCTCTCAATCTAAGCATTCCTCAGTGCTAATAAATTACAATTAAATTGCGAAAAATATCGGATTTTTTTTTGGCCAATCCCTGCCCTACAACCACACAAAAGTGAGTACCTTTTATTCTATTGATGTAAAAATGTTCTTAAATTCCGAAAAAATATCCATTTCATATAGGAACCTTCCCAATCCCTGCCCTACAACCACACAAAAGTGAGTATCTTTTATCCTATTGATGTAAAAATGCTCATAAATTCCGAAAAAATACCCATTTTATTTAGGAACCTTCCCAACAATGTCTTCTACTTCTGCACCCTCTGCTGCTGGGCCTTCCACTTCTACTGCTCTCTCTGCCCCTTTTTCTACCACTTGGGTCATTGATTCTAGTCACTACTCTGCTTTGCGGGATAAACAGTTCTATATTGGCAATGTGCTCATCTCAACTGAGTCTTTGAAAGTGGACCTGAGCCTCCAGCGCCCACTTGATCCTCAACACGCCAAGGAGATTATGCCAATGTACTCTAGTGATACTGACTTGCGCACTCATGACCCACTAGATTGTGTTGTGGACATAGGTGATAAGGACAAGGTGGATCGATGGGTAAAGGAGCAAGACCCAAAGAAGCTTACCACAAGCTTCCTGGAGGACATGCTTGTGTTAGATCTTTCTGACACATCTTACGTCATTGTCAAAGGTCAACACCGCTATACGGCTTACTGTCAAGTAATGAAGGAGGACAACCTCCCTCAAAATATCCCTCATCCAGGCTGTCTTGCTGTAAAACTGTATCATTCAGGTATGTGTAACCAGGTGTACTTTATTACTGTACTAAATCTTTTATAGATCCTAAGGACATCAATCGTCATCGACTTTTTACATTGGCAGTTCATGACAACCTCCCCACTGTCAAAAAGGATGCAGATGCTCATAGCTTGGGTCAATGTGTCATGCGCAACTCATGGGCGGAAATCAGTGGTGCTCTCTCTCACTTTCATGACCTTGACTTCCACAATCACCTAGGTCAGACTATGAGGAAAGAGCTTTATGTGATTTATCAGGTGTCTCTGACACCAAAGGCCCAATCATTACAGAAGGCTGGAGCTTCAGATAGACGTATTGTACAAACTTGGGCTGCTTGCAAAATGTTCTTGGATCACACCTTGCTGGAGGCCCTCATTGAACTCAATGACAACTCCTTTGGTCAAAACTTCTCTATCACAGTGGCAAGCTTAGAGAGCTTATTTAATAAAGTGGAATGGTTACCTGTAAGTCCTTTCTGAACTTGTATTAGGCTTTTGCTAATGATAGAGCATAGTTCTTGGCGGTGCTATTTCGTGACATCTTTGAGGTTGTCAAAGACTTTAAAACTTCAGAAGGGGATAGCCAATCCAAGGGCTTGTTAAATGAGCTCTTTAAGGCATACTCTAGCAAAAGATTGGATGCAAAAAAGTGGCCCAAGGTTGGCTTTGAAGCCTGGCTACTAAAAGCTGAAGAGTTTGAAGCACATTGGTTTGATTTCAAGGTAAATGGCCCTTTGAGTTGCTTGTTATCAATACTGACTTGCTCAAAACCAGCATTTGAGCTATAATGCACTCATTGGGGCGAAAAAAGACTTTCAAATTGCAGCTGATTGCTTTAGGATGGTGCGTCTCATGTGTTAAACAAACAAATGATTATTTTAACATTAAACCTATTAGCTGGCTGTGCTTTTATCTGATGGGGCTGTCTGGAACAGAGCTACTACTCTGGACAATGATCTCAAACAAAACAATGCAATAAAGGGCGCATCTCGTTGCCATACCTTTGTTCACTGGAATTCCTGCCCTGAGGGGATTCTACGCAACTACATCTACAACAAATTTGTGGGGTCACGTGTCTTTGAGGACAATACTCACTACTGTCTAATCAAAGATGACAAAGGAGTTGTACAAGGCAAGGTGTTTGAGGTATGCCTTGTGATATGCCTCTGTCCTTTGTCTTATGATTTCTCTTCTAGGTTGTCTCCTTTATATGGAGTCAGCGCTTCACACTCAAGCTTCCCTCTCGGTGTACGCAAGATGAAAGTTACCAACCATTCTGCCTTCAGGGTGTTGTTGGGTTAACACTTTCAGCCACCCATTCAATTAGTCCTGAACCTGTCAACAAATTTATGGTTTTTCTCTCTAAGGCAGTCTCCTCTTGTGCTCAATGGCGTCACCTTCTCAGAGTCATCTTGGACTGTAGTTCTCCATTGCCCTGTGGGATTGTTGCTGATTTGGAGAAGCTAAAGACACCCACACCTCCTCCTCGTCGTGCCTCTTCTCCATTGTCTCCTTGTCCCTCTTCTCCACGCCACCAAACTTCGCCCTTTCCTTCTACTAGCAGACAAAAGGCTGCCACCCCTGAACCACCTTCATCTCCAGGCCCTTCACCTACCACAAGCCCAGCTACTTCTCGAAAAAAGGGAAGATTATATGTTGGGCAATTACAGCATAACACATCTGCATCTTCCAAGGTGGCCCCTCAGCAGAAGCAACGTGCACAACGTAAGCGACGTGTAACACCAATTTACACTGATGAGTCGGATGAGCTAGCAAAAGGTGAGTTGTTTATCTTACTAGAGAGTTTGTGCTTAAATTACGAAGCACCTGAGTCTGAGCCTGAGCCTGAGCCTCCCCAAAGTGATAAGGAGGGTGATAAAAGTGACAAAAGTGAGGAGGAAGAGTCTGAACCAGGTGATAAGGAGGGTGAGGAAGGAGAGAAAGGTGAGTGCTTGCTATTTCTTTGCTTATAAAGTGCACTCAGCTTTTATAGCATCTTGCCAGCCTAAAGATATGGAAGAGGAAGAGGAAGAGGAAGAGGAAGAGGAAGAGGAAGAGGAAGAGGAAGAGGAAGAGGAAGAGGAAGAGGAAGAGGAGAAAGAGAAAGAAGAAGCGCAACAAAAAGAGCAAGTGGATGAAGAAGGGGATAAAGAGCCTGAGGGTGAGAAGGAAAAGGAAGGTAAGTCTCCTTTTTTCTTCTTGTATGAGGACACACTTAGACTTTAAAAGATGCATCTGAGGATGGGGGTGCAAATGAAGGAGGTGAGAAGAGCAAGGGCAAGGAAGAAGTGCAAGTTGCGCAACAAAAAGAGCAAGTGGATAAAGAAGGGGATAAAGAGCCTGAGGGTGAGAAGGAAAAGGAAGGTAAGTCTGCTTTTTTCTTCTTGTGTGAGGACACACTTAGACTGTAAAAGTTGCATCTGAGGATGGGGGTGCAGATGAAGGAGGAGAGAAGAGCAAGGGCAAGGAAGAAGTGCAGGTTGCGCAACCAAAAGAGCAAGTGGGTGAAGAAGAGGATACAGAGCCTGAGGGTGAGAAGGAAAAGGAAAGTAAGTCTGCTTTTTCTTCTTGTATGAGGAGACACTTAGACTTTAAAAGATGCATCTGAGGATGGGGGCACAGATGAAGGAGGCGAGAAGGGCAAGGGCAAGGAAGGTCAGTGCTTTTTTTTCTTGCATGAGGACATACTTAGGTATTATAGTGGCTGCACCTGCGCACATGGATGAGGATGAAGAAGAGCATGCAGGAGGTGAGGAGGCTGAGAAAGGTGGGTGCTTGCTTCTCTTTCCCTTTTATAAGGATGCACTTAGCTTTTATAGTGGCTCACTCGCAAAAAGATATGTCTCAGGGTGAGGGTGATAAAGAAGGGCAAGAAAAAGGTGAGTGTAACAAATGTTTCTTATTATCAATCCTCAGCTATCATTAGAAGTTACAAAAAAGCGTCAAGCTTCAACTGAAGAAGGATCTAGTAAGCGTGCCAAGTTTGACCCTCCAGCACCTTCTACACAGCAACCAACTCAAGGGAGCTATGCTGGTGAAGCTACTCAAGGTAAGCACCCTACTTTGTCTTGATGAGGAAGGTTTCTAACTGATAGCTTATTAATAGAGCCCATTTACTCCATTGATGAGCTTAAAAAGGCCAACTCTCCCTTCTGCCTCCCATACATGGATTGGGCTATGCCAGAGGAAGAGATCAGGAAGTATCTCATTTCGTTCATAAATGACAAGAGAATTCCTGCGCAAACTCTGTTCAATCTCTTCCAAGCATCCATCAAATTGTACAATGTTGGTGGAGGCTCAAGGGACAAGGGTATTTGGGACTATGACCCTGATACACCCAGAGAACAAATTACAATAAAACATACCTTCAATGATACTGACATGGTATGTATGAGTGATATGTTGAGAAAATCTTACTTACCATTTGTGTAGACATTTGATCCTGATGAGATAGATGGCAGAATATCAGCCACTTATCCAGGTGAAGAAGAAGATGTAGAGATGGAGGATTGACATGTCTTGGAAATCAAAAAGGCCTTGTGATTGTATTGTCATTTGTATCAAATTGTGTGCTGTCTAGTGATTGGCATGGGTCATCCTTAGTGATTGTCACAGGTCTGGGTAACCTGCATCTAGTGATTTAAAGTCCAGTGATACCCTAAACTGTCACTGAACGCTAAGAGAAACAGTCTATGGTGTGCGCAGGATTTGGAGAGTGTGAAGCATTGTGAGTGGTCACACAGGCCTCTGCAGGGTGTGAGATATCGTATGGGGGTCCGCAGTGATTGCAGGCACATTGTCATTGAAAGACTAAGGCTGCGCATGAGTGCGGTGAGATCAGGAACAGAAACATGGTTGGTTGGTTGTGGTTGATTAGAAAAGGTCACGCACACTTCAGCATGGTGTGAAATTTGATATATGTGGCCATCAGGGCTGAGAACACATAGGGTTCAAGTCCCTAAGGCCGCACACAGATGTGGCACACTCTGAAATGCAAGGGGAGAGCTGCACTGAGCTAGAGATAGTTATACTCACAAGTATGAGTACTTGTTGGAAGTTTCTGAATGGCCACTTGTACTTGACTCATACTTATTGGTGTGAGCACTCGTGAGCATTAGTACTTGTCAATTTTTCTGGTGATACCCTAAGCTGCTGGTAAGTGCTTCTGAGTGCAGCTAAGAGTGTTGGGTTCAGGGAGGCTTGAAGCTGTGCTGCTGGTCATGCAGGCCTTCGCAGGTCACGTAACTTTGTATAGGGCTTCGCTAGTGTTGGGGACACGTCGCTCTAAAGTTTCTAAGGGTGCAGATGTGTGCGAGACTCTCGGGAATGCAGGGAATGAAGGGGAACAAGACCCTACATGTAACGCTGTCACTGTGTTGAGTCCGACTTGGACTATCGAAAGGGCGATCACGACTTAGCGTATATGCAGGAGGCTAGCGCGGTGAGTAGATACACGGTCTCTCGTAGACACGTGATCACAAAGGGCTCTAGGGCGATGTCCACTAGGCGTAGCCGACGAATTACGATCTGCTCTACAAGAGACAGACGAGCCAATAGGCAGACGAAGAGGATGAAGGTCACAATACAAGGAGGGAGAATGGTGACAAAGGAAGAAGACCGAGATGGGGATCCTCGGTCTTCCCATGATGTATTTATACAAGTAAGGAGGTCGCTTTGAAGCGCCTCATGAAACACCGAGATGAATAGCGTATGTAGCTCGAACCCTACTACACCGATCCTAGGAATGAGTCATAGTATCCTGCATGTGATACTTGATGACTGAGACAATAAGTCCGTGACCTATTACTGCTTACGAAGGAGTCACAACCGACTCGTAAGTGTCCACGACCGCGAACGTAACATCACCCCCTTTTCAGCTGCGACGCCCACGGCGCCGAGTTGGTCCGATGCCTCCCATCCATCCACCCTGCTTCTCGTCAATACGGTCCATCACATCCGCCACTTGCTGCTCAAGGATGTGCAGCCTGTCTTCAGGTGCCTAGGGACTGTTGCAAGGTCTTTGGCATCAGCAGTTTGGTCAATGGAGGAGTGGTGCATCAGGGAGAAGGGGGGAGAGAGTGAGAGAAAGCAAAAGAAAGTGAGGTGATATGGGGAAAAGTGATATCGATGGCGTACAACAACAATGTACAAGGCCTGTGAGAAACCGTGTATGGGTAAGGGTCTGCCTTGGGTTTGAAGATGGCTACTCATACCCATACCCCAGCAATACCCAACCCGATACCCAACCCGATACCTGGCAGGTTACCCGTACCTAGTGATTGAAAGTCTGGTCCGGTCCGGTTTTTTTGCCTAATTCGGAAAGACCAGGACCGGGACTGATGCATCGGTTCATCCCCGGGCCCCAAAACCGGACCAAGCTGACAGGAGTCGGTCCGACCTGATTGCCGGATTCTCAAAAGACCAGTCTTTTCGGTCTAAACCGGCTCATCCAGGGTCGGTTGCAACTGGCCAAAGACCGACTGCAACTGGTAAATATATCTATTAGAAAGTACCTAGTAGTTACAAGTTGTACTACAGTACTACTCTATGGATGTAATCATGTAAATACTGTTATAACTATGGTCCTTGTCACCTGGAAGACATCATGAACGCAAGCATGAATGTGTCGTGGTAGCCATCGCGTTGTCGACGAGTCATCGTGGTCATCATGCCAGTGGTTGTCGATGACGTTGTGGTCGTTGTGGCCGTTGTTGCGCGTTGTCGTTGTGGATTGTGGTTGTCGACGCGTAGTGTTCGTCATGGGTTTGTAAACCTGTACGGGTACCTGGGTATGGGTTTGATGGGTACGGGTACGGGTACAACATCAGGTACCTGTCCAGAACCCGCACCCGTTATGACAGGTTTGGCGGGTTTTTTTTGAGTACACTACAACTTTTATTCTGGTCTTATAGACTACTACACTGGCACTTGTACATTATAGCTACTACTACTGGTCAGAATGCCCATCGCAGGGCTTGCTGTCGCGTCCGAGTCGCCGTGTGACTCGTGTCCTGTTGTTTTCGTGTCGCGTCGTCGTCGTCGGTGTTGCTATCGTTGACATCGTCGTCGTCGTCGTCGTCGTATTTGTTGTTGAGATCATCTTGCTGTTGTCGATAGCAAGGCCCTGGCGGCAGCGGTGGCAGTAACGGTTGGTGGCTGTCCAAGTCGTCGTGTTGCCCCGTTGTTGTTGTTGTTGTCGCTATTGTTGTCGTCTTCGTTGTTGTGGTCATCAACATTGTCTTGCTGTTGTCAATGGCAGGGTGGTGGTGGTGGTGGTAGCGCATGCAGTTCGGGGCTGCACAGTGTAATCGATACATTGACTAAGCAAGGCAAAGACAACCGGAATCACCCGGCCTGGGAATGAAATTGGGAACGCACACTCAAGGATCAACGGCAAACCCCGCATGCTGCAAACGGCCGACGACAACTGCAACAACAACATCGCCAGCCCCAGCTGAATGAGCTACCAACCGCCGGCACCACTCAATGCAAGTCCCGCAACGGTGGTGACACCCCAACAACTCACCTGCGGCAGGAGCGATGGTAAGGGGGCGCTGCATATCCGCGACTCGACAACAACAACAGCGGCAACAAATGGCAACAACGACGGCAGCGACAACGGTAGCGACAGCAGTGATGACGCCAATGACAGCAGTGACGATGGCGACAATGGCGATGATGAAGATGGCAGCGAAGACGGCAACAACGACGGTGACGACACAACAGACGGCGATGGTGATGCAACGACAGCGGGGAGCGATGACGACGCAGCGCGCTTCATACTAGTAGTTTTTCTTACAGTAGCTCTTTTTTCGTATTGTAACTTAGTGTAGAATCTATCACATTGAGCATGCTGACCTGCTGTGCCAACCCGCAAACCCACGCAACCCACAAGTACCCATACCTGTAGCAACTGGTACCCATACCCGTGACCCCGGGTACGGGTTTCACATGGGTGCAGGTACGGGTAAGACTCAAGTCACCCACAGGTTACCCGTGACGAACACTATTGACACGTTGTTGTTGCGGCCGTCGTTGTGGTTGCAGCTGTCATCGTGTCGTCATTGCAGGCCTTGCGGCTGTCAATGTGTTGTCGTCGTGGTTGTCGACTAGTGTTCGTCACGGGTTCGTAAACCCGTACGGGTACCCGGGTATGGGTTTGACGGGTACGGGTACGGGTACGACGTCGGGTACCCGTTCAGAACCCGCACCCGTATGGTGGGTTTCGCGGGTTTTTTGGAGTTCACTACAACCTTCATTCTGGACTTAGATACACAGTTGTACATGAATATACTAGCTACTACTACTGATCCTCATCAAAATGTCCGTCGCAGAGCTCCAAGTCGCCGTCGCGTCTGGGTCGTCGAGTCGCGTTGTCGTCGTCGACATGTCTTGGTGGTGTTGCTCTCGTTGTCTTTGTTGTCTTCGTTCGAGTTGTTGTCGTCGTTGTTGGTGTCGACGTCTTCTTGCTGAGGTCAATGGCAGGGCCCTGGCAGCAGCGGTGGCAGTGGTGGCGGTTGGTGGCCGTCCGCCAAGTCGTCGTGTGACTTGTGTCGCTCAGGTCGCCTCGTTGTTGCCAATATCGCCTTGTCATTCTTGTCGCTATCGCTGTTGTCTTTGTGGTGGTCGTCATTGGCAGTATCTTGCCGTTGTCGATGGCAGAGCCCTGGGTGGTGGCGGTTGGTAGCGCGGGGGGCTGCTGCGTGACAATCGATAAGGTGACTAAGCAAGGCGAACAGGCATCTGGGAACGAATCAACGGCAAACCCCGCCTGCGCCGCACACGCTAACCACGACAACCCACAATGCCAACAACAATCACTTTGCCAGCCCTGAGCCGAACCACCAGCGCCATACCAAAGCAAGTCTCAAATGCAACGCCTGCGGCACCCCAACAATGATGGCTTTTGGCCCGGGCAGCGCTCGGAGCGACGGCGAGGCAGTGCTCGGCTGCAACTCTGAGCGACTCGACGACTACGACAACGACAATGGCAGTGACAACGGCAACAACGGCAACAACAACAGCGACGCCGGCAGCAACAACGTCGACAACGCAGCGACGACGCGACGACGGCAGCGACGTCGCTGTGACGATACCGATCCGCCTGCGCCGCACACGCTAACCACGACAACCCACAATGCCGACAACAATCACTTTGCCAGCCCTGAGCCGAACCACCAGCGCCATACCAAAGCAAGTCTCAAATGCAACGCCTGCGGCACCCCAACAATGATGGCTTTTGGCCCGGGCAGCGCTCGGAGCGACGGCGAGGCAGTGCTCGGCTGCAACTCTGAGCGACTCGACGACTACGACAACGACAATGGCAGTGACAACGGCAACAACGGCAACAACAACAGCGACGCCGGCAGCAACAACGTCGACAACGCAGCGACGACGCGACGACGGCAGCGACGTCGCTGCGACAATACCGATCTTCAAGTTGATAGCGACAACGGCACAACTGCAGCAGCGACGGCGACGACGATGACACGACAGACGGCGGTGGTGACGCAACAATGGCAGACGGCGATGACGACGCCGCGGGACTCATAGTTATCTTACATACAGTAGTACTCTTTGTATAGTAGTACAGCATTCATTTTGGGGCCATCAATCTGACCCGCAGTGCCAACCCGCCAACCCGTGCAACCCGCAAGTACCCATACCCGTAGCAACTGGTACCCATACCCGTGACCCCGGGTACGGGTTTCACACGGGTGCAGGTACGGGTAAGGCCCGAGTGACCCACGGGTTACCCGTGACGAACACTATTGTCGACGTGTTGTTGTTGTGGCCGATCATAGTCGTCGTCAACTTGTTGATGTTGCGGGCTGTCAACGTGTCGCCAAGCATGTCACCATTCAAGTTGTCGAAGTGTCAGTCGTTGTTGTGGCTGTCGAGGTGTTGTTGTTGCGCCTGTCGAAGTGTCATTGTCTTGGTCATGGCTGTGGTCATCGATGTGTTGTGGGAGTGTTGTGGGTGCAAGTGTGGTCATGATTGTTGATGTGGTGTTGATGGTGGTGGTCGTTAGTGATGGCGCGGTTGTTTTGTTTGAGGCTGTTGTTGTTGAGGCTGGTCCGAGGCATTGACATCGGTGTCGCTGCAGTCGGCCTGGGTGTCAGAAGGGTGGTCGTAGTTCCCATTTGGTCGGCGTTGTTGAAGTTGGTGTTGTCGGATGGTCGTGGCTGGTCGTGGCTGTAAAGACCGGTTGGGACCGGTCCCAACTGGCCCTGTACCGGTTCACCCATTTTCCAAATTTGGATGAACCACAACCAGTAAAGTTCTCAGGCCAGATGAACCGCAACCGAAAGGTCCAGTTGCAACCGGTTGCAGTCCGGTCTGGTCCTGGTTTTTTTCCGGTTCATGGGACTGGACTTTTGAACACTACCCATGCCCAAGCCAATCACTACCTATACAGCATATGATCCCTCCAGTTATGACCCATGGTTGTCCTCTCTAGCACCCTCTGTCACTCAGAAGTCAGACCTCCTCAGGAGACAACAAGAAGAATTCACTTATGCAGCAGAGCTCAAGGATATGCTTGCCAACCTCAAAAGAGTTGATGATGAAGGTTGTTGCAGTTTGCTTTTGGACACTTTGTGTTCATTTGTTTGTTCACAATATTTTGAAACAGGCTCTCACCTTGTCATGTGCAAGCATGGTGCCACAACATGGTGCTGTTGCACTACAATGGTGATATATGACAGATAAGGCTAGTGATGATGGTGGCTCTACATTATAAAGGATGGGGTGATGACAGAGGGACAGGTCAATAGATATGAACCTCTTCATGTGAGAAATTGTCACATGACCTCTCCATGCATGGAAGAGTCATGTGACCAGTGCCACATTAACCTGTATGCAAAGATTGACTGATCCAGCTTGCACCATACTGACAGTCAGCAAGATTTGATCAGATATCACCTGTTCAGATTGAGGTAAACCCACCCATGTGCCTACATTGGCAAACATCAGCCAATTCACCCCTGCTACATGTTGTATGTGATCACATACAAAGATTGTCCGATCTGGCTTGAACCATGCTGACGTTCAGCAAAATATGACCAGATATCACCTGTCCTGATCAAAAAGAACCCACCCATGTGCCTACATTGGCAAACGTCAGCCAATTGACCCCTGCTACATGTTGCCTGTGACCACATACAAAGATTGTCCGATCTGGCTTGAACCATGCTGATGTTCAGCAAAATATGACCAGATATCACCTGTCCTGATCAAAAGGAACCCACCCATGTGCCTACATTGGCAAACGTCAGCCAATTGACCCCTGCTACATGTTGCCTGTGACCACATACAAAGATTGTCCGATCCGGCTCGAACCATGCTGACGTTCAGAAAAATATGACCAGATATCACCTGTCCTGATCAAAAAGAACCCACCCATGTGCCTACATTGGCAAACGTCAGCCAATTGACCCCTACTACATGTTGCCTGTGACCACATACAAAGATAGTCCGATCCGGCTCGAACCATGCTGACGTTAGGCAAAATATGACCAGATATCACCTGTCCTGATCAAAAGGAACCCACCCATGTGCCTACATTGGCAAACGTCAGCCAATTCACCCCTACTACATGTTGCCTGTGATCACATACAAAGATTGTCCGATCCAGCTTGCACCATGCTGACGTTCAGCAAAATATGACCAGATATCACCTGTCCTGATCAAAAGGAACCCACCCATGTGCCTACATTGGCAAACGTCAGCCAATTGACCCCTACTACACATTGCCTGTGATCATGTACATAGATTGTCCGACCCAGCTTGCACCATGCTGACGTTCAGCAATATTTGACCAGATATCGCCTATCCTGATCAAGGGGAACACACCCACGTGGCTACATTGGCAAACGTCGGCTGATGGACCCCTGCTGCAAATTGCCTGTGACCACATACAAAGATCGTCCGATCTGGCTTGAACCATGCTGACGTTCAGCAAAATTTTGCCAGATATCACCTGTCCAGATCAAGGGGAACCCACCCATGTGCCTACATTGGCAAACGTCAACTGATGGACCCCTACTGCAAGTTGCCTGTGATCACATACAAAGATCATCCGATCTGGCTTGCACCACATTGACGTTCAGCAAGATTTGACCAGATATCACCTTTTCATGTCAAGGCTTACCCACCCGTGTGCCAATATTGGCAAATTTCAGCCGATGCCCCTCTGCTGCAATTTGCCCTGTGATCACATACAAAGATCATCCGATCCAACTTGAACCATGCTGACGTTTGGCAAGATTTGGCCAGATATCACCTGTCCTGATCAAGGGGATCGCACCCATGTGCCAACGTCAGGCAACGTCATCCATTTCCAGGTGGGCCACTGCATGCAGAGGGGGCATCCCAAAGATCGTCCGATCCTGCCTGCACGGCTTTGACGTTGGGTGACGTTTGGCCACAGGTGGCCACTCGAGGCCATTCTGCATCCACCTGTGTGCCTGGATTGGCCCCTGTCAATCATTGGCACCATGGTGTGCATCACCTGCCTATGCAGCACACGTGATCAAAGATCCTCCGATCGTGCTTGAGCCACTTGAACGATGGACACGATGTGGCCAGATATCACACCATTGGATCCTGCCACATCCGCCCATGTGTGTACGTCAGTGAACGTCAGAGGTGTCACGGCCATCACACCATGCACCCTGGCCAAAATGGCCCCAGAGCAAAGATCATCCGATCCAGGCAGAACCGCTTTGACGTTTGAGGTGGCACAAGCACAAGCAGGATGGGGACAGGGTGACCGACCACCCTGCCAGCTGCGCTGCGCCCACAAGGACCTTCCATATAAGGGAATTCACCAAAGATGGTCCGATCCTGGCATGAGCGTGGCGACGTTCGGCGATATCATGCCGGATATCAGCCTGCCGTCAAGGGCCCATGCCGCCCACACGTCGATTTCGGTGGATATCAGAAAAAGCTGCAGCAGGGGGCCCTACTGCAGGGAAACAATAAATAGATTGTCTTCGCATTGTCGTTGTCGTTGCTGCCGCTGTGATCATCTTCATGTCATCATCGTAGTCGCCGTAGTCGTCTTTGCATCGCTGTCACCATCGCCGCTGCCATCTTGATTGTTTTCACATTGTCGCCGCCGTCTTGATCATCTTCACCATGGTCATCACTGCTGTGATCGTCTTCGTGTCGTCATCGTTGCCGCCGTGGTCGTCTTCATGTTGCTGCAATCTTCATCGTCTTCGCATGGTTGCTGCCGCTGTAATTGTCTTTGTGTCAGCGTGTAAGCATGAATGAACCGATACTCATCTTTCTGGTTTTGAGTTTGGGTGCGGCACTGCTGGTGGCGTCTTGTATCTGGGGCAAGGGCCCGCTGGTTTGGAAAGGGGTAATAGAAGTTAGTGGAGGGTGAAAGGAGCGAGAAGGCCGGACTTACTAGGGCTGAAACCGTGGTTATCCATGTGGTGATCTGATCCAATGAGGGTTGGCTCGACCAGACTTGGACATTCAGGGTCAAAAGAGGATTGTGCAGTCGAGGGCGGTGATGCCGGTGAGCTCATGCAGCTCCTTGAGGGTGAAGGCGGCTGCAGGGGCCCACGCCGGCCGATGATGGGGACATGCAGACATCGTGCCTTGCGAGGGTTGTGGGAGGGATGAGCAACAGCCTGGCACTGTGCGACCCTTGGCACGACCTTGAGTGCGGCGCTTCCCTGGTTGGAGATGTGGCGGGACATTGTATTTTGCGAGAGTTGTGGGAGATGGCGAGACAAGGTGGTGGTACGGGTAAGGAAGTGGATGCGCGGGGAGGTCCGATGGAGGCCTAAGTCGTCGTAGGGGCAGGGGAGTGAGGGGCTGAAGGTGATGACACTGATGAGCAATGGTGAGAATGTGTCTAAGGGAAAGCTTGTGACTTACTTGTTGCGGTGTCGGACAACAATTCACCCAGACAAAAAGAGCCATAACCTGTGCAACCCATGGTTTGGGTATGGGTTTGCCTCGGGTTGAAAGATGCCACCTGTACCTGTACCCGGAACTATCCGGCCTGTGACCCATGCGGGTTACCCGGACCTGTGACAATCACTAAGTACAAGGGTGGCAGTGACAACAGCAGCGCCACAGACATTGGCTGTTTGTGAAAGACATTGGATCAGTTCCCAGTGTCAACAATAACCCTAAGCCAGACCAAGGCTGAAATGACCAAAAACATATGATTTCAGGGCCAGAGCCCAAGGGATCCTTACACTGCGCTATGGGTAGGGGTTTGCCTCAGGTTGAAGCAGGCTACCCATACTCATGACCCATGCAGGTGACCCATACCCATGACAATCATGACCTACATCATCACACACATACAGCATATGATCACTCTAGTTATCACGCATGGTTGTCCTCTCCAGCACCCTCTGTCACTCAGAAGTCAGAACTCCTCAGGAGACAACAAGAAGAATTCACTTACACAGCAGAGCTCAAGGATATGCTTGCCAATCTCAAAAAGGTTGATGATGAAGGTTGTTGCAGTTTGCTCTTGGACACTTTGTGTTCAACAGATGATTGATGTCTTGGACTTGGCAGAGCATCCTAGTCCACTTGGAGAATGGGTGCATGGGTTGAAATGGGTGCATGGCAGTGAATGTGCAATGGTGGTATAGCTACAGCACTGCTTTTCTTCTACAGGCATTTGATGTGTTTTTGTTTGTTCACAAGGTTTTGAAACAGGCTCTCACCTTGTCATGTGCAAGCATGGTGCCACAACATGGTGCTGTTGCACTACAATGGTGATACTCAGTAAAAAAGAAAAGTCGGCCAGTGGTCAGAGAGTAGTCAGAGGGTAGTCAGAGGGTAGTCAGAAATTTCACCAAAGTCAAGAGATAGTCATTTTGTAGTCAGCTTGTAGTCAGTTCAAAGTCATATTACTTAGAGAAAACTTTAATTGGATGCAAGTGGGATAGGTATGGGGAATATGGGAATATGGGGGATATTGGATAGGGGTGGGGAACATGGGGGAGAGGAACATGGAGAGGGGGGATATGGGGAGGGGGGAGGGGAATATGGGAAGGGGGGATATAGGGATGGGGGAGGGGAACATGAGGATGGGGGAGAGAAACATGGGGAGGAGGGATATGGGGATGGGGGAGAGGAACATGGGGAGGGTGCATATGGGATGGGGGAGAGGAATGTGGGGAAGGGGGATATGGGGATGGGGGAGAGGAATGTGGGGAAGGGGGTATGGGGATGGGAGAGGAACATTGGGAAGGGGAGTATGTGGATGGGGGAGGAAACATGGGAGGAGGGATATGGGGATGGGGAGAGAACATGGGAGGGGCATGGGGATGGGGGAGAGGAATGTTGGGGAAGGGGAATATGGGGATGGGGGAGAGGAACATGGGGAAGGGGGGTTATGTGGATGGGGAGAGGAACATGGGGAAGGGGAATATTGGGAAGGGGGGGGGAACATGGGAAGGGGGATTATGTAGACAGTGGAGGGGAACATGGGAAAGGGGAATATAGGGAAGGGGGAGGGCAACATGGGGAAGGGGAATATAGGGATGGGGGAAGGGAACATGGGGAGGGGGCATATGGAGATGGGAGAGAGGAACATGGGGAAGGGGGATACAGGGATAGGGAAGGGAACATGGGGGGGCATATGGGGAAGGGGGAGGGGAACATGGGGAGGGGTAATATGGAGAAGGGGGAGGGGAATATGGGAGGGAATATGGGGAGGGGAATATGGGGAGGGGAATAAGGGGAATATAGGGATGGGGGAGGGGAACATGGTGGCTGTGATTATGTAGATAGGGGAGGGGGGGAATGGGGAATATGGGGGAGGGGGAGGGGAACATGGGAAAGGAGAATGTAAGGAAAGGAGGGCAATGTGGGGAAGGGGAATATAAGGGGATGGCATGCATGGGGATGGGGATTATTTATGTAGATGGGGGAGGGGAACATGGGGAAAGGGATTATGTAGATGGGGGAGGGGAACATGGGAAAGGGGAATATAGGGAAGGGGGAGGGCAACATGGGGAAGGGGAATATAGAGATGGGGGAGGGGGAGGAGAACATGGGGAAGGGAAATATGAGGAAAGAGGAGGAGAAGATACCTCTAGTGATTATTATTTGTGAGTTGAACAAAATAAAAAATCTCTGTTGAGAGATGAGCAGTTTATTTAAGTTAGGAAAGAGTAAATAGATTGTATTTCAATCAAGAGTGTTGCTTTGCAACAATTCCTGAGCATATTTCTGCATATCTAGGAGAGGTGGGATTTGCAGGAGGGGAACATACCCTGGTGATTATTATATGTGAGTTGAACAAAATAACAGATGAGAAGTGAGGCAAAAAGGAGTCTACCTGTAATGGCCCTCAACATGATTGAAGTTTTTTCTCTAAGTCAAAATGACTTAGAGCTGACTACAAGATGACTACCTTCTGACTACAAGATGACTACCTTCTGACTTTGGTCAAATTTCGGACTATCATCTGACTACTATCTGACTTCTGGCTGACTTAGATATTTTGTTGGCTCCTTTCTTTCTGATGCAACATAAGTCCCTAGAGAATTGGGGAAGTACAAGTACAAGACAGCCACTTTTATTTACCCTACTCATCTTCTACTAGGATTTCATCAAATCCACATTCCTCTGCACTCAGCATATCTAGTCCTGGATGTCTTCTTAGGATATGAACCCTTGACTCAAACTCCCAAATTCCAATCAGATTCATCAGCCTAGATGTTTCCATCACCCTGATCTCTTCTGACCACCTCCCACACCACCTCCATACTACACCAAACTCCTCCACCACTGGACAGTAGACCACCAAACACAGGTTGTGCTCTGGCACTGAGTAAAATGCTAGTGCCTCTCCCCAAGTAGGTCTTTTGGCTTGTGTGTCTCTCTGAGCCTCAAAATATCTTGAGAAGAGTGAGGATTGGCCTCTGAGCTCAGAGATCCTACTTCTCAGAGTGACCCTTCTTTAATTGTGCACTTTCCCCATCTCTGGACTTTAAGATCCCAATTAAAAGGCACATCAAGACATCCACAAATTGCCTTGAGATGGGTGTAAAAGTCTGTGCTCTCTTTTTTGTCAGTCTTCCTTATAGGAAGGGACTGAAAAAGGTGCTCTTTTTGTCTCTTCTCCTTTCCAGGAATAGACAAGACTGGGTACTTCAGAGTCAACATCTTAGTGGTTGCCCTTTCAAATAAAATTGTGGACATATTGGCAAATGGTGCCTTCTTAGATCTGATCTTGTGCCCCAGCTCTCCAATTGCCCTCTCCACTGTTGCTTGTGAACCAAATCTGATTGAGCCATGCCATAGAATATGATATGGGACATGGACTAATTGAAAGATGCACAGTCTACATCTTGAGACCTTCATTGGGTCATCACCAACATATAGCCTTTCAAACTCATGCAGGAAGGAACAAGCTTTTCTATGTAGCTCTGCCAAATCCTCTGATGACCTTGGGGAGATGGTCATGGCAGTTTCAACAATGTCTGCAAATTCTCCAAAGTTCTCCAAAACTTCCTGATCAACTTCTAGTTCCCAAGCAATTGGTATAATATACCAATGGAGGAGTGCCATCCATTCATAGACTTTATATTGGCTCTGGCGCTTTTTATATGGGTTTCTAATTGGCCCACAAAAAGATGGAGGGAGAGTCTTTACAGCCTTCTCAACCTCTTCTCCAAGAAGTTCTGCAACTTCTTTACTGAGGTGGATCCTTTCATCACTGGAACTGTGTGTTACCCACAAGTCCCAGATATGTAGCATGCAGTTCTCATAGAATAGGTGGAATGGATCCAGTGGGAAGAATGATGGATGAGAAAAGGCAGGGCTGGTAGAACACAGTGTAAGGCGTGATATTCCTGTCTCCCTCACAATCATTTGTTGCTCCTTCTTAGTCTTTGCAGATAGAAGCCTATCAATGGTCTTCCAGTAATGACTCTGTTCCCGCATTGGTAGGAAGTAAGGATCAATATCAGGGCGAGTTGGATTAAACTTCTCCCTCTGAGGTGGAGAGAGTGGATAATATTGTGCCTTTGCACCTCTCTCTTTGCTAGTGCGTGCACCTTGCACCATAGTGAAGCGATCACCATGAAGGGCAGCATGTCCAGCCATTCCATTTAACTTGGCTGAACCCAGCATGTCTCCTTTGACACCACAGAGATATGCCTTCAAAACAAAGTAGGATGAATCAATCACATCCCATGTCCATATTCCTTCACTAGCCATGGCCATCTCCTGGAAAAGAGGATATATGAAGGACTCAATATTTCCAGGAGATGAAGGCCCAGGAATGGCAAGGGGGATAATAATATTTTTTGCCCTATATCGCCTCTCTGGTGGGAGATCGAGTAGCACAACAACCAAGAGCCACACATTGGATTGTTTCTTCATGGTGAGCTGAGCACCATCAGTAGAGATTGTAATGGCAGTGTCTCTGGCATCTTTAAATAGCCCCAATTTTTTATAGTGATCAACATGATTTGCAGAGTTGGCAAAATCAGAATATGTCTGCCTGTTGGCACCTGAAGCTACTGCAAGAAGTTTTAGAGTCTCCTGCAAGCACCTGTCTCTGTATCTCATCTCTTCTGATGTTTCTGCGACTGAATAGTGTGACTGAATGATGGGAATGATGGGAATATAAAGCATTTGTGCCCTTGGCTTTTGTGAAGCCCTAGGACCCAGCTTTTGCTTATAGCGTGGTTCATTGCAAATTTTTCCATCACGGGAGTGTGTGCAAAGGGTTTGGGACTGAAAGTCCCCAGTATAAGCCATGCAACTCCTGGGGCACATGTCAATAAATGATGGTGTAAGCCCAGTAAGCTTCTCTGCCAACTTCCGCACAGCATAAAGGCTGAGGATCTCCACATCTGTGGCCTCTGAAAGCACTTTAGCATGGGAGCTGTAGGCTTTTACTGTGCCTTGGGACTCTGTCCATGCAAAGTAGTGCTGAAGGGACAGCACTTCTGCCCTAGATAGAGCGTATTCCCCTGGGGGACCAGAAGGGGGAGGGGGAAGAGCGTAGTCCCCCAACAGCTTCTTTTGGAGCTGTACAACAGCCTCTGGCAAAGAGGGACTTGCCCTGCTTGTCTGACTAGACTCCTCCAAAGCCTCAGATAGGGCTGAGTCTTCCATCTCAGCAACATCCTCTGCAAACATATCTGAAAAGTCAGAGTCATAACCCAAGTCCACAGCCTGAGGGGGGGGATCTAAGATCTCCTCAGCAACCTCAAATAGAGCAGATTGGCCATCAGAGCTAGATAGATCATCCTCAGAGCTAGACAGATCCCCAGAGTCAGATAAATCCTCAAAATTTGCAGAGGCAAGCACAGAGGGCTCCATAGGATCACTATTGTAGCCTGGGAGATCTGTAATTGTGTAGCTTAGATACCAATATATCAAGAGATTTTACTTACCGTCAACATCTGTCATCACAGCATCAGCATCTCCCACTGCACTCTCAGCAGCATGAAAATCTAATTTAAAAAATTGAGCTAGCAACCAAAGCATAATAAAATAGTACCAACCATCAGTCTCCCTCTGAGCCCCTTCTGGGCCTTCCTGGAGTGGTGCTGGTGCAACAGAGGTATTATCTAGATTAAGATCAATATCAAGGCAAATTAGTTTTTGATTAAGGGCATAAAAAATAAACACATGCCATCAGGATGAGAAGATAGGCTAGCTGCTTGAGACTCCCCAGCCAAGCAAGCAAGCAACTGTGCAGTCTGGTCATGACAGCTCTGCAAGTAGTCAATTGTGTGCTGAGAACCCTGCAAACCAATCTGATCTAGTAGCTGAACTTGGTTTTGCTTAAGATGACCCTGTATTGTCCTTCTGGTAAGATGCTTCCTTGAGTTGCATTGGAAGCATGGACAAGGGTACTTTGGCGCAACTGAGGCCATAGTACGTGGTGTAGTAGTCCTGGTAGATGCGTGAATGAGAACGCAGATAACAATCCTAGGATCGCGGGAACCTCGGGCCGTCGCTTGACGCACCGAAACAATGTGTAGTAAGCATTGTTTCCACGCGACTTGTTGGTTTACTCTCGTTCGCACTCGCCACATATTTTTTCTCGCCTTTTTTTTTTTTTTTACAATGTCTGCTCCCCACTACAATCTTTCTGAAGATGAAGACGACGACCTCTTTGGGGATAATCCTGGGTCTGACAGTGACGATAACGACAATACTATGCGCCCTCCCACTTTGAGTCGTGTGAATCGACAGCCCCCCAGCTCCCTCTCTGACAGCACGGGGGTTTCGTACTCTAAGTTTTCGCAGCAACGTGCACATCCCTCGGGTGCCCTTCCCAAACCCTCCAGTATTTTGCCGGACCTCCTTGCAGCTCTCACACATGACGAGCTTTATCACAACCAACAGTATCGGAAGACACACGAAAAGGTCGCCAATCTCGAGCACACGGTGTTTGAGATGGTATGTGAGATCGTCGAGCTGCAACGCACTTGTAAGGGAATCGGTAAGTCGTTGCCTTTGTTTTGTTTTTCTTTAGCTAATACACTGTTACCCCAGCTTTGTCTACCACTCCCGTCGTGAACAATACGTCCCTGACCCCGAGCGACTCGTTTTCCCATGTTCTCTCTGGCACCGTCGGTGACCCTCCGCTTCCACCTCCCTCAACCGGGTCAGCTCCGCAGCCTCCAAGTCTTGTCCGCCCCCAGCACCTCCCACAATCGGTCCTCTGGACTTCTGAGGACGCCAAGAATGACCCGCTGGTCAGAATCAAGAAGAGCAACCAATCGCGAGCACCGATGGATCGGGCCATCCGTCTCTCAAACGGAACTGGCATCTCAAAATCCCAATGGATGTCGATCCGTGCTTCCACCTGGGCCATCTTGCGTTCAAATCTCGAAAGACTTCACAGTACCAACCTGCGCTCTATTGACCAATCCCGAAAAAAGAGGTATTTCAAGACGTTCTTCCCCAATGAGTGGAACGCCGCTGTCACTGAGCTCAAAGCCGCCGCCCCTCTTCTCACTTTGTGTGCGGACCATTGGAAAGCCAAATTGACTCTCGGCGCTCTATTGAGGGACAGACATCTTCCTTCACGGCCTCCTCCCCAACAATCCCGTCTCTCGTCCGAACTGTCGTCGGCGCCAGCCTCATCAGGCCCACAGACCCAGAAGACGACTGAAGGCGGCAAGTCCAAGCGTCCCCGTGCTCGATCCCCGACGCAATGGCCCAACAAGAAGGCAAAGCACGACGGGCAGAAGGGCAAGGAGACGTCTGGGACAGGGACAGGTACGCACACACGTTTTATCACATTTCGAAAACACTAACTATGCCGCAGGTGTTTCAGGCGGTCTGCCCCCGGCATCCCCGCCTTCGACCCCGGCATTCCTCGCCATGGCTCGAGCTGCAGCGCCTTCACAACAACCCCGCGCTCGACCTAGGGCTAACTTCAAGGACATTATTGTGTGCCCCTCTGGTATGTTTCTTTTTATCGTTTTTTCTGTCACCTCGCTGATTAATTCTCTACCCAGCTTCCAACTTGATAGGTACGCCTCCATTGGGCCATTAAAAAAAAAACTACTAATTTTTTGAATAGATGTTATTACCAACGACTTTCCGACGGTCCCTGACGCTGCGGACCTCCTCCGAGCCATGCACGATGCCACTGACTGTGAAACGCGCAAACCATCCAATAGCGTCACAGCACTACTCGATCGACTTGACTCTGCGGATCCCGACGCACCGGATGTCGACGACGATGACTCGAACGAGAATTGGGGCCATGCGCAGTTCACTGTGGGTAGTCTGACAATTCAGTCGGCTCTCGTGGATTGGGAGTCAGTGGGTAGTACTTCGACCGCGTTCAAGCTGATCGTGGCCACGGTTAGGACCTGCAAGGTGGCCAGGGCGTTGTGTACCGTGAGAGGGCGGTCCTGTACTACGTACCTGGCCAATAACTATCTCGAACTATTGTTCGAGCAGCTCCAACGCTGCTGGAAGGACGCACAAGTAAGTCTAAAACATTGTCACTTATATTTGCTAACTATTGAACAACTGCCCCGCCCCATGCTCCTCCTTCAACCCAGTCATCATCTGCCTCGCCCCTCGCCCCTGCTCCTGCTGCTTCTGGGTCGTCAGACACCGAGCCTGCCCCCTCCAAGTCCAAGCCCACCCCCAAGTCCAAGGCTGCCCCCAAACCCAAGGCTGCCCCCTCCAAGCCCAAGGCTGCACCCTCCAAGCCCAAGGCCGCGCCCTCCAAGCCCAAGGCCGCTCCCTCCAAGTCCCATGCCCCCCCCTCCAACTCGTTGGGTACTGCACCCACCGCGCCCACCGAACCTTCCCCCACCAAGCCATCAGGGGCCAAGGCCGGCCCATCCAAGTTGTCAGGCACTAAGGCTGGCCCCTCCAAGTCGGCCAAGTGTACTGAGCCCGCTGCCAGCAAGTCGTCGCCCACCGAGCCTGCCTCCAAATGGGCAACACTCTCACGCGCAGCCAAGGCACATTGTGGTGCCCCGATGGATCAAGACGAGTCGGCTTCACAGGAAGCCTCATCGGAAGGCTGAGCCAACTCGGGTTTTGTTTTGTTTAGTTTAGTTGTCAATGTAAATTTGATTTTGTTTGGCCATTAATTACTGTGTGAAAAGCAAATTATTTCGGAAATCTGTGTGACTATCACTTGACTATGGAATGACTATTAAATGACTATGAAATGACTACAGATATGATACTATGATTAAGAAATGACTAATCTCATTCTCAAAAAAACTGACTACCAATTGACTATACAAAGTCATCTAGAAGTCATTTTATAGTCACTAAAAACAACATTTAGTCATTTTGTAGTCAATCTGACCACCATCTGACTTTGTTCTGACTTTCTCTGACTTTGTTCTGACTTCTGGCTGACTTTTCTTTTTTACTGAGCAGCACCATTGACTCATTGCCACCTGGGGCCCCTCACTAGGCCTCACTTCCCACCTTTGGCCCTGCCTTTTCCATCAGATCCAAGGGACGAGTGAGACAACCCTCGCCATTGTCTCCCTTCCCACTTCCTTACATCTCCTCTTCCTTGCCTTGTCGCTCTCTCGCTATCCCCACCCTCTTCCTACCCTCCTCACCATTGGAGTGCGACCCCTGGCCTACCCCTCCTCCTGCTCTGTGCCTGCACAGGGACCCATGACAAGCATGGCAGGCCGAGGAACTACATGCTGGGCACAGAGTCCCATTCTTCAAGGACGAGCATCTTGATGGAGTCATCATGTGGGGTGTGTGATGAGCATCGCTATCATAGCCATGTCCCGTTTTCATCTTTGCTTACTAGTATCCCCCAGTTACCTTTGACTTCTCTTCAAATCTGTTTCACATTACATCCCTCTATCCTTTCTTCTTGTCTCCACATGATCATCTTTGTAGTTGCTATCACCTCATCACTGTCATCCATTGTTGTGGTCACGTGTCTTGTCATCGCCAATTCACCATTGTTGTGCTGCCATTGCAACCATGGCTTCATTGTCACTCATACCATCCCCTCATGGCATGCACTGTATAGGCCCTATCTTTATTGGTGGAATAGGGGCAGTGTAGTTGTTACAATTTCGGACCTCTTCTCTCATTTCATTGATATCCCTTTTACTCCACATTATGCTCCAGAGGCCATACAACCCCCGATCCCTTCTGATTCCATTATTGGTTCCTATCTCACGCCTAGCGCATGACTGTTATGATTCCCTGTTTTACGATCTCCCATGTCCGCTGACTTCTTTTGAGACACACATCGTTCCGCAGGATTCACTTGTACTACTTATGGATATTCCCTTTGTTCTCTTTGTAGCTTGCTAGGACCCATATCCTAGGATCACACCATATGTTTGTTTTGCACAAACATCATGTACTTCTATATAAAGTCGACCCCTACCTAGCTTGTACAGTAGACTTGACTTCTTGTGCAATACCACATTCTCTGTCTCACAATCCTGTCTGAACTTGCCTTTGTGCTTGAGTTAACACCTTTGCTCGCTCTTATGCTTGAGCCTACTCCACTATTATCCTTGTGTCCCAGGAGACCAAGTGATACTTGTTCATCATCAAACTGAGTCCTAACTGACTCACTCCTTTCTGAAACCCTAAGTGACTTATGAAGTACACGTTGTACTTAATGCCCCTGGGGTGGTTAGTGTTCGTCACGGGTAACCCATGGGTCACTCGGGCCTTACCTATACCCGCACCCGTGTGAAACCCGTACCCGGGGTCACAGGTATGGGTACTTACGGGTTGTGCGGGTATGAAATCCCGTGCGGGTTGGCACGGCGGGTTTGCATCGCAAGCTTACATGCCAGTAAGCTCAAGTTGCTGCTCAACACGAGTGTTGTGTGTTGTCAGCTCAGGGACTTGGCAATGATACTACATCTACTCGAATACATTGTCTATCTATGTAATCTACAAAGCCTGCTGCGTCGTCATTGCCGCCCGCCGTCTGTCACGTCGTCACCGTCGTCATCATCGTCGTTGCTGCTGTTGTTGTCGCCGCCACCGCCATCAATGCTGTCGCTGCCATCGTTGCTGTCATTGTTGCCATGTCACTGCTGTTGTACGGTTGTCATCGTTGAGTCGCTCGGAGTTGCAGCGCCACCTCGCCATGACTCCTGCCGCAGGCCCGGGTGTCATGGGTGCCGCCGCCGTTGCGTTTGAGACTTGCGTTGCAATGAGCTGGTGGTTGGTCGTTCGGCTAGGGCTGGCAAAGTTGACGTTGTGGGTTGTCGTCTGCATAAGTGGCAGGCGGGGTTTGCCATTGATGCTTGAGCGTATGTTCCCAATTCATTCCCAGGCCAGGTGATGCAGGTTTTGCCTTGCTTAGTCAGTTAGTTTATTGATTGTGCACTTCAAGTCCTCCTGCGCAGCCCTGAGCTGCACGCACTATCAACCCCCACCACTGCCCTACCATCGACAACAGCAAGACGGTGTCGACAACAACGATGAAGACAACAACGGTGACAATGATAACTTCGACAAGGCGGCGACACAATGAGTTGGATGGCCACCAACCGCCACCAGGGCCTTGCCATTGACAATGGCAAGACGACGTCAACAACAGCAACAACGCCAACGACAACACCAACACCAACACCGACAACAACGACAGGAGTCACAAGACGACGTCGACGATGGGACACAACAACTTGGACAGTGGACGCGACGGCAAGCCTTGCAACAGGCATTCTGACCACATCTGTAAACGCAATTAGGTGTTCAGAGCTGTTCAGAGCTGTTCGGAGTGTCCTTGAACGCTCCGAACAGCTCCGAACACCTACTGCAGTTACAGATGCAGTAGTAGTAGTAGTTATAATACTTCATGTACAAGTGTAGTAGTGTATAAGGCCGAAATAAAAGTCATGGTGTACTCAAAAAAACCCGCCAAACCCATCATACAGGTGCGGGTTCTGGACGGGTATCTGACCTCGTACCCATACCCGTACCCGTCAAACCCATACCTGGGTACCCGTACGGGTTAATGAACCTGTGACGAACACTAGTGGTGGTGTTACAGTAGTGATAGTGGTTGGGTCTCTGACATGTGGGTGTGTCCATCCTTTCTTCAGTTCTTTTTGTAAGCTTTGTGAGGGTGTTCACGCTCCCGTTGGTGCTGCTCCCACTTGTGTCGTTCACTCACTGGCCTCACAACACAGCATGGCAGGGTGTGTGCCAATGCAAGCCGACATCTCAGGCGACATCGACAACTGCAACAATGGTGAAAATGGTGATGGCAACTCCAGCGAAGACAGCGACTACAAAGATGGCAGAGCAACAACAGCAAGGGGACAACGACAGTCACAACACTGACAACAACGACAATGAAGACAACGACAATGAAGACAACTATGAAGACAACTATGAAGACAACGACAATGACAATGACAAAGACTACAACAAAGATGACAAAGACAAAGATCATGACAGCAGAGGCATCAACCACAGCTGCAGTGAAGATGAGGACGACCACAGCAGCAGTGGCTGCTTGGGTGATGGTGATGGTGATGAAGGCGGTGACAATGGTGACAATGTTATGTAGTTACTTTGTGTTGTCCATACAGTAGCATAAAAATGAGTTTTTGTTTCCCAAAATATGCACTCATTCCCATAGTACAGTACCTGCACCCGTACCCGTAGTACAATACCTGTCAACCCCTGACACCCCCAACCTGTACCTGCAGGAACCCTGTACCCATGAGGACGGGTATGGGTTTTCCTGGGTACAGGTATGGGTAGCCCTTGTCAACCCAAGGGTTACCCAGGCCAATCACTAACCCTGATAGCCCCAGTTCTCACTCTGTGCTATTAGGTATGTTTTCCACTGTTGTAATAACTTCTCACTCTGTGCTATCAGACATCCCTTTGCTTTATCTGCAAGATCCCTGCTACCACTGTGCTGCTTATATCTCACCACAGTCTCCTTGCCACTGTGAGTATCAAGTTCCACCCATCAAGCTACCCATGCTGTTCATCAATTTATCTCTACGCTAGGCTTGAGTCCTGAAGGCCCAACAGTTCACTCAAATCTTCAACTTGAGCTTAGCATAGCAAGGTGTTATACCACTACATTTGGGTTTAGATCAAACTGAGTTTGGATCAGTCTGACCATCTGAGACTGAACTTCCCCCAACACTATGACTTAATTCAAGCAGGGTCAGGCTTAGCAACATTTGGCTTAATGTTGCTTAAAACTGTTGTTAAGTAATGTTAAGCACCATTAAGAGGTATTAAGAAAAATCTAGATTTTCCTGATGGGAGTCCTATACATGCACAGTGTTGTGGTGCATGGTAATTACTTGGCTTGCTATAGGCAGTGGCTTTTAAATACATGAATGTAGCTTTTATGATGATCTGCAGGTCTTCCCTCTGTACCTTATCTGCAGTTAATAGAATAGTCATGTGGCCTATGGGTGTAACACAATCTATATTTCTATTATGTATTACTGTGATTTCAAGCAGAAGAGCTGTACTGTACAGCATGGCTTGCTCGCGTTGCTCACTCGCCACTGTACAGTACAGCTCTTCTGCTTGAAATCACAGTAATACATAATAGAAATATAGATTGTGTTACACCCATAGGCCACATGACTATTCTATTAACTGCAGATAAGGTACAGAGGGAAGACCTGCAGATCATCATAAAAGCTACATTCATGTATTTAAAAGCCACTGCCTATAGCAAGCCAAGTAATTACCATGCACCACAACACTGTGCATGTATAGGAAAGCCACTGCCTGGTTTAAACCCTAACCCTAAAAATGGTTCCCAATAATATGCAGTATGGGTCAGATACAGATATTGCCCCATACAAACCCTAACCCTATGGTACTTGCATGCTGCTAATATATTAAGTTGATCTGGGTTTTGGTGCCAGTGTGTTATATACTACTCAGATATATGCAGCACAGTTATCATACTGTATAGTGCCACATATACCCACATCTCATGTACATGGTCGTTTTAGGGTCTGGCGCATATGCCATTCGATCCACAATACAATAAAACCTATATTTTAAGTATAAATATGGGCCACATATATATAGATGGCCATACTTGTACTCAAAATATAGGTTTTATTGTGTTGTGGATTGAATGGCATATGCGCCAGGCCATAAAATGGCCACATATACGAGATGCACACACTGTGCACTGCAAGCATGCACAACCATGCAATGAGCACTGGGTGCACTGTGTGTGTCCCAGACTTGTGAGAATGCGCTTACTTGCTGCAAGTGAGCACTGGGTGCACTGTGCGTGTCCAGGACTCGTGGGAATGTGATTACTTGCCAATGGCAAGTGAGCACTGGGTGCACTGTGCGTGTCCAGGACTCACAGGAATGTGATTACTTGCCAATGGCAAGTGAGCACTGGGTGCACTGTGCGTGTCCAGGACTCGTGGGAATGCGCTTACTTGCCAATGGCAAGTGAGCACTGGGTGCACTGTGCGTGTCCAGGACTCGTGGGAATGTGATTACTTGCCAATGGCAAGTGAGCACTGGGTGCATTGTACGTGTCCAGGACTCGTGGGAATGCGATTACTTGCCAATGGCAAGTGAGCACTGGGTGCACTGTACGTGTCCAGGACTCGTGGGAATGCGATTACTTGCCAATGGCAAGTGAGCACTGGGTGCATTGTACGTGTCCAGGACTCGTGGGAATGTGATTACTTGCCAATGGCAAGTGAGCACTGGGTGCACTGTACGTGTCCAGGACTCATGGGAATGCGATTACTTGCCAATGGCAAGTGAGCACTGGGTGCATTGTACGTGTCCAGGACTCGTGGGAATGTGATTACTTGCCAATGGCAAGTGAGCACTGGGTGCATTGTACGTGTCCAGGACTCGTGGGAATGTGATTACTTGCCAATGGCAAGTGAGCACTGGGTGCACTGTACGTGTCCAGGACTCGTGGGAATGTGATTACTTGCCAATGGCAAGTGAGCACTGGGTGCATTGTACGTGTCCAGGACTCGTGGGAATGTGATTACTTGCCAATGGCAAGTGAGCACTGGGTGCATTGTACATGTCCAGGACTCGTGGGAATGCGATTACTTGCCAATGGCAAGTGAGCACTGGGTGCATTGTACGTGTCCAGGACTCGTGGGAATGCGATTACTTGCCAATGGCAAGTGAGCACTGGGTGCATTGTACGTGTCCAGGACTCGTGGGAATGTGATTACTTGCCAATGGCAAGTGAGCACTGGGTGCACTGTGCGTGTCCAGGACTCGTGGGAATGTGATTACTTGCCAATGGCAAGTGAGCACTGGGTGCATTGTACGTGTCCAGGACTCGTGGGAATGCACTTACCTACCCAGTATCAGATGCTCATATGAAGAATTGATGCATGCATGCATGTTGCCATGGTTCAACTGTGCATGCTTGCAGTGTACGGTGTGTGCCACACAATCATTATTACAGACAGGTGAGTGCTGGGTGCACTGTGTGTGCGTCCAGGACGCGTGGGAATGTGCTTACCTACCCAGTATCAGATGCTCATATGAAGAATTGATGCACGCGCGCATGTTGCAATGGTACAACTGTGCATACTTGCAGTGTACAGTGTGTGCCACACAATCATTATTACAGACAAGTGAATGCTGGGCGCACTATGCGTGCGTCCAGGACGCGTGGGAATGTGCTTATCTACCCAGTATCAGATGCTCATATGAAGAATTGATGCACGTGCGCATGTTGCAATGATACAACTGTGCATGCTTGCAGCATACAGTGTGTGTTGCACGACCACCATTGTGGGCAGGTGAGCACTGGGTACACTGTGTGTGCGTCCAGGACACGTGGGAATGTGCTTACCTACCCAGTATCAGATGCTCATATGAAGAATTGATGCACGCGTGCATGTTGCAATGGTACAACTGTGCATACTTGCAGTGTACAGTGTGTGCCACACAATCATTATTACAGACAAGTGAATGCTGGGCGCACTGTGCGTGCGTCCAGGACGCGTGGGAACGTACTTATCTACCCAGTATCAGATGCTCATATAAAGAATTGATGCACGCGCGCATATTGCAATGGTACAGCTGTGCAAGCTTGCAGTGACTACAGTGTGTGCTGCACAATCATTATTACAGACAGGTGAATGCTGGGCGCACTGTGCGTGCGTCCAGGACGCGTGGGAACGTACTCATCTACCCAGTATCAGATGCTCATATGAAGAATTGATGCACGCGTGCATGTTGCAATGGTACAGCCGTGCAAGCTTGCAGTGTACAGTGTGTGCCGTACAATCATTATTACAGGCAAGTGAGTACTGTGAGAATGTGTACCTCACTTGATGTAGAACCAACCCTTTGACCACCCCTACGGGCCCTACCCCACTCCTGACAACTCTCTCAGGTTGACCCCTAGGATAATGGTAAAAAGTTCTCATAACTCTCTCAGGTTGACCCCTAGGATAATGGTAAAAAGTTCTCATAGCAGGTTACAGGGTCCGTGACCGGAAACGAAGCTCACGCGCGAGAGGTGAATAGTGTGCGAAGGCACAGGAGAGAGACGAATGAGACTCAGGAATCACCTACTACATGCTCCGGCCTCGCCACCAGCGTGATTGGAAGCTGTCTTGGGTCACGATGCGCAAACACCATTTTGATACTAATGGTGGTCAGAGTCAGTCGGTTAGTGCTGATTCTTTTACCCCAGGTGTGCTCCCACTCATGAACTTTTAGCTGCGCGTGTGTATGGATGCAACTCGGATCTCTGACGGAAGACCCGTGATGCTTGAAAAGGCTTTCCTCCAAGGAGCCTCTTTCTTCGGACCCCAGAACCATAGCGCGCGGCTGCTCGACGTCATTCAGATATCAAATCAGGACCCTATTATGGTGCATCATCCCCTACTGCGACCTTTTGACAACCCTCCGCTTCGAACGTACTACGGGGAGTTTGTCGCTTTTTTTGCGCAAATATGCGAGGACCGCAGCGAGGTACGTCGCCTTCTGTGATAAGGATCAGACACTCATCTCACAAGGCGGCGCAATTCATACATTCAACCCACGTCGTTCATCGGTATATTCGCAGCCACATTCTTTTTTTTTTTTGAACCGTTTATATCCCGGGATGCGTACCATGGGTACAGACCGGTCATAGCCGAGACTACATTTAGAGGCGTGTGCTAGGTAATATAGTAAAAGTAAGCGGGCAGCTGAGCCCGCATCCATCAGGCTTCCTGGAAGGTTGTGCCTAAACGTTAGCAATAATGCGGGGAGATTGGCGTCCGACGCCTAGAGTTTCCTAATACTAGTATCATGTAAACATGTAAAGTGTGTAAAGCCGTTTGACTTAGTATCCAGCTTCTTCACTTTACCTCGAGACCCATGTACGACAGCAAGCGTGCTCTCGACCTCAAAGCGTCGACATGTGCTGTTGTCTCTCGAGTCTCAACTCGAGAGACATCGCGATTTCCGTATCTAGGTGCAGTTCAAGTTGGCGATGATCGCATCGGGAGTTGGGCATAACTTTCGGTTAAGGGGTCTTATGGTTAGCACCCAATCCCATCCTAACCCAGGTGGATCCTAAATAATTCCGAATACATGTAGGATGTAGGCTTATGGGAAGTCACCCATTATTGATTGATTGATTGACGCACTGTAACACCCTTGGTAACACCTACTTTACTAATTTGAGATAATTTCCATATTGGGCAAGCATGATTGACATCTTACAGTGACCGCTAGCGTTCACTAGTCTTAATTATCTCAGATTATCTCAAATTAGCAAAGTAGGACGCAAGGGGGCGCAAAGACCCGGCGTGGCCTACAAAAGGTGGGCTTGGTGAGGCAATCAGTGTCGACGTTGGTGTCCATTATGGGGTAATAAGAAATGGCGAGAGCAGAAATAAGCAATAGGGGGGAAACAGTATCGATAGATGTGCCAGTCTTGGTGCCAGTGGGGCTGTTGCTGTTGGTACAACGCCGTGGTAGATCGAAAACGAACCCAAGATGTTGTCAACTAAGTCACGCGTTGACGATCCGATACCAAGACTACTGAAAACAAGGAAAAAAAGACACAACTCGCGCGGCTCGACCCGCGTGGGCTGTGCCTCAGCCTCGTGTTCGAGAATGCCGGTTTGCGTGCTACGTGTTGGCATTGAGCCCGGAACGTTGCCGGAGCGGACAACCCGAGGCCAGACCGCACAATTAGATAATCACTAAATTACCGTAGAATAACTGGATAATAACCAGAAGCTGCGGAGAAACTTGAAGGAGCATACGCTCTACTCCATACTCTCATTCCCTCACGTACATAAGCCGCCGCTCTCACTTAATCCTAACAGGTTATAGGCCCTGGCGAATAGCCAGATGAACATGCACAACATCAAATATATTATTATCATGGTATCTACACATTGAGCCCCTATCCAAAGAAGCAAGTAAAAGACCCCTCAGAGATTGGGACAGATGACATGAGCATCAAAGATCCCAACCAGAGGGAGCCCCAAAGCTCAGTGAACTGCTCGACGACACAAACTAAACAAAAACAGTTTGGCACGAGTGGAAGGATACTTAGCCCCTATCCTTCGGCGTGTCGGACTGTCGAACTGCAGCTGGCATAGCGCGGACCCGATGACACGGGCATCCAGCACAGACTAGATGACATCGGCGTCATGAGAGTCCGAAGCGCAAGGAAGTTCAGCCACGCGCGAACAAATCTGATGACAAAAGTACGCACCGTGATATACAGGCGCACAACCGATAGTACCTTGTCAAAGGGCACGGCGTGCACGCGGATGATGCCTGACAACCAGCGTGAGCTGGCAAGGCATGAGAAACGCGCGGGAAAGTTTGACTCGGAGCGAGAAAATCGAACCGAATATCTTCCCGGGTATGATGTCGGACCTGGAGATGCACAGGCGTCCTGTGTTAACTCGACGACACTGGCATTCAGAGAAAAATCACTTACAGCATACCACGTCCAAGACGTCGAGCGCGACCGATAGCACCTAAATGGGCACGGCGTGCATATGAACGTCACGGGCGGAACGACCCAGACACCATGAATAACACGGGCGGAACGGTCGGGAAAACAAACATGTTAAACGGAACGAGACAGATGGCCTATGAGCTGACGTCGTGCTGTGCAAAGAAGAAACTGGGAAAAAGACTTACCCAGTATATTACACGGATCTCCGCATTGCATTTGACGAAGCTATGAACTGCACGCAGTATTATTTTTGCGCATGTTCAGCTCCTATTGCTCGGTGCGAGCGACAGTCGCGGATAAATGACGTACCGTGACTAGATATAGAGCCGAGAAATAGTGCCATCACATTCGCAACATGGGCGACCTGACGCCGCAGATATAGTAACGGCTCGATAAGTCGGATCGACGTCGCCGCCGGTGCCATGGACACCGAGATGAGCGATACAATTATCATGATTAGAAAACTTAGGCGCACCTTAAAAGGGGACGTGGCCAGACAAAACCGTTGCCGCAGAAGCCCGGAAGAGAGGCATGAGACGGCGGAATGGAATGTCGGCCAAAGAACGAGACGTGCTACAAGCATGCAGTCGCATAAGCGACTACGGGAATGTTGCAACTTGCAACACGAATGACTGCCGTCGCGAGAAATGCAAAGAGACGAGCGATACCACGACGTGCAGAGACACGGCCATGACTGCTGTGATACAACAGTTAGTCGCGGGCGGACCCAAGTGGGAAACGTACCACGACCGAATGCCTATCCCAGAATGCTGGTAATGAATGCAAACTGTATGCCACGTGTATGCCGCGCGGACGACTTGACGATTTGACGCACTGAAACGACGAACGTCTTGATCGACTCGCCGATTTGCGCGAGCAACTTAGGACGGGTCTACGCATACGCCGACTTGCGCGAGTAGCTTGCGGTGACAAGCAGATCCGAGTCCGATAGAGACTAGCCGCCGAGAAACGAGCGACATAGCCCTTATCTCTAACTAAAAGGTCCCTATGTCAGCCACAGCACCAAGATGCGTAAAATAAACGCACCGTAAAAGGTAGCAAGGTCCGTATAACGTCTTTGCCACAGATGCCCGGGAGCGATGGAAGAGGTCGCAAAAGTGGCGGCGGCATGAGGATTGATGGCGCAAACGGCAGACGACACGAAAGGTGACTGTCGATGACGCCGCACAGGCGGGATGTGGGATGTCGAACGCCGAATATCACGGCGAAGCCATAATAGAAGTTCCTGAGGGGGAGGAGAAGGGACTCCTCACACCCCAGTGATCGCGGCAGAATGACCGGCCGCAGACAGTAAGAAAGGTCGATCACGGCCGAATGGTACGGCCAGATCGGAGTCGCGAATCGAGACTGTTTGATGATAAATGAAAAGTGGCAATGAAAAGTGGGTCGAAATAAAAGAATAAAAAACCTTACCAGAGAATACAGCCAGGACATGAAACGCCCGATAACGAGGCGTAGGCCGTGAATGAAGAGAGGCGGAAGCTAAGGGAAGCTTGTACTCGTTTACGTTAGCCCGAGAATATCAGCGATACCGCGAGGAAATAAACGCGAGAAAAATAAATATAGAGAAACTACGATAGGAGAATTCTACACACATCCTCCGTTCGCTCACGCCGAAATATAAGTTCACCACTGCGCTAAATCACCTCACTCTTAATCATTCCGACTTATTACTGTAAGGCTAACGGACTCGTAGTACACGACGTGTGGTCGTGTTTATTAGGTAGATTACCTTGGACACTACATTGCAGCGGAAGCACTGAACATGGCGGCAAACATCAGAAAGAAGAGGGGCAAAAAGTATGCCCTAACAATCAGATGGACGGCCGGGCACTCAGGAATAGCAGGGAACGAGGAGGTTGACGAAGAGGCGAAAAAGGCGGCGGAAGGAACATCCCCAACACCTCTCCTCCCAACACTCCTAAAGAAGGGCGTAAAAGTAAGCAGATCAGCGGCGAAGCAAGCCCTACACGAGAAAAGAAAAATCAGGTGGAGGACGGACTGGGAAGAATCGCCCAGATTCGAAAAGACTAAGCGCATTGATTCATCTCTCCCATCGCGCAAGTTCATAGAACTAATAAGTAACAAAAAGCTCTCTAGGGCAGACGCGAGCAAGCTGTTCCAACTCAGAACAGGGCACATACCGCTCAACGTGTACCTGCACAGATTCAAGAGGAAAGCCAGCGCGCAATGCCCGGCATGCGGAACGGAAAGAGAAACGCCGCAGCACTTCCTACTGGAATGCCCGGCGTACGCGTAAGAGAGGGGGAAACTCAAAGCGAGGAAGGGAAATAAAGAGAGGAAGTTCGCCGAGATCCTCTCGAAGGAGAACGGGATACTGGCATTGGCAAAATACATTCACGACACCGGAAGATTCAAGCAAATCGACCAAACTCCCCCAAACTCCCAAACCCCGCAAACCCAAAGCTAAACCGCCGACAAGGCGGGAAAACGCTTCCCTCAAACCCGCAATGCACCCCACGATCCGCCAGGCCCAATCAGGGCCGCATCAAGAAATGAAGAGCTAACGGACGACGAAGTACACCCGGATTTGAAGGACCCACAGGGAGGAGCAGGACGAAACGTGCTGCACACCCGCGCGCATCACAAGTTACCACCCTCAAACCCGACCCTTCGTCTTGGCGCCCCACGCGCCCCGATAAACTCGACACTTGACGTATCGCAAAGCTGCTCCTTTGAGCAGGGAGGTGTTCTATTGTAAAGAGGCTAGTTTACTGGGACAGCAGAAGCGAGGACGAAGCGGAAAGCACATGTTTTGTAATAGTGCCACATAGGGCCATGTAAGGCGCACTCAAATGGATTAAATAAATAAATAAAAAAGGTAGATTACCACCGCGAATCTAGTCTCTTTTCTTCTGACTGAGTACACGACGCGTGGTCGGTGTTTATTTAGCTTCCGCAAGATCGTCATGTCACAACATCGTGGCCATCAACGATCTTTTTTTCCTTCTCACTCAACTCATTCCCCAAATAAACCAAAGTGGAAGATCCTCCTTTTCAGTCCCCGGAAAAAATCTCCCATATCGCCTCCCAGCCAGCGCTCCCCTCTTACTGATGTACCTCCTTCAATGAAGGTGCCAGTGTATGTCTGTCCATTAATCCTTTCATGCTGACTTGACACGTCCTTCTCTTCTCTCTCAATAGTTTGAATAAGTCATGTACAACGACGCCATCCGAGTCGTTCTCTGTGGTTGTGCCTATTCCCCCAACACCCCTTGCACTGCAAATTGAAAATCTCAACCTTCGTGAACAGCTGGAGGATGTGGGGCGTGTTGTGCGACGGCTTGAGCTTGAAATGCGTGGCTTGCGCTGGCTTCTCGCCAATTGGGACCCGGGATCAGAGAAAAAAGAGGTCGTCTTTACTGCACGCCCCGAGTGCTATCAAGGTAGTGGGACGACTGAACCCCATGATGAGGTACAAACAGCAGTGCGGTCCCTTTGTCGCGGTGCCGAGCCCGAGTTGGGATACGGTTCAAGGAGCGCATCTAGCTCCTAGTTGTGCATGAGCCACTCAAGCACTTCCTCGGACAAGGTGACCGGGGATTACCACACAAATCGCGTACGTGTTGGATTGAAACGCATGGACAAAGTGCTCGATCAGTTGCATGCTGCAGCCAAGGCAAAGTGTCCATGATGACACCACACGCCACCATCAATCCCCATACTTTCTTCATCATTCTTCTGAATCAAGTTCCCATCCATACACGCTCTCTTTCCTTCTCTCAGCCACTTTGTTTGCTCCTCCCCTTGACGCCACAACAATGGATGCTCCCCCACAAAATGGTTCCCAGGCCGCTTGTAGACAAGCTACGCATCCCTGTGCCTTGTGTCATCTTTATTCGCTGCCCTCCAACCTCATCACATCTCTCAATTCTCACCACACACTCCTTTTATACAACTGACTTGCTCTACTCATCAAACCCCTCAGTGGTCATGCCGCTCCTTTATCGTTGGTAAGGGTGCGATTTACTTTTGTACCATAGTTACTAATTTTTTTGTATACCTTAGTGTGCGTGATGTCGTCAGCCACGACACCAGCCCTTGCCTTCTGCTATCTAGTTTGATTTGAAGGTCTAGTCACTTCCGTTACGAGTTGGTTTTTTCTGTTAATAAGGGTGGTACTGTATATACAGAATTTGAAAACTGCACCATTGTGGTACTGTAACAAGCCACAGTGAAATATTTTGGAATGGATATTGAAGACGCCAAAGCAGCAAGTAGTTTGCGGTCCCAGCCTGGCCTGAAAGCCCGCTATTTGGCCTGTCTTTTGTTGGAGTCTAGGAGGAGTCACGATAGTTGCGACAGATACGTACTGAACATCACGTGACAGGGCGCATATACGCATCACATCCTGGCACAATTTGGCCTGTCTTTTTGGGGCATTTGGGGGCATTATAGGCAAGTATAATAGGTTCGCATTTGTCTGCCTTGGCCTGGGCCTGTGCTACTGAACTGCACATCAATCTATATATAATCCAAAGATACACACACAGCCGCATACAAGCCACCAAGTAATCTTTTGTTTTTTGGAGAGCGTTTATTTCCGGTAATTACTGTAGATATTTACGGAGGCGGGCAGCCGGTTACCGGCGAACGATGTGTGAGCGTGGAGGCCCAGAGGAGAGCGTATCACCCTCCACTTACAAATATTATTCATAGATGACCGTGTAATACTACGATTATCTAATATGTCGGTTCTAGCCTCGGTTTGCCGGACTATGTCCGTTCCGGGCTGTATCCCAACACTCTTTTTTTTTTTTTGATCAATTTATATTCCGGGATGCACGACACTGAAGTCGCAGACCGGTCGCAGCGCGAACCCACTACAGTTACAAGAAGAGAGTCGTCCTTAATATAGTAAGGTGCCCCGAGAAACGTAAATAGGTGAAACGAGTCAGGAGAAAGGGTCACGGGTTGGTCCCCCGCATGGGAGGACGGAGTGCATCGAACGAGTCAAGGGTTCAAATATAGCCGGCGAGTGTATCCCAACACTCCCCCTCAAACAGAGGGTAGGTCTCGGGTGAATAACATCTTTGCATGGCGGAAGGAATGTGATGGGTGCGTTAAAAAACATTCTGGTAGAAGGAAAAAGCTACCATCAATTATGGTTTGTTCCTTCACTACCTTCACGCGAATTGTTCGCGCTCTTACATTTCCGTTTTCAGCGTGTTAGCCTATGGCTCGGGAAGCTCGCCGAGGCTCGCTCAAGAGCTCGCCTTACTAGTAGGCTCTGGCTCGGAACTGTGCCCCATTATGCACCTCGCTTCCCTTCGCGCTGCACGGATTTAATATTTAGGACCTTTTTCACTTATTCCTCCATTCTTGCCGCAGACACATTACCTCATTGAGGCGCCTCGTCAGGCTCGTGTCACGCATCTCGTCAGATGCTTCTCCCGTTCCTCCGCTGCGCATGCGGAGATCTTTTGGGATTTACGGTGGAAGAAGTGGTATATTATCTCCGACTTATTTGAGCTGTCACAGTGGTGTCGCTTATGTCGTTGGCTTGCCCTGTCAGTGTGGGTTTGCCTTTCGACTTTTGCGCCCATAGCTGCGCGCTCCTCCTGTCAACTCCCCCTCGCGCGGCACATCACGCGTGACCGCGATGGCCTATGGAAGGATCTTAGGAGGACAGGTCCGAAGGTTGGTCCTCTCTTTTCCTCTGCGTTTACGGCCTTTCATCCGTTTTCGCAGAGTGTGCGCCAAAGCGACACAATCTCCCTGTGGGAGGTTCTCTCTCTACGCTGCCAGGTTTGGTCGTTACCGCCTGTGCGTGGGAGAACAATATCAGGTTCGCTATGCGATTACCCGTGCGCTGTCACTGACACATTATTGCCCTCTTAGCTCTGTGGCTTCGGGCAGCCTCGGTCTCGAGTCTCGAGACGCATCGTCTCATAGGACCGACATCGACCATCCTTCCGAGCCCGGATACGGCTGATAGGCATCCGTTCTACGGTACGTGGCCTCTTGTCTTAGGACGAGGACTTATCTGACGAAATCGCTTCGAAATCGTACACTCGCAGCCGTCTTAGCCGCTTCCGCAGGGGTGTCGGGAGTTTCTCCTGCCCTCTCAGCGTCTTCTTTCCGGCCCACGCCACGACATTTGGCGTTCGATATCCTCCCTGCGCCATTGTCACTCATGTCGCCACCTTCCCGATCCACGTCTCGCCGCTTTTCGCCTCAACTCTTGGGCGTCTGCGGCAGGTCTTTATGTGGGCCTCGGGACCTTTACGGTGCGTCGTCTGTCACGCGCATCCTGATGGCTGACTGGCTAAATAACTATGGCAGGAAAGTGCTGCTCTATGGCAACATCAGTCGGCCTCGGGCCTGAACTTGCCCATCGCCGCAAGTTGCTCATAGGGAGTTTGATTGGGCCGTCACCGCATTCGCGGCGTCGAGTCGCGCATCTTGCCAGGTGTCCCGGCACATTCTTCGACTCGAAATTCGATCACGGTACGTTGTCCTGTTGGATCCGTCCGTGCTCGTGACTGACATTGTTATCGCTCGTATCGAGCAACAGGTAGTGCATGCGTGATTCGTGGTGCCGTCGACCTGTGGTTGACGGCTGCGCTATGCGCACGAACTGCACGCGATCGACGGGGCGAATCTATCTCCCCATCGCTGGCCTATGGCCAGCTGTCTCGCCTTCGCGCCGGGCTATTGCCCACGTCTGTGGACGTCGAATTATAGGGACTACGCACGCGCGGAGAGGATGTTGCGCGCGGTTCTCATCAGGTGAGTATTTCGCCCTCTTCGATTTTCCCGTGATATTCACGGGGTCCGGCGTCTGTGCAATGTAGGTCCGACAAATGTCGAATCCCGTGAGGTACGCTGGGTGAGTCTCCTCTCCAGTTGTTCCTCCGCTCGCTCAGCGCGACTCTGGCGTATCGCCGTCTGTCTCGCGCTGGCTAACACGGCAGCTGACTATTGTCAGACTACTCTCGGATAATCGTTCCCGAGCGTCACTGTCGGATGCGCGGCTTCGCCTTCCGTATCGGAAGATGATGGCGATCGTCCGCGCGTATACGCCGTATTTTGCGTGGTGTATGACTGGTAAGTTTATCGCTTCTTTCCCTCCCCATGCCGTTGCCCACTGGATGTAACCCTGGAATCATGCCCAGGCTATGAGCGTCATGTCGCTGATCGTATGGTATGCCGATGGACAGGGCGGTGCGTTTCTGCTGGTTTCTCCTACTCCCCCTCGCACTGTGTATTCGGCGTGATCACAACGATCGGCTCGGGCGAGGAGAAGGAATCGGAAAATGGAAGCTTGGGAAGGTAAGTAGCTTACACGTTTACGCGTTATGATGCTGAATCTGTTAGACTGCAGCAATAACTTCCGCTGGGCCATGTTGACCTCCATGGTACCAGGTCTTCAAAGCGGTACTAGTGTACTCTTTCCCTCTGTCCGTGCGTGTCGCACGCGGGGATTTTCCATCCGCTCCGAGGTGCGTCTAGCAGTTGCCGCGCGACCTGGTCTTTCCCTTCTAGGGAATGCGTCATGTTATAGCAAGTAGCGTCGTCGACGTCGTCGGCGAACAGCAAGAAAGAGGAATGTCCACATCTGGACAAGATATCTCCCTCCTCAGTCCTAGTAGGTAATTTCGCCAGTGACGTTTCGTAGACTGAGTTCTCGTTATAGGTCCCCTCGGCACAACTGTGCCTTCGTGCACGCGACGCAATCTAATTTGGACGTTCGCGTGTCTACGCGGAAACGATCGACGAGTTCGTCCAATAGTTTCTGTGAACTGCTATAGTTAACGTGTCCGACATATGCCAGGCTTCCCAGCTCGGAACGTTACGGAGGCAGTAAACGTAGCGGATGTCTCCGCTTTGGTAGGTCGGATGGCGACTCGCCTTCCGCCTTTGGTGGTCGGCTTTTGCCGTCTGCAGCTGCGGCTGCATACGTATGTACCGCCGACGTTGTCTCGAAGTCCCTATGGAATAAAATGGTTTTATTTAATGGAATGTAGGGGACGTTCTCCAGTCGCAAACGGTATTTGTGACCTTCGAATACGGATTCGGAATCGAAAATCCGCGTTCTTCGATGGGGACTTAGGTAGCGCCGATGCGGCTACCGCAGCGTCTCATATTGCGTGAGCGCTGTGCGCTTATAGGGGACGTGCGACGATGTCGCTGTCTCCACGCACTGGAGTATTCGCCGAGGTATCCTCGGCGGCGTACATTCGTTTCGGAACGTGTCTCTTAGGCGCATGGAATTTCTCCGCAGCCCAATAAGATGCTGTGGAGTCCTTCATCATGCAGCTCAGTCTGCCCATGATAGCCCATGATATTCACAGTGTCGGACGTCATGTAGCCCGATCGACTCGTGATATTCACGGTGTCAGACTCACGCCGATAAATAGTAACGCTCTGCTCGTCCGCGAGGACGCGCGTGATATTCGCAATGTTTATGTGCACGCTGTAGTCTTCCGTGAGATCACGGAATAATCGGTCGTGCATGATGTTATGTTATTAGCTCGTATACTTCCCCGCGACGTTCACGGGGCCGTTGCGCTTGTTTGTGCAGATACTTGCGGCACCTCGCTCTACGCTAGCGGCGTTGCTGCAATCTCCACCTGCCGACGTCGTTATACGTCTCCTATCACTTGCCAAGGTGTCTCGGCGATGATCCGGTGGATATTCGCGATGCAATATGCCGTAGCGTCCTGTGGTACGCAAAAGTGCTTCGCGGCGCTCGCCAAGGTGTCCTCGGCGTTGGTCGTTCGGGTTACATGGGCGCATGGGAATCGCAAACGAGTACAGCACTTTGTGCGTACTTCTGGAAGCTGTCCCGGCGTACACGTTGGAGATGTCAGCTCAGTCTAGCTGTGCTGGATAGTCTTATTCACGCATCTCGGACTCTCGAAGTGCCAGTGTTATCCAGCTGTACTGGATACCGGTATCAGCCGTATCCGGGCTCGGAAGGATGGTCGATGTCGGTCCTATGAGACGATGCGTCTCGAGACTCGAGACCGAGGCTGCCCGAAGCCACAGAGCTAAGAGGGCAATAATGTGTCAGTGACAGCGCACGGGTAATCGCATAGCGAACCTGATATTGTTCTCCCACGCACAGGCGGTAACGACCAAACCTGGCAGCGTAGAGAGAGAACCTCCCACAGGGAGATTGTGTCGCTTTGGCGCACACTCTGCGAAAACGGATGAAAGGCCGTAAACGCAGAGGAAAAGAGAGGACCAACCTTCGGACCTGTCCTCCTAAGATCCTTCCATAGGCCATCGCGGTCACGCGTGATGTGCCGCGCGAGGGGGAGTTGACAGGAGGAGCGCGCAGCTATGGGCGCAAAAGTCGAAAGGCAAACCCACACTGACAGGGCAAGCCAACGACATAAGCGACACCACTGTGACAGCTCAAATAAGTCGGAGATAATATACCACTTCTTCCACCGTAAATCCCAAAAGATCTCCGCATGCGCAGCGGAGGAACGGGAGAAGCATCTGACGAGATGCGTGACACGAGCCTGACGAGGCGCCTCAATGAGGTAATGTGTCTGCGGCAAGAATGGAGGAATAAGTGAAAAAGGTCCTAAATATTAAATCCGTGCAGCGCGAAGGGAAGCGAGGTGCATAATGGGGCACAGTTCCGAGCCAGAGCCTACTAGTAAGGCGAGCTCTTGAGCGAGCCTCGGCGAGCTTCCCGAGCCATAGGCTAACACGCTGAAAACGGAAATGTAGGGGCGCGAACAATTCGCGTGAAGGTAGTGAAGGAACAAACCATAATTGATGGTAGCTTTTTCCTTCTACCAGAATGTTTTTTAACGCACCCATCACATTCCTTCCGCCATGCAAAGATGTTATTCACCCGAGACCTACCCTCTGTTTGAGGGGGAGTGTTGGGATACAGCCCGGAACGGACATAGTCCGGCAAACCGAGGCTAGAACCGACATATTAGATAATCGTAGTATTACACGGTCATCTATGAATAATACTAGCATTGAAAGGACGGTCCTCCGGACCGTCCTTTAGCGCGTGAAATCGGCCCCCGCCAACCGGCTGTGGAAGGCACTATGGAACGGTCACATTTATTTGGGAGATGGAAGGAGATAGTACAGTGGCTATGATACACGATACAAGTTTGAGAGGTCGCGACAAAACCGAAATCGTACACCATTCTTTCGAGGTTTTAGACAATCGCAGAGACGTACGCAAGAGGCCAAAAGTTCGAAGTTTCGATGGCGCGGAAAACGTGGAAGGTTGTGAAATGTTAGTCGACTTCGCCTGGATGAGGCAGGTAGCAAATGTCATCCAATGCGAGTAGCGCCACGTTGGCGTCGTATCCGACCAACTGTCCTGTCAAAGTAACGACACTGTTGGTGACCGGGAGATGCTGGTCGAGTGGCGGCCACATGGAGCGAAGTCCCAATGCGGCGCGTATATTTATGGTGGTGTCTATGGCAGCCCGTCGGATGACTTGTTGGACTGTCATCGTGAACGTTCGAATGTCGGGTTGAGTTCCCGACACTTTGCCAGATACGGACAGTCTCGGTTTCGTGTGATATAAATTGCGGTACATTAGAGAGGTGTGTGGCCTTCCATAAGACACACGAAAGAGCTGACGTTTTGTCTCCTTAGTGATGGATTCGTGAGGAACGACGTTACATACGCGTAAAATGACCCTCATCAAGTCGAATTGTGTATCCCTGCGTGTGGGGCTGACATCGTGTGTGTGGGGTTTAAAGGAAACCACCTGAATGTTGTTTAAGTGTGTCACGCATGTGTAATGGTTCTCACGTACCTTGGCATATATGTCGTATATGCCGACTCGAATCTGTTCATTTGCGTGGTTTTTCTTATAGGAGAGACTGCAGAGGAGCTGGATTCCTCGCATTGGATATGCGCACATTCGGCCATTTCGGGTTATTGTCGAGGCGGCCTCGCACCGCGATATTGTCGGAGCTTTGACCGCCATCGATATATTGGGTGGCATGAATCCAAAAGGAAGGTGGCTCAGTATCCACCGACGTCACGGTGCCCGAACCAAAAATACGAATCGTGTCGTCAAGTTCTGCAGCGTTGGCCGCAGATAATGGCTGCATCTTTGGTGGGAGACATGAGCACGTTTCCTCATTTCGTAGAGGAGCCTCGTACCGATTCGATCTCCCCAAGCAGTTTCACGTCTGCGTCCTTGTATTTCGGACTGCCTAAGTTGCGGTCAGGTTTAAATGCGCAGATCTACTTCACAAGTGAGTTGTGCGCTGCAATGGTACGTTTTCATACGCACCTTGCATCGCACCTCGTAAGTATCTTCTTGCTTCTTCGTTTTGTCTCGTCCGACATAAGTTCGGAAACTGCCGATTCCATCTACCGTAGTATCTGCGCAACTGAATATAGCGTCATAAATGAATGTATAAGGTTTGCCCGGTACTGCGTCTGTTTTCGAGGCTGACGAGACCGGAGAGGGAAATACAACCGGGCGTGACTGTCTCAGACATGGGGACGCTGCGAGAGAGGGGGGCGAACAGAATAGGGGTTTGGTGCCCGTTCTGTGATCGTTTCTTTCCTACTTTGGCTTTAGGGGTGAGGGCGGCGTGTCGTGTTGCTCGTTCTGGCTACGTTTCTGAGCGGTTGGACAGTGACATGTGAGATAGGCAACCGTACTGGAAACACGTACGCCAAACAATACATCATAACACACGTCGAGTAAAGAACAGAGAAAGCGTACGAGGACATATGTATCCGTTCGAAAGGGAGCGGCGACCTTCTTAGACGATCACCTCGCGGTACCCTACGTTCTTCGTCCGAGGAGCAGTGTCGTTGTTGAGAATGCATTTAACGTGTTTTTTGGAACGGCCTCTAGAAAACGCGACATATACTTGTCCGTGTGCGAATGCAGGAACTCGTAGGTCGATTCCGACGTTAGAGAAGGATTGCCCCTGGGATTTATTGATGGTGATTGCGAAGGATAACGCAAGGGGAAATTGGCGCCGATGAAGATGAAACGGTAAACGATTGTCTGCTGATTTGAATTTGATGCGAGGAAGTGGGCAGGTGTCTCCGTTGTGTAACAGAATCTCGACCACTCTCGTGCTGATTTGGGTGACGATGCCTCTCGATCCGTTACACACGCCAATGTCTGAGTGCATATTTCGCAGCACGATCACGGGGTAACCGATCTTTAGCTTCAGTTGTGCTTGAGGAAAACCGGAGGGCGCTGCGCTATGTAGTACCTCGGAGGGATAGGATTCATCGACTACGGCTTCTCTCTCGGGATCGAATGCCTCGTCAATAGCCCAGAGGTCGTAAGAGCGCCCCGGGAATTTGTCTAGGACGATTTGGTTAATCTCATTCGCGTCGCGATTGCGAGCAGCAAGGATGCAACGTTCTTGAAAGTATGACATGTCATGTGGCTGGCGTATATGCGGATATGTTTGATGGATGAGTTCGTCGATTGTATTGGAGCGGCATAGTAGGAAATCCGGAATTAAAACATGATCGTCGGTGTCGTTGAGCTCTCCTTTGGCTAAACGACGTAGCCATTTTGCGTACTCTTGTTCTTCCGGATTATTACCGACGCGCATGTTCGTCTCTAGTGTGTGAAAGTGAGGTTGAATATACGGCCACAAGGGGGATGACGGTAATGCTGCGTTGATAATGTCTGACTTGTTACCATACGTTACCACGGGTAGCGTCTGTAAGAAGTCACCGCCAAGCACGGTGGGAATCCCACCAAACAAAGAAAGCTTATCGCGAATGTCTTGCAAAGTGCGATTGACTGCCTCGAAAGCGTGACGATGTTGCATAGAACACTCGTCCCAGATCAGTAACCGAGTTTTTTTGATCATGTCAGCCAATGCGGTGCGCTTTGAAATGGCGCAGGTGGAACCGGCATTTAACTCGATGGGAATTTTGAGAGTGGAGTGCGCCGTTCTCCCTCCGGGAAGTAGTAAGGCAGCAATTCCGGAGGAAGCGACGCAGACAACCGGCATCTGCTGAGATCGTGCAGCGAAGCACAGGGTGTTATACACAAATGTCTTTCCCGCTCCCGCCGCTCCCTGTAAGAAAAACGTGTGAGGAGCGTTCATCTGTGCCGATCGCAAGATCGAATCAAATGCCTGTCGTTGTTCATCATTGAGTCTTGGCAGCGAATCGTTCAGCAGCTGCATTTGTTGTTCCGCGGTGAATGTAGAGTCGACGGAAGATTGCCCCTGTGTCATAATCGCATTCCAATCCATCGAGGGATCGGGCAGACCAACGGCAGCCATAGTTTTGTCATCTAATTGTAGTCGCTGTTGGAGAAGATGCAGTCCGTAGTCGTGCATGTGTTCCTCTGTGATGTTGGACATGTTTCGACGGCGGAAAAACAGGGGAAGGTCGTCGCAGAGATCGGTTTTAAACAGCTCCCATAATTCTGCTGGCCGAGACGGTTCGCAGTCGCGCACTATGGATATGAAAAGCAGGCGCATGTTTCTCCCACTCATCATATGTTTGCCCTGTTGCAATGTGTCTTTTAACTCGTTATCCTCTGCCAACAAACCGCGTGCGAGGCAAGCCTCGCGAATGCTGGAATGAGTAATGCCGTTATATTTGCGAAGGTCGTCGAAGCAACGCAAGTCGGGAACGTGTGAAAGAATGACTCGTGCGTAGAATTTTTCGCCGCCAGTGGGAGGTATGAAAACGAGACGGCCGGAAGTCTTTCCTCCTTTGCGAGGATGCCACGCCTTTTTCGAGCGATCCCACGTGAACTTCGAGGGAAAATCCGCATAAAGTGTATTTCGTGCTTGTGGATGTTGCCGATTTGCTTTGAAAAACCCGGTAAGCTGCGTGTCCGTCTGGTTCCGCAACTGATCGGGATGGTCTCTGTCGAATACGACGTATTGCTCGCGTTCCAGATGAACCGGTAGTTGCATCAAAGGGGGAAATTCCTATGAACGTCAGATGGTAGACAGTTCGTTAACAAACGCACGTACACGGTGTGTAGGCCATCCGACGATTCGCGCGAAAGCCTCGGACGAACTGATATAGCGAGCGTCGAGATACAATTTGATCTCGTCGCGTTCTGCGTGATGGTCGATGTCAACACTTTGGGATCCATCCAGTGTATGCATCGTCAAGGAGGCGCGATCAGGACCTTTGTAAACGTACTGAAGACGGATTAGTCGTCAATTTGCGTGAAGAGAAGCTGCCACTGACTTTGTAAATGTATTTGACAGCGTGGAATCCGGCGGTGCATTCGACGTTAATGTGCGCGTTATATTTCAGCAGTAGATAAGGAGAATACGAAATGACGCTGCGGTTGTCGACGAATCCGTTACCAATAGAGACGAAGCGCCCAGTGTCGCGTCGACGTGTTTGCACATAGGAATCGCCGGTGATCTCTGTGTGTGTGCGAAACTGTTTCGGGAACTCTTTCGTACACTTGCCACGAACGTCATGACAGGGAGAAGAGAAACCGACGCCGCATGGACCATGAACCATAAATTTTTTCACCAGCTGAAACAATTCCGGATTGTTGTTTTCTTTCGGAAATTCGGTGGAGATGACGCGATCGACAGCCTCCGCAGTAGCGAGGCGGGAACCACGATCGAGAAACACAATGAGATGTGTATGAGGCAGACCGCGCTTTTGATATTCGACGGTGTATACGAAACCGACGGCTTTGCCGAAAATCTTCTTCTTCATAATGTCGTCCAACATGCTCTCGAATTTGAGGTTGAAAACTCGAGCGACGACATCAGGACGATGATGGGGAAGTTGATTAGGTAGCAAGGCTTCCTTAATTTCCCTCCATTGGGGATTGGCGGTAAACGTGATGAATAGATCAGAACCACCGAATCTGCGTAGTAGGGAGAGTGCGTTTTGCAAGTTTTTGTGCATAAAGCGAGGTCCGCCCGTGAAACTGGATGGAAGAATGATTTTCTTTCCGATCGCAGCTGCGTCGATTCCTTCGTGCAACGCATCGACAGCCCCTTGATAAAGTTCAGCTCGAAGATTATCCTGGTGATTGCGTATCCAGGTTAGACGGGAATGTTCCGCGGCGGCCCATAGATGCACTATCAATTCTTGCAAGAGATGCTCGGCCAGAAAGAAATGATTAGATTCGATCTGAAATGGACGAGGATGTAACCTGAATTTGGCGAAATCACAGAGAGAGATCATAGTTTGTTCGCGATCACGCGCGCGGTCTGCCTGCACGTAAGGAATATCGGGATGCCAGCTCATTTGACCAGTCGGTGAGAGGAGCGGAAAATGTAGCGTGAGGAAAGCTGGATGACATGCAGAGATGCGCACCAAAGGTCCCCCCCGTGGTCGAAGGATGATGTCGCGCGCATTCGCGCACGCATCTTCATCTCCAGGGGTGATGAGTGCCAGCTCCTCCTCAGCGGTGGGCGCATTGTATCGCCGTCGATCCGTTCCTTTGCGAGAGTTCAATTGAATACGATATTCAGTCAAAGACGTGGTCTGACACAATTGGTACGCCTGTTGGTAAACGGCGACGTAAGGATGACATTCTTCCATCACGTTTTGCAAAACCTCCATCGTGGCAACATCCCTCTCAGGATTTGTCTGCATACGATATTGCAACGCCTCCTGGTGATCATATATATACATTTGACTGAAGATAGGATGTTGGTCACCGTCTGGCAAAATGGATCCAATTCGATGGTGAATCTCTCCTTGTATTTTGTAAATTGGCGGCCCCCGACCGTCGTATGATGAGCCGAGCAACTGACCACTCCCTCCAGTCGACGTGAACGCCAGTGCCTTGTTGTACGAACGAATGTTGCGTCGAAACTCGCGAGCTTGTCGCTCAGTGCCTTCATAAAGCGCGCGGAGACAGAGGAATTGGTTCCAGCGAATCGACGGCAACCTCCCCCGCACGACAACATTCCGCAAAATCAGGATTTCGTTGCGGAGACGCCGCACGTTTTTCGGCCATCCAGTGGAAAGCGTAGCAATGCGCACATTGGAATGTGAAGGGGCCCAAATAATGCTCGTTCACCTCATTCCTCAACGGCATGTGACAGGCGATTCGATACTTCGCAAACGTCAGATACACTGCCGTGAGTGACACCGAAGCAAACTTACAGTTCGCGAACGCCTGCCGTGATTCGATTGAGTACGTATGTCTGGGTTGTGTTCCCCGCCGGAGGAATCATCGGATCCAGTGTGAGACTGTTCGGATGCCTGTCTTTCGCGCCTTCGACGTCGACGTTGCGAACGTTGCGCAGGAGTCAAATTCGCAACGTTTCCCATCTCAACGTCATGTGCCGACTACAATCAATGAGTCGTTGTCAGAATGGGCAAGAAAACAGTGTGGAAGATTCCAGGGCGAGCGAAACAATCTAACCGTTCCGAACGGACTTTCTCCATTGGTCCCATTACGCACCACTCGATAAGGAGAGGGACGCTAAGTGGCAAATGAGATAGCAACACAAACAGAAGGAGATGACGTACCCTCATTTCTCTTTCATGTTGGTGATCGAGACGCCGTCCGTGTCCCAACGCGTCTCTTTCTTGTTGTCGGCGACGACGTTGCGAGCGTTGAGCAGGAGATAAAGCGGCGTCGCCGGTAAATTGATCGCCATGTTGAGACTACGGTCGCGAACAGTAGGCGAGCAGTGCAAGTCAACGATGGGAACACCAACCTCCACTGGAACGTTGTTCTCCTCCCTCTCTCTCTCCCGGCGGCGGCGTTGGCTCATTTGTGCAGGATTGAGCTGGTCGCCAGAATCGTCCAACAACGTGGAAAGTGATTGCATATTTCCGTTCTGGTGGCGAAGACGCAAAACAACTCGACGAGTAGACATGGTGGAATGCGACATCACCCACGAGGATGACCAAAGACAGGGGCAGTGAGATTAACCCCTAAGTCAGCTTTGTGTCGCCAGGGTCACCGGTGAGGCGATAACATGAAATGTTTCAGAGCAAACTGAAAGCGCGGCGAAATAACGAGAACATACAAAATTGGCAAGCGATGAAAAGAGGAATACAAAGGCGACGTGAAATAGCTACGAAAGTGGGAACCTGGCAATGAGAAATCGTCACCATTGCCGAAACATACTAAGGAGTACACGTCTAGCCAATGTGCAACTCTTCCATTTGAATGAATAGATCACTGTCTGTTGACGGGCCGGAAGCAGCGTCAGTATCGACGAGATGGCAGACGCACTCATTAATACGGGGCGATGACTGTTGCATAGGCTGCACACAGTCAACCTCGGTACTGTCGTTCACAGCGGAACTCGTTTCGCACGGTGCGCAGCGAGGCGCGACATACGCGCAGACGGTACTGTCGTTCACCGCCGACCTGGTTTCCGACGGAGCGCAGCGAGGAGCAACAGAGGCGCGCAGAGTACGACGTGTCCTCGTCGCGCGGAACGATGACAAAGACGAAGTAAGGAAAGTGAAGCGCACGAACCACGCCAACATACCGTTTTCTTGGAATGATCTCCCGCGTTCTTCCTCATGTCATACTCGCGTAATCGACGCAAACGTTGGCAATCGCCTCGATTTAGAACGTGCGTATCACCTGTAGACGATCACATGTCGGTATTTCCTGGGGAGAGGAGCATGGACATCACCTGTAGCGCAGCCGGGCGACATGATTGTTAAATAGGAGTATGCACGAATAGCAAATTCAGCTCAGCCCGACGAAAGCACACGGGCGACGGTGCCGCAAATATGTGTCAGCGTATGTGTCATTCTATGTGTCAGCGAAAAGTTCGTCGAGCATTTATACTAGCGACTGCGGACCGGCCCGAAGGGCCGGTCTGCGTGCATCAATTTTTCGATTTGCTCCGAAACGCGTTCGTAAATCGACAGTCAGGAAGCGTGATATTGAAGCAAAGAGGCCTGCGAACGGGGCCGTTGTAGCAGATACGCGAAACAGCTGCGCCGTATTTTTATACGCTTAGCCAATCAAGTGCGACAAATAAGAGTTACACACGTCGAATATATCTCCCATCAGGTCGAACTGGTTGTCTCTGCGAGCGGGGCTGGCATCGTGAGTTTGTGGTCTAAAGGAAACCACCTGTAATTGATTGGATTTTTTTGCAGCTGTGAAAGGATGTACGAGTACCTTGGCATGTATGTCGTAAATTCCGACATGAATTTGTTCGTTTTCGTGTTTTTTCTTATAAGAGAAGCTACAAACCACTTGGTTTTGTCTGGCGGGAGATGCGCAACGCAATATGCCGTCGAACGTGATAAATGTCTCGTCGTCATGGTGTTTGACACGAGGGTGTTCGAGAACGGCTCTCGCATTAAGATATGCAGTCCCAGGGTGTGTGGTAGCCATCGTATGCAAAGGGATGTGGATGGAAATTGTTTAGGGGGCTCAGCAACGTAGTAAAGCAATAGGGGTAGCGGGAGCACGAGGCCAAGGCGATAGGGGCAGCCAAAGAACTAAGTGGAGCATGCTGCTCATGTCAAATCAGTATTCACTCGCATACTCCTCTTATCGCATGATGAGTTGCACGTCCTCTACAGGCGATGTACATTCACCAGATGTTAATCGTCGACGGGAAAGCCAGCGGTTGCGTCGAATGCGTGAGTATCAGCTGAAGAAAAATAGCGGAGATTTAAAGTCAGATAAGATTGTACGTTTCTTCGTTTCCCCCCTTTTTTTTTTGGTCTCAATTTTTTTTCGTAACAGTCTCATAGGGTGAAGAAACGTCGTAACGATCGAGTTTATATGCTGCAAGCGCGGTTCTCGTTGCATCCTTCTTCAGCACCGGATGACAGTACAGAGGTTGATTGTGGCCGGCCTATCGAACAGGAGTCGGCGTGTACGAGTTATCATCTTTCTGATGTTACCGAAGCCGTTGCTGATTGCCATTTGTCAGTGGCAGCAGATTTATCGAATCAAATGAAGGAGTTGCATGTTAGTTCTCCGCCTATTTCCACAACTGGCGACGCTTCTCAGTTACTTCCTATGGAATCGTGACACGGTGGCACGTTGCCTATGACGGAATGGGTTGCTGACTCCTGATTTTGCGAGGGTACTTGGCTGGGCAGGCTTCCGCACATTTTTTTTTAACTTGTTCATAGGCAACATTCTATTTCTCGACAAATAGCACGGCGCTTGGCACTGCGGGGCCGGCCGCACCTTACCACCCACCCCGCTCAGGCCTAGTGCCTTTACTGCCCCCCTTTGGGGAACATTCATTTCTACCCAACACGCCTATCCGGCACAGTCCAACTAACCCCCCCACCCCCCGATAACCATCCCCACCACCCACTGTTCACCAAGTTTCTCCCCACCTCGACTCCATTTTCTTAAACCCCGATACCCGTACCAAACCCCTACCAGACCCCGCAGACCCATCCCAATGGGAAAGTGGACGTTGTGGAACCGCCCTGTGCTGGAACACATCCCTGACCTTATGCGGACCACCCTTGCCTCTGAACGGCGCAAACCAGGTTGTACTATCTCATCCCACCGCGGCTCTGTTTGGGTCCCTGGGGAGGCGTCCAAGCTTGGGGGAACACCCTTAGCAAGAGGATCCAGTCAGGATCGTAAGTACATCGTGTTCATCACTACCAGACGGAGGGGCGAGTGGGGCGAGGGACGGGGCGAGGGACAGGGTGGAGGGTTGGACAACAGGAGGCAGAGATTCCGACAACTTTTTCCCACACCCTGCCTCGATCACATTAGTGCCTCATGGTGCCTCGTTTACCACCTGTGTCCTTGTCCAGCTTCCTCTGAGTAGGTGCCATTCTAGACCGAGTTATTTTTCTCGGACTATTTACTCTTGTTTAGCACAATCTTTTGATTACATCATGTCTTACTTACTTTCGTACCTACGATTGTAGACCGGCTTTGTACTAGTTTACTGCTCCGGAATACAAATTCTTTCAAAAAAAAAAAAAAAAAACGCGCTTCTTAGGGGCTCGGGGTTCGGACCCACAGTAACAAGTCATAGCAGGTGATTGTCGGGGTTGCGTGGACGGGTGGTGCATTCTTGCTCAAGGTCGCGAACTTCCCCACTAAGAAATACGGACACAGGCCCCTTCTTCTTGGGTGGTGACGAAGGTGTAAAACCGCTAGCGGTCATCGTGGCGAGACGTTGACGGGGTAGACGTGGGACGGTGGTTGGCTTCCTGCATGTCTGCTTAGCGCGGGCCATGTTGGGGAATGCCAGTGGATTCGGGAAATCGCCTCACCACCAGTACATCAGGCGGCTATAACCATATCGGGATTCGGGGGATTACTGTAACGGTCACATTGATTAGCGGTCGCTTGAGCGGTCGCCGTTCTCGCTTAACTACCTTGACGTTTCCACAAAAAAACTCAGAAAACCCCCCTCTTCCCGTCCCCATCCTTATGCGAAAATTCTCGACGTTGCATCCTCCTCCTACTCGCTGCTCTTCACGGGATGGCCTTGACTCGTGACCTGGTTGGGCATTCGTTGTTACCCCCTTTTTGACCGTAGTCCCTGTTCGTGACGACGATCTATTTGTTCCGTCTCTGCGGATTTTAGGTGAGTACTGCTGCTGTTTTTATGCTATCGACTCTTTCTGACTCCTCTCCAGACCTCATCCGACAGCCCTCACTCGCAGGCTGGAGACCACGGGGCGATGCTCCTGTTCTCCTCCTCCGCCGTTGCCCTTTGTCAACCTTAGGCCGCCCCTTGGGGTGAGCCGCGCTCGGGAGCCTTTGGCACCGGCGCGCGCGTTTGCTGGGTCGCTTTCACTGTGGACGGTCTTGCCGCCCTCGATGGGCAAACCGTTAATACTCGCCACCTGTAGGTGGTAAATCCTGGCTTGTATGAGTCAGGGAAGAGGAACACGGGGTAAGGCAGGAGTAGCAAGCCTCTCGAGTGCTGTTCGTGACGACGGTCCATTTGTTCCCTCTCTGCGGATTTTAGGTGAGTACAGCCGCTGTTTTGATGCTATCGACACATTCTGACTCCTCTCCAGACCTCATCCGACAGCCCTCACTCGCAGGCTGGAGACCACGGGGAGATGCTCCTACCCTCCTCCTCCGCCGTTGCCCTTTGTCAACCTTAGGCCGCCCCTTGGGGTGAGCTGCGTTCGGGAGCCATTGGCACCGCCGCGTCGTTTGCTGGGTCAAAGCTCACTGTGCCCAGTCTTGCCGCCCTTTGTGCGCAAACGAGGCGGTCAATCCTAGCTCATTTTTCCCACTGCAAATGGCCTCAAGGGTGGACCGACGAGGCGCTGAGTATCCTCCGAACGATACGGACGACGGGGTACAAGCCAGGGCCCGCCGACGAGCCACCTCGACCAGTACCCGTTTCGGCTCCAGTCGTTACCGGCCCGCGTATTCAAAGCCTCGAGTCGACTTCGGCATCGTGGCATCAAGTCGGACAAGGCTCAGATGCCTTAGAAGACGCCCTGCCACTTCCTCGAGAAATGGATCCCATTAGTTGTTGGTTGAAGCAACGGAAGGCGGGGGAGGCCATAGCAAACGCGTATGTTGTAGCGTTCGCACAAATGGCCCATTACTCACAGCTCACCTCACATGATCTCACGCGATCTCGTTGTCTTCATTGCCACGGTCCTACGTAAGGTGAAGGAGACCACCAGGGTCTACCTCGGCAAGGATACTGTCATGGTTGTCGCCCGCCTACTTGAACACTGAGGGTCAGGCGACCAAGGACGCCAACACCATTGCAGGCCTCCCCTCAATATCACCTAAGGAACTGACAGGAAGTCCAAGTCTGCGCCTGATTCGCGTTTATTTTTCTCGCGTTTATTTCCTCGCGCTATCGCTGATATTCTCGGGCTAACATAAAGTTCGGGCGCACTTTGTGAGGATAATGGTCTTGGAATGGAACGCGACGTTAGCGTTCATGAAGTGAGTTCTTACGCACATTTAACGCCGCCCGGTACTCACAATAATCTGCGGGCCTGCAGGCTGGCACGGCGAACACGGCGCGGCAAGATGGGGTGGGCAAGTTGTCGTCGACTGCTGTACGGAAGACGGCGTCCATGTAACCACCCATCACTGGCATTTGTACCCCAGAAGCGGCTTACGAAGGTAAGTTCATGCGTATTTAAATATCTGTTAGGGAAAATATAAGCTAGGAGAAGATGACGGCGCCGTCGTGCCACTCGCTGCTATATATTGGACTTGCTTGCTTGCTATTCTTGTCTTTTGTTCTTTAACACTTTTTCTTACGCCTTTTTAGTCTCGGCAAACCTGGAACAATGTTGCCGTCTTCTTTGCTGCGTCACTGGCGCGTTGCAGTCGCCGCTGTGATTGTGATCACGCGGCTCGCGTTGGCAGGGTGCCCCGGCGGCGGCAGAGGCATCCTCGTCGGTGCCAGTAAGCCATACAAATGGCGAAACGGCTAAGTGTTATTCAACGTGACTCTGCAAAGTACTCGCTGATCAAATGCCCGTACTCTATCTCAGTACGTCAACCCACAAGCACTCGCCTCCACCCTTCGCCAGTCCACCAGCACCACCCCATCACTGCGCAAGACCCGCACTGACGCCACGCCGCCACGATGCAACCCGTTCACCGCAAACCTCGCCGTGGCGCCAACACGGGACTCAGGACCTCACCACCACCAACTCGCAGCGACGCCACCCCAACACGGCGCTCAGAACGGCGCCAACGCGCCACGCAAAGGCCCCACCGTGTGGCCATCCCTTGCAGCGCGCATGCGGCGTGCAAGCCCTACCGCCGATAACGACTAAGCGGCATCGACCACGAGGATGATGGCAGCAAGGACCAGGACAGTGACACCGACAACACGACGGCTAGCGACACTGACGACACCGACGACGACTTGACAACTCGAGTGGAGTGAGGTCGGCGGGCGGCGGGCGGCGGCGACACGGTGGCGCAGGTGGGAACCTTGGTGGGAACAGTGGCGGCGGCAGGGCGTTCCCATGGCTACTAGTAGAGTATTTGCTTAATCTGTTGTACCCACTAGTAGTATGCAATACATGGAGTTTTTTCTATACAAGCCGGAGCCTGGGCTACTGGCCTGTGCTTTTCAAAAAAGCCTTCTCAGGCCCTGTCTGTCGTTATGTTTTGAGAACTTGAAATTTTGACAAGTCAAAATCCTACCGCAAACCGTGGGAAACTCCGGTGCGTGACTAGTGACTAGTGACTAGACTCCAACGGCGTTAGTTATGGGTTATATGCTGTCCCTGACACAACTTGAAGTTATCCTATTTCCCACTAGCCATGGGCAATTGTGTATGTGACCCACGAAGTGAGCCAACAGGAACCACGTGGGTCTCACACACCGTTCCCTTGCGCTATGTGTAGCCTTCCTTCACCATCCCTATCATCGCTGTTACCTCCCCTATCACCACTGCCACCTGCCTGGTTGGGGCAAGGGCCGCATGCCTTATGGAACGGCTTATGGCCTTATGTTGTACACATGGTCACCCGTTCCTTGACGGTACGGAAAGGGGTCAAGATGGCCGCAAAATGACAATAATACGGTATGTGACTTGCCAGTGCAAGTCTTTGTTGAGTTCTGAACAGAGCCCTCACCCTTGCCTCTCAGACGTGACAAATAGATCTCACATGGACGTTTCCACTCGCAACTGTTTGTCGACCCCCAACTATTCCAATTCCCAACGACAGGGCGATCACCTGAAGCAACACCCTCTTGGAGAATGTGAGGCTCATCCACGAGAGCAACCGGTGTATGACTAAGGGGAGCTTGTGGTTGTGTTAGTTGTGTGTGACGATGTGAGCCTTACAGCGCCCCCTGTTCATTCTGAGTGTGCCCAGCTCACGTGTCTGTCATGCTCATTGTAGCCCTGGGCCAGCACAAGACACTCGATGCTTGTTCGGGTAATGCTGGTGCCTCACTCTTGGCCCCATTCACCCGGGAAGGTGGCCCATGCCATTGACACCATTTCCGCTATGAAGCTTCACCGACGTGTGGGTCACATCTTTCCCACCAGCATCCCGCCCTTGTCAAGAAGGGCCTAGTTACGGGGTCGAACTCCATCCTATCTTCTGAGGCACTTTGCTCGAACAACCTGCCACACGTGTTGGCCGCCCTCAAGCCCAGCTCTTTGGCCGGGAACTGTCTCCCATCACCAACAAGCACAGGTGTCGACCACTTCATTGTTTTATCACATTCACAGACAACACCTCTTGCGAACGCTCTGCCCCATCTGCTCAGTAGACGCCCCTCTACCCTTCCGCGATGCTGATTACACACAACCTCTCCCACTCAAACTCTACTGCAACTTCATAGTCAGCCTCGTCCCGTCTGCAGATGCCGCGTTATTGACCCGGGGGTTACCTGCACGCCATGCTCATCCTTGTGGAATGAACTGCCACTGCCCCTGCCCATGGGTGACTCCACTGGTGGAATCTTGGCATGTAGGTGCCATGGTGCAGACCGTCTTCTATCCGTTCAAGGTTGTGCGTTGGCACGTGCAAGAGGGTGGTAGCGGCTTTGGGGAGAGATTGTGCACGCTACGGGGCACGGAGTGTGTCACTCAAGTATTAGTTATCCTGTTCTCAGGAAACTCACACCCCCAGCTCACGATCAACTTCTCATATGACGACAAAACTGGTATGTTTACGTTTCACAGATGGACTTGTCTAGATCTGATAACAACCTCAGGCGCTGAGAACACACCTTCTGTATGTCTTGCAACCGGTAGCTCTATGGGCACCAACTAGGGTGAGATAATTATACGACACCTCATCTCATTTCTAACTTTCAGTGCGTTTGCGTAGGTAGGCCAAATGATGTTGGCGTGTGGTTCTGAAATGACGACGGACATTGCTCCTCACACAGTGCTGTCCGGTCGCCACCCATGTCTGTTGATGGCCACGGAATATGCCTTACTGACAACGTCCTGGAGAATATCCCAGCCAATCCACCTCCGCCCACTGGATTCTGGTCCCGCCTCCGACCTTAGACCCAGCGACCAAGAACCCGAAACAATACCCACCAACACAGTGAACGCCACCACAGCGCTTGGCAACGCACGCCGAGAAAGCACCGTGACAGGTGCCCATGCAGACCTTGTGCACACATAATCGGTCACGCTCATTTATTCACTGTTGTCACATCTCCGACACGCGCCTGTCGGTAGTATCAGCAGACCAAGTTAGGTAGTACACGTCAGCTGGAAGCGGGAGATCACCCAGTACATGGGCGTTACGATCGCCTGTAAGCGTAAGATATTGCCAGTGTGGAGGTCCGTTGCCATTGGTGTAGGGTAGGGGTGACATACCTGGATCCACGAATTGTCTTCCGCTCTCTGGAAAGCGGAAGCCGTGATGAAGCCGTCAGATATGATGTTCTGGCAGTCACCACGGTGCTCGCAGGGGTGTAGAACAATGCGCGTCTGACTCAGTGGTAGATACGAGTTCTAGCATGGAATTGCGTGAGGTGGACCACGCAGCACGGAAGCGAGCGTACCGCCGGGTCTCGGGAGCAGGAAGGCGATGTCTTTTTCATCGTTGATGAAGACCGTCGTCAGAGCCGAGGGCTCGCCAGTTGCCTGCGGTGTAGATCTTGTGTCCATCTCCTGCGATACGGTCTCAGAGGTGCCTTGACGGCGTAGCCTAATGGGTCATGTCCGAGACAGAGAGACATCCGAGTCTTTCCAGAAGCGATAACGATAGATTGGGGTGCTGCCTAGTTGTCTAGAGGGGAGGGAACGCGCGTGCGGGTTCGAGCGGAGGGTATATGGGTCAAGCCATCGATCGCGAACCCGGAAGCAGCGCGGCGTAGCTCACTTGGCAACTGTCAGCAAAGCCGGTGAAGAGCAGTGAGCCTGAGATATGCCCTTTCTCAGTAACCACTGGGGCTTACTCGTGCTGCCTATGTGCTAATCCGACCAAGATCCGACACTCGGCGGATACGTGAACGTTTGCATTCCACAACTGTTGGCGATGGACTTGTTTGTCTACTTGACATGCACCGCGCGCCTGAACAGAGGCCCTCTGAGTTCGTTCAACGGCTCGCAACAGCAGGACACCTACTTTGGTCCCCGGAAGACCTATCACTACTCACATCAGTGGCCAGCCATCTACCATCTTGATGCGGAGTCCCCTCTCTAACACACGACACCGTTCACTGTATGATCGCGAGAATGTGGAGATAGAGCCACATTCGATCGGATAATCTGTCGCGGCACATTATTCTTCCTCCCGAATACCGGCTGAACATGGGGGTACGACCTCGCATGCAAAGTGGCTATTCCTAAGCCTATGTAGACGAATGTTCTTTGACACTCTAAGACACTGTAAATCACTCGTGGTATTTTCGCGTACTCGTTTATCGTGTATACCTTGAGTATCTCGTGCTATCCGGGGTCTCTCCTGTGTGCCTTCGCACACCGTTTTCCACTCGGTCACGAGCTTCGTGGACTCCATAATTTGCTAGATATAACGCACATGCCAGCCTTTGCTGATGCACCTCAGAACATTGTGTCTACTAGTACGAGATGCTCAGATTTCCATACTGAGAGTTATTGTGGTTGGATTGGTCATTGGCCGCACATCGAAAACATTTGCACTGATGGCGATCCAATCAAAATCTGAATTCGACCCCCATTCTTGGACGAGCGTTTCATAAATCTTTTCATCCTTGGCCATCCCTATTGCTCTGTCTGTGTAGCTGGTCGGGGCAAGCAATATCTATCATGAAAGGTTCAGAATTATCCTATCGATCGTTGCCTGAGCTTACCAGTCCCCCTGCTTTCACTATATCTTCCAGGAGAATCCCACCAATAGGGGGAGTTTGTGCGTACCGAGGCCTGCCATCACCAAACAAAATGCATCGCATCACCTGGAGAAAAATCTTGCCAGCAGTTACATCTGGCTGGTCCTCTTCTTGGAAATCCTTGTGGTGCAAAATAAGGGGTTTCTGTAGAACAACACGGAATAACACTTACAATCACTTCGGATAAACTTGACTCTCTCTCTGCAAGCAGACTTAATCCTCTGGTGAGAACACCCTGATCGATCATCTGCCTATACATAACCCAGACAGTCTGCTTGAGATTCTGCGCCTCAAGATAGGCTAGGTCCTGGTGGATTGTAGTTGGAAAGATATAGGAATTTTCGACCATTGGCTGCCAGATTGCATCGCGTGGTTCAATCTTGTGCATACATTGCCAGATATCCACAACTATAAGGCATGCTGCAGCCTGGTCAGCAGACATGTTGGCAGCATTTGCCAAGCCATGGAGCCCATGGTAATTCGCATATCGCCCTAAACATCCAGAGAAGCGATATCCACCCTTTTCCAAATTCAGGTTATCACGTGATTGAAACACTTCAAACAGCGACGGAATCTTGTCGCGGAAAACACCTTCCGCCATTTGGCGTACTAAGGCAGGATCGATTTCGGCTTTGATAACCTCCCTGGAGATACCCCTAATTGTTTTGGAAATTAGTGGCCCCTCCCATACCATCGAGTTTCCCTTGGTACTTGGGGGAAGTGGCCATAAGTGTGAGGCATAACGATGTTCTGAGGCCTTAATGCCTAGCATTGTTAGGAGAGAACAGATGAGAGGTTTCTGGTAAAAGAGGAGGACGGCGCAAGCAGGTGTTGACATTCTGGGAAACCAAAACAATACATCAGCGAACAAGGCGTTGATTTGCTTTGCTTTTGGCTTTCCAGTGACGAAGCGGTTGCCCGTGATCCACACATTTCTGTTAAAGCCATCACAGCCATCAACTATAATGGACTTGAACTGAAACGCTCTCATTGTGACCGAACTGGACACAGCCAAAAGAGCACTCAGAAGGCCACGGATCTTTTGATCGTTTTGGATATATTGGTGAACATTTTTGGCCACTGGTTTGCCATCTTTGAACAGCCGGTGTCGCTCCTCATTGGAGGAGAGCATTTTTGATCTAAACGTCTCCATTATTTCCTCCATCCAGGCTCGATTTGGGTCTTGCAGATGGGGGGAAGCATTGGAGTAGTCATCCACAATTTGACGATCCACTGGCATGAGGTCTGTTATCGTCATACCTGTAGGCAACTGATTGCAGACCAAAGTGTCGATCCTAAGCATGATTACCTGCAGAAGATTTGACCAGTCTTGGAAATTGGTTGAGTGCCAAACGACACCATCTCTCGTATATGAGACCGCTTGTCCATCTCGATTGATGTTGAACTGCGTTAGTGAGCTCTCTTGAAGAGCATATGGGCCGATAACAAACATTATGTCATGCACACGACTGTATGGAGTTGTTCCAGCACGGTTGTAACTGGGGAGGTTTGACAGCCAGTGCTGATTTTCTGTCAATATTCTGATTCATACATCTGGGTGAGTACGACGCTACTGAAAGAACAATGGCAGTTGAACATACCCTAGGATGAGGGCATCTGTAACTTGTTCTACACGTGAGTGCTCTGGCACTTGCTCTAGGGAGGGAGGCTGCACTGTGCATTCAATGACATCTAATTTATAATTCCAACAATCAAAACCAGATATGAAACATGCTGACAAACGACTCACCTGAAGGTGCCATATTCCTCAACTTCTTCAAGACAGTGGTGATATCAATGTTAGGTTCGTCTTGCCGCATGTTGCCTCCAGGAGTTTCCTCTACCTCATTGTCACTATCATCATCACTTTGCCCTTCGTCACCCACTGGCATGGACGCTCCATCATCCACTGGAAGGCCCTGATAAAAAGTGGCCAGCTTGTCCTGCTGTTGCTTATGGGCGTCCACTCGGGCAAGGTGTATACTGATGCATCGGAAGCCACATTTGCATCCAGCTAGCAGCACTTGGAGATGAACTGGTATGCGATAGTGGCCATTTGGAAGGAGGCTCCACAAAAATAACACTTGATCAATCGGGGAATCTATGACACGATTTCCCAAGCCCTCTGGTTGTAGGAGGGCCACAAGGAGGTTATGCAGAGCCCAATGAAACTTGTCCTCTGGGATGTGGACATTATCTGCGTGTTCAGCAAATAAACGATATAGCACCATTGCAGCTTCAAACTGGGTTTCCACACCCCTCAATTTGAACGGGCCAAATCTTGACCCATCTCCAATCAACACTGCATGAACAAATCGAAGCATCATGGAAATAACCATGGAGAAAGGTCGTCTGTATGCGCGGATCGTTCCATCTGAGAGCATACGAAAAGAACTGCGAGTGGAACTGGGGAAAATACAAATTTATTATTGAGCTCAGATAGGGACTCTGCACTCACTCAGACACTATTGCGTCGACCACGCTCTTGTGCTTCTTGTGTACAAACACCATTGCGGCCTTGAAATATTTGATAAGAGCATGGTTGACCAAGCATAGCCCCTCCTCAAGGAAATCTGGGTTGCGGGTTTCACTCCGATGACCATATTTTGGTCGAAGTATGAGCTGACGAAGTGCTATGATGTGTTTACTTGCAGATATATCCTTGTCATACGCAGTCCACCCCAGTGTGAATGGCCAGTCCTGGCTGACAGTCCTTGACAAGAACGAAGGAAAAGTATCGTCAGACAGTGAGAATTCGGGAAATCGAGTGGGTTCTGGTTCGTTGGCCTTGGTAGCATCGTCCCAGTCCACAGGTAAGAGAAAGGCATGATTCTTTCCACGAGATAAGGAGACGCGATAGATATGGCGGGGCTCAGCCAACTGGATCGTTTCCCAATCAGGTGAGGCCTTGGAACAAGACGCGGACTCCTTCAGATGCCGACGCATATACCTGTCTGATTGGTAAGAACTCTTATCTTCAGCAATCCAGTGGCTGCATTTAGGGCATTGGAACGATAGGTGTACGCGTGCTGCTTTGGTCAGTAATGTAGAATAGTATCTGAAGGATTGGTCAATCTCGATAGGTAATAGGATGTCTCCAGTATCTTGCGTTGGCTTTAATCCATAGCTGAGGGCCACGTGCTGTGCCATACGGTCACATTCTTTGATCTTGGTGCTTGATATCCAGTCCTGATGGGAGCGCCTAACATGATCCACCCAACATGCCATGGGAACAAAGCAGTGATGGGCTGGGCAGAAAATGGCCTGCAAATCTGCAAGGAATAACATGCCGAAATACAGTAAGACTTTACAGTCAGCAGGGGCAGAGCCACGACCACCAGTTGAGGTGGGTGCTTCGGGTGTGCATAGGACAGACTGGGAGGTGCATGTACATGTGTAGGACTCCAGTCGAAGGAACGAGAACGCTCCAGCATTGTCCACTGGCAGAAGTGGGGGTGTGGTCCGTGTAGTGACCCTAACACTGCGAGGAATCATATATGTGGAGGCATTCGGGTTTGATTTTTTGCCTAGAACGGCTTGTGCTCGACATCTAGTATCCGAGTCAAAGCTTCCTTTGTTGCTTTCCTCATATCCCTGCCCATTGCTCTCAGTTGCACTGCCAGTGTCAGCAAGTGGCTCAAAGCCACTGTCCGTGTTGTCATTGGAACTGGAATCAGAATGAATTTTGTTCATGGGTCAAGCCGGTCAAGGTACAAGTGGAGGTTGAGTTGGCTCTGGGGTGGTGATGACCAGTGAAGCTAGTGAAGGGTTCGAAGTGCGGGTATGAGAGCGTGGTGAATTTGGACAGCTAATCTCGTTTTCGGTCTCAATCTTATTGTCTGTTGTCTGCATGCACTGTACGTTTATTGTTTGTTGTGGTATACATGCTCGTGTTGTGTTTTGTGTGCATGTATGTATTACTTACTGCATCAAGCTCAACCGTCTCGAGTATCTCCGCTACGATGCTTTCCTATACCTGCATAAGTATGGCAACTTGAATTTGGAAAGAGCTCTGTTCAGGCGCGCGGTGCATGTCAAGTAGACAAACAAGTCCATCGCCAACAGTTGTGGAATGCAAACGTTCACGTATCCGCCGAGTGTCGGATCTTGGTCGGATTAGCACATAGGCAGCACGAGTAAGCCCCAGTGGTTACTGAGAAAGGGCATATCTCAGGCTCACTGCTCTTCACCGGCTTTGCTGACAGTTGCCAAGTGAGCTACGCCGCGCTGCTTCCGGGTTCGCGATCGATGGCTTGACCCATATACCCTCCGCTCGAACCCGCACGCGCGTTCCCTCCCCTCTAGACAACTAGGCAGCACCCCAATCTATCGTTATCGCTTCTGGAAAGACTCGGATGTCTCTCTGTCTCGGACATGACCCATTAGGCTACGCCGTCAAGGCACCTCTGAGACCGTATCGCAGGAGATGGACACAAGATCTACACCGCAGGCAACTGGCGAGCCCTCGGCTCTGACGACGGTCTTCATCAACGATGAAAAAGACATCGCCTTCCTGCTCCCGAGACCCGGCGGTACGCTCGCTTCCGTGCTGCGTGGTCCACCTCACGCAATTCCATGCTAGAACTCGTATCTACCACTGAGTCAGACGCGCATTGTTCTACACCCCTGCGAGCACCGTGGTGACTGCCAGAACATCATATCTGACGGCTTCATCACGGCTTCCGCTTTCCAGAGAGCGGAAGACAATTCGTGGATCCAGGTATGTCACCCCTACCCTACACCAATGGCAACGGACCTCCACACTGGCAATATCTTACGCTTACAGGCGATCGTAACGCCCATGTACTGGGTGATCTCCCGCTTCCAGCTGACGTGTACTACCTAACTTGGTCTGCTGATACTACCGACAGGCGCGTGTCGGAGATGTGACAACAGTGAATAAATGAGCGTGACCGATTATGTGTGCACAAGGTCTGCATGGGCACCTGTCACGGTGCTTTCTCGGCGTGCGTTGCCAAGCGCTGTGGTGGCGTTCACTGTGTTGGTGGGTATTGTTTCGGGTTCTTGGTCGCTGGGTCTAAGGTCGGAGGCGGGACCAGAATCCAGTGGGCGGAGGTGGATTGGCTGGGATATTCTCCAGGACGTTGTCAGTAAGGCATATTCCGTGGCCATCAACAGACATGGGTGGCGACCGGACAGCACTGTGTGAGGAGCAATGTCCGTCGTCATTTCAGAACCACACGCCAACATCATTTGGCCTACCTACGCAAACGCACTGAAAGTTAGAAATGAGATGAGGTGTCGTATAATTATCTCACCCTAGTTGGTGCCCATAGAGCTACCGGTTGCAAGACATACAGAAGGTGTGTTCTCAGCGCCTGAGGTTGTTATCAGATCTAGACAAGTCCATCTGTGAAACGTAAACATACCAGTTTTGTCGTCATATGAGAAGTTGATCGTGAGCTGGGGGTGTGAGTTTCCTGAGAACAGGATAACTAATACTTGAGTGACACACTCCGTGCCCCGTAGCGTGCACAATCTCTCCCCAAAGCCGCTACCACCCTCTTGCACGTGCCAACGCACAACCTTGAACGGATAGAAGACGGTCTGCACCATGGCACCTACATGCCAAGATTCCACCAGTGGAGTCACCCATGGGCAGGGGCAGTGGCAGTTCATTCCACAAGGATGAGCATGGCGTGCAGGTAACCCCCGGGTCAATAACGCGGCATCTGCAGACGGGACGAGGCTGACTATGAAGTTGCAGTAGAGTTTGAGTGGGAGAGGTTGTGTGTAATCAGCATCGCGGAAGGGTAGAGGGGCGTCTACTGAGCAGATGGGGCAGAGCGTTCGCAAGAGGTGTTGTCTGTGAATGTGATAAAACAATGAAGTGGTCGACACCTGTGCTTGTTGGTGATGGGAGACAGTTCCCGGCCAAAGAGCTGGGCTTGAGGGCGGCCAACACGTGTGGCAGGTTGTTCGAGCAAAGTGCCTCAGAAGATAGGATGGAGTTCGACCCCGTAACTAGGCCCTTCTTGACAAGGGCGGGATGCTGGTGGGAAAGATGTGACCCACACGTCGGTGAAGCTTCATAGCGGAAATGGTGTCAATGGCATGGGCCACCTTCCCGGGTGAATGGGGCCAAGAGTGAGGCACCAGCATTACCCGAACAAGCATCGAGTGTCTTGTGCTGGCCCAGGGCTACAATGAGCATGACAGACACGTGAGCTGGGCACACTCAGAATGAACAGGGGGCGCTGTAAGGCTCACATCGTCACACACAACTAACACAACCACAAGCTCCCCTTAGTCATACACCGGTTGCTCTCGTGGATGAGCCTCACATTCTCCAAGAGGGTGTTGCTTCAGGTGATCGCCCTGTCGTTGGGAATTGGAATAGTTGGGGTCGACAAACAGTTGCGAGTGGAAACGTCCATGTGAGATCTATTTGTCACGTCTGAGAGGCAAGGGTGAGGGCTCTGTTCAGAACTCAACAAAGACTTGCACTGGCAAGTCACATACCGTATTATTGTCATTTTGCGGCCATCTTGACCCCTTTCCGTACCGTCAAGGAACGGGTGACCATGTGTACAACATAAGGCCATAAGCCGTTCCATAAGGCATGCGGCCCTTGCCCCAACCAGGCAGGTGGCAGTGGTGATAGGGGAGGTAACAGCGATGATAGGGATGGTGAAGGAAGGCTACACATAGCGCAAGGGAACGGTGTGTGAGACCCACGTGGTTCCTGTTGGCTCACTTCGTGGGTCACATACACAATTGCCCATGGCTAGTGGGAAATAGGATAACTTCAAGTTGTGTCAGGGACAGCATATAACCCATAACTAACGCCGTTGGAGTCTAGTCACTAGTCACTAGTCACGCACCGGAGTTTCCCACGGTTTGCGGTAGGATTTTGACTTGTCAAAATTTCAAGTTCTCAAAACATAACGACAGACAGGGCCTGAGAAGGCTTTTTTGAAAAGCACAGGCCAGTAGCCCAGGCTCCGGCTTGTATAGAAAAAACTCCATGTATTGCATACTACTAGTGGGTACAACAGATTAAGCAAATACTCTACTAGTAGCCATGGGAACGCCCTGCCGCCGCCACTGTTCCCACCAAGGTTCCCACCTGCGCCACCGTGTCGCCGCCGCCCGCCGCCCGCCGACCTCACTCCACTCGAGTTGTCAAGTCGTCGTCGGTGTCGTCAGTGTCGCTAGCCGTCGTGTTGTCGGTGTCACTGTCCTGGTCCTTGCTGCCATCATCCTCGTGGTCGATGCCGCTTAGTCGTTATCGGCGGTAGGGCTTGCACGCCGCATGCGCGCTGCAAGGGATGGCCACACGGTGGGGCCTTTGCGTGGCGCGTTGGCGCCGTTCTGAGCGCCGTGTTGGGGTGGCGTCGCTGCGAGTTGGTGGTGGTGAGGTCCTGAGTCCCGTGTTGGCGCCACGGCGAGGTTTGCGGTGAACGGGTTGCATCGTGGCGGCGTGGCGTCAGTGCGGGTCTTGCGCAGTGATGGGGTGGTGCTGGTGGACTGGCGAAGGGTGGAGGCGAGTGCTTGTGGGTTGACGTACTGAGATAGAGTACGGGCATTTGATCAGCGAGTACTTTGCAGAGTCACGTTGAATAACACTTAGCCGTTTCGCCATTTGTATGGCTTACTGGCACCGACGAGGATGCCTCTGCCGCCGCCGGGGCACCCTGCCAACGCGAGCCGCGTGATCACAATCACAGCGGCGACTGCAACGCGCCAGTGACGCAGCAAAGAAGACGGCAACATTGTTCCAGGTTTGCCGAGACTAAAAAGGCGTAAGAAAAAGTGTTAAAGAACAAAAGACAAGAATAGCAAGCAAGCAAGTCCAATATATAGCAGCGAGTGGCACGACGGCGCCGTCATCTTCTCCTAGCTTATATTTTCCCTAACAGATATTTAAATACGCATGAACTTACCTTCGTAAGCCGCTTCTGGGGTACAAATGCCAGTGATGGGTGGTTACATGGACGCCGTCTTCCGTACAGCAGTCGACGACAACTTGCCCACCCCATCTTGCCGCGCCGTGTTCGCCGTGCCAGCCTGCAGGCCCGCAGATTATTGTGAGTACCGGGCGGCGTTAAATGTGCGTAAGAACTCACTTCATGAACGCTAACGTCGCGTTCCATTCCAAGACCATTATCCTCACAACGTGCGCCCGAACTTTATGTTAGCCCGAGAATATCAGCGATAGCGCGAGGAAATAAACGCGAGAAAAATAAACGCGAATCAGGCGCAGACTTGGACTTCCTGTCAGTTCCTTAGGTGATATTGAGGGGAGGCCTGCAATGGTGTTGGCGTCCTTGGTCGCCTGACCCTCAGTGTTCAAGTAGGCGGGCGACAACCATGACAGTATCCTTGCCGAGGTAGACCCTGGTGGTCTCCTTCACCTTACGTAGGACCGTGGCAATGAAGACAACGAGATCGCGTGAGATCATGTGAGGTGAGCTGTGAGTAATGGGCCATTTGTGCGAACGCTACAACATACGCGTTTGCTATGGCCTCCCCCGCCTTCCGTTGCTTCAACCAACAACTAATGGGATCCATTTCTCGAGGAAGTGGCAGGGCGTCTTCTAAGGCATCTGAGCCTTGTCCGACTTGATGCCACGATGCCGAAGTCGACTCGAGGCTTTGAATACGCGGGCCGGTAACGACTGGAGCCGAAACGGGTACTGGTCGAGGTGGCTCGTCGGCGGGCCCTGGCTTGTACCCCGTCGTCCGTATCGTTCGGAGGATACTCAGCGCCTCGTCGGTCCACCCTTGAGGCCATTTGCAGTGGGAAAAATGAGCTAGGATTGACCGCCTCGTTTGCGCACAAAGGGCGGCAAGACTGGGCACAGTGAGCTTTGACCCAGCAAACGACGCGGCGGTGCCAATGGCTCCCGAACGCAGCTCACCCCGAGGGGCGGCCTAAGGTTGACAAAGGGCAACAGCGGAGGAGGGTGAGAGCATCCACTTTATGGTCTCCAGCCCGCACGACGAGGACTAGGGGGGTAGTGACGAACGCACGAGTCAAGGGTCATCCCAGGGAGTAGGAAAAGGATGCAATCCTCGAGTCCGGCACCGTAAATGGGTGCACGTCCGGAGGCAACCCCCCGAGTGGGAGCAGCGCCCCGTGGTCTCCAGCCTGCAAGTGAGGGCTGTCGGATGAGGTCTAGAGATAGGTCAGAAAGAGTTGATAGCATAAAAACAGCGGCAGTGCTCACCTAAAATCCCACTCTGAGAGGAAACAAACGGACCGTCGTCACGAACAGCACTCGAGAGGCTTGCTACTCCTGCCTTACCCCGTGTTCCTCTTCCCTGACTCATACAAGCCAGGATTTACCACCTACAGGTGGCGAGTATTAACGGTTTGCCCATCGAGGGCGGCAAGACCGTCCACAGTGAAAGCGACCCAGCAAACGCGCGCGCCGGTGCCAAAGGCTCCCGAGCGCGGCTCACCCCAAGGGGCGGCCTAAGGTTGACAAAGGGCAACGGCGGAGGAGGAGAACAGGAGCATCGCCCCGTGGTCTCCAGTCTGCGAGTGAGGGCTGTCGGATGAGGTCTGGAGAGGAGTCAGAAAGAGTCGATAGCATAAAAACAGCAGCAGTACTCACCTAAAATCTGCAGAGACGGAACAATTGGATCGTCGTCACGAACAGGGACTACGGTCAAAAAGGGGGTAACAACGAATGCCCAACCAGGTCACGAGTCAAGGCCATCCCGTGAAGAGCAGCGAGTAGGAGGAGGATGCAACGTCGAGAATTTTCGCATAAGGATGGGGACGGGAAGAGGGGGGTTTTCTGAGTTTTTTTGTGGAAACGTCAAGGTAGTTAAGCGAGAACAATGTCAGCGCCTTCAACTATACAAATCCAATTGTAGTGACACACGCACACGTCAACTAGACTTCAACCTAGACACAAGCGGATCATTTCCTTTTCAAGACGTAACAGGCGGCAAACCTAACTGCTTGAGGCTTGGCTTTTCTGCGACTTGAGAATTGGGCTGAAGATCTATCACGCGCCATCGCGCCGCGCTCAAAGCATGCTCCGAGTCGCTGTTGCGGTCTGCATTATGTCCGAAGGCGCCCGCCACCAGTGTGTTAGCTCCGAACTTGGCTCTAGGTTTCTATGTGGTCTGTGTAGAATATTTACACGCTGTTAATTACTAGCCCAGTACTCTTCGAACATGTACAGTATCTAGACTGCATCATATGAGATGTAATTACTAAAGTGCAATTTAAACGTAAGTTTGCTTGAAAAAAACGCTGGGATCATGTAGAAATCTTCATTGGTAGCCACCCTTGTCGACCTCTCCGTATCAAGGGCTTGGCTGATCTTCCTCCATCTCCCGGTAGTCCTTTACACCTCCTCCTCGTCTATTTCCTCGCTGTCTTCATCCACATGATCACTACTTGTATTTGGAGCGTCATTGTCATTGTCGTCCAAATAGTCCTCTGCTCCAGAATCGTCGTCGAGGACGAAGCGGCCACGAGCTGCAAGGTCTGTCATAAAAAGCGGTGGCACCCTTGTCCAGAAGTCTTCCTCGGGGCTCGAGACGTCGACCACGATTTCACCAAGCAATTGGACTGCGCGAGGGGTACCGACACATGTGCGCACGTCGAGGGTCTCCAATGGAACTCCCTGCTCCACGCGTTTCATAAATGCGTCACATAGACAAAGTGTCCTGCGCGCACTTAATCTGGTGTTGACCAGCTCAAGTTTTGTTAGCGATGGGAGCAGCGGGCACTCACGTCCCCCATTGTCATTCAGCAACATCTCTCTGAATCCATGCGCTGCAGGGGGAGGGAGTCGCACATGCTGGAGTAGGGGCCACCGCAGCGCATGTCGGCGCCAGACCCGCTCTTCGAGGCGTGTGGGGTTCTGTACGGTGAGAGTCACAAGGCTGTCCAAGGGAAGGGTCGCCATCACCTCGTCGAGGATCACTGTGTATGTCTCACTAAGAAACCGGCCCTTGTTCGTGATAGAGATTATGACGCGTGCATGGAGCGTGGCTGCTAACAAGGCGATTGGGTCGCGCACCTCGCGGTCAATATCGGGCACAGTCCACGCAAAGATGTCGACCTGCGTCTTGTCGCCGCGGACGAGCATGCTCTGCAGCGGTTGAGTGTCTTGAGGCCCGCAGGCGTGTCGAGCAAGGTGCGGGAGTACTTCCTGAATGTCGCCAAAGTCCCAGCGAAGAGATGTCCAGGCGACGTACAGCCAGGTGAGAGCTGGTGACTTGAGATGAGCGAGCGCGAGCGCAGAATCTCTCGCAGTGGCGGAGATATCCATGTGTGTAAGGAAGGGGAGTGTGACAGTGCGCTTGACGTCATATGGAAAGGGAGGAGCGGTCGGGGTAGCCGAGTGAAGGATGAGCATCTCTAGTTGTGGCATTTCGTCCAGAACATCCAGCCAAATTTCAAGGCTTGGCCTCATATTCATGGAAAGCGTGAATATCTGGAGGTTTTTGAGGCCTTTCAAGAGCGGCGACGTCCAGTTGATGTTGCAATTGCAGAGTTCGAGGCAGGAAAGTCTAGGGGTGATACCACCGAAAATATTGTCGGGGATGAATACTTGTGACGGTAGTGCTTTGTGTTGGTGTTTCTCAATAGAAAGTGAAAGGTATTCGAGAGTGGGAGCAGGTGAAGTGAGCCTTCCAAGTATCTTGCGAAGACGGAAGTTTTCTGCACTAATGGCAAGGCGGCATACATGGGAAATGCGGGAGTGGAGTTCTTTTTCAAACGTGTTAAACCGAGCACCGTCCCAGAGACCGATGGGAACCCTTGCCTCCAAATGTAAGGGTGCCTTCTTTGCCCGAGCGAGTATCTCGGCCACGCCTGCCGAAGTTAGGGTAGTGAAATCAACGTGGCTCCAGAAGGGGGGTTGGTTGAGTGCAATCTCGCGCCATCGGTGACAGACATGTGCCACGTGTAGCCATGCTAGAAGGCCTGGCTTTCCACCTATTGTCATGGCCGTTGATGCACACAAACGCAAAAAGGAGAATATTGTGGCAATGATTTCGGGAGGCAGAGAAGAGGCGGGTACAAAGGCATTGCAGCGAAGCCTCAATACTCGGATGGATCCTTCCAATGATTTGATTTCCACATCGATGGCCTGCCGTTGGTATTCCAGAGAATTTGCCTGGCTTTGGTTCATCACAAAGCAAAAGGTGTGACGGTTTTAGTTTAGTCAACCACGTACTAAGTGCGCATGCGGTAACCAACGTTTTCGCACGCACATCGCTTATTTATTCCTTAAACATCCAAATGCTTCCGCACGGTTCAGATCCGACTTTTCAAACGTGTAGTCCGCTGTCAACGCACTTGTGGGTGAATTTGACGGACCCACGGGTTGTAGCCATGGAGTAAGCAACTGATGAAAACCGGATGAAGTGGCGAAGTGCCATCGACAAGAGGAGTACAAGAGGTCCCTAAAACACGGCCGTTAGCTCCGCGCCGAGTACGAGTTTGGCAGTACTGTATTGATAGTACTTTGGCTCACAAAACTGTCTTCTCTCCGCCGACCGCCAGTAAAGGCTACGGAATCGTTGTTGAAACATGCACATCTGGCCCCTCGTCGACTCGCTGGGGCCCACCTCAGGTGGTCGCGACCTCGCCTCGGATAAATATCCCGATCAAAGCGCTTCGCCCACTTTACGTTACGTTGCTCTCTCGAATGCTATCACGCCTCCTTCACAAATCCCTCACTGCTGGCGAAGTATTGGCCATCAAAGAGGGAAGGGTATCCTGCCACGTGATACGGCGGGTGGAGGAGGGCGTGAGGCCTTCTGCAGACAGCAGAGGCGCGTCGAGGTGTTGCAACTTGGAATGGTGCAAGTGACAACGACGAAGGAGCGAGTAGCGACAGCGACGGCGGGGTGAGCAGCGACGGCGGGGCACAGTGACGGCGGGGCGGGCAGCGATGACGACGATGGGATGGTGCGGTGCGGCGACGGCGACGAAGGGCAGGGCGATCATGTAACTGGCCACCCGTATATCCTTTATGCAATAAATAAATAAATTTCTGTATCCTACAAAGTGTGCGAATACTGGGTGAATTACTGGGTGGATCGGTATGTGAGGCTGGAAGTGGCCAGGAAAGAGCACTGGAAAGGTGGCGGAAGCCAGTTGGGAGCCTGTCTGCCTGTTTAGGAGAGGCTCACATGGCCAGTACACACAGTACATTTCCAGGTCTGTTGACAATATGCTGATCCGCCGCCGCCGCCCCGCCCTTTGCCTGGGATTCGGTCTTGATATGACCCTTCTTGTGACAGTTGAAGCACTAGTACTGCAACTCTGCAAGTCGCGCTTCTTCTTCTTCTAGGCTTCTGCGGCGAAGGCTTCGACTTGGGAGGACTTGGGCTTGACCTTACGAAGAAGGCGCTTGTCGTACTCATCCATGGTGATGCGGATGACCGTCGCGGGGATACTATCGTATTAGTAGTAATGCAAAAACACGCCTTTTGGGGGGCTCCTTGAACCGCAACCACCACCATGGTCCGGATTTTCCCACAGGTAATGCCGGGGCAAGGATGGGGAGAGAGACTGGAACGCGCTGCAATGGCAGTAGCCCTATCTCCACCCTCGCACACCAGTGGCCCTCACCGCAGAACCGCAGAACCACGAACCTCCCAAAACATAATGACGAGCATGTACTTGTAAAAGTGTAACAACAAAAACTTGTAGCGACTAAAAAGACCGTTGTAAAATTACCTGTACTGTAGCAAATAGTCTGCTATACCCCCATCCCCCTTAGTTCCCCACCACAAACGATTCCCAGTAGAACATGCACCCAGGGGCGCAGAATGGTTGAAGAGACAACGCCTGAAAAAACCCCCGAGACAAGCCACGTGGCTGAGCACGTCCCACATGTAGGTGCCACACAAGTACCTCCAACCCCCACGAAATCACCTCACACCTACCCAACATGATAACAACCGGCCCAGTGCACAGCTTCCACAAGGCGGATCATCCGTGAGTAATTGACCCCCTCAGTCCCACAGCGCACGACTGACAGAAACCGGAAACCGACTGCAATGCCATATTTTGGAGCGGATTCCACCCCACCGACTAGTCCATTTGACCTTACAGTCGTCTTCGAGGTGGCAAGTGTAGTCCTCGCAGGTACCTCAGTCCTGAGCGAAGTGTCAGAAACAACAAACGCAGGTCGCTACCAGCTCTCGAGTACCAACCCCCTGCCAGTCAACCAGGGCCACCGACCCCCCGACTCTGTCCCCACTCCGAGCCACCCAGTCATCTCCTGAACCCCTCGCGGATGTCCGCCTGCACTTCGCTGCCTGGCTACCTCCCACCGTCCTGACGTTCAGTGACCCCGGTGAGAGAAATATACAACCACATCGAGTTGACATTGATATTGTTCCCCTCATCGGTATGCTGTCTGACTCACCATCACGCCTCCACCATCGCTCCCACTACCTGCCCATACCACGTTGCCACCTGACTTGTCACCTGTGTGCTTATCCCCACCTCCTCGACCCTCACCTGCCCAATCATCGCGCCGCCCAACTCATCCCACATACTCTCACCGCAAATGACCCCTCGCCCCCCGTACCCCCGCCCGCTTGCTCACCTTCACTGCCCAACTTGCCGCCTGCGCCCTCACCATCCATGCCATCACCATCTACACCTCTGCCCGCCCGCTTTCTGCTACTGCCCGACATGACGCCTAAACCATTGCCCGCCCACTCGCCTCCTATGTTTATGTCTATCTGACTCGTCACCTGTGCCATCCCCTCCACCCAATCGCTCGTCTATACTGTGTTTTAACCTCCACCCTATCGCTCGTGTCCCCCATGCCATCAACGTCGTGCTGACGTCTTCCCATACCCTCCCACTCTCACCCTTCACCGTCCCATCGTCCTCCGCCCGCCACGTTTTCCTCAGGCTCCTCCCACCTTCAATTACCTATCAGCTCTGCGTCTCCGTGTTCCCAACCACCTTAACCAACCGATCCGACACCAGCCGACTCAGCTGACTCAGAACGACAACGACAACACCCTGACCCGCTCATCTTAAGCCGTGCCAAGAACGTCGACACCATTGCTAGGCCTCAAGAGTACCATTCGAACCCGTTAAAGACACAGCAGCAAAGCCGAGGCGAACCTCAAATCACCGGCGTTCGAGCGATCACCAGCGCCGCGTCCGTCCATCCCGATGCCCCCTCACACCATTAGCACGTCGTTCGCACGACCAACCTCACAACTGCCATTGACGTTTGACGTCTCAAACCCCACTGGCACCGTCATATGAGGTTGCTTTCACCACACACAACCGCTGTCACACAGTCAAGAGCCAAAAAAGAGGTTTGACCGAGGACGCTCATTCCTCACGTGGATGTAACGATCATGGGCTTTCTGGGCTCCGAACAGCGATTTACTTACTACTCTTCGACCACTACAATAACACATATACGCTATGGTTGACTAACATATGTCGCTGATTACAGACAATGAATAACTCATCTTTGCCTTACCTTGCGTTAAAGTGTCCTCATCCGTCTGTACTTCCGTGTCTCATCCCTATTTTCTCTATCTACGCACTGCCGAACCAGCTCGGTCGATCCCATATGGGAAATGGCCAGGACTTGTGGCCATACGACCCCGAAAAGTGGCCGCCAATGAACCCGGGTCTGATCCTGGGAATAGGCCGCTTAACATTCACCCCGCCGATCTCGGCGCAAACTAAACGCACCGGTAAACAGAGAGCGTGCACGACAAAGGGATGGGTGCTAGCAGGTTCATAGCGGCGCACCTCATAGGAGTCGTGGAGTACGAAAGAGACAGGATAAAACGCACAGCCCACACGAGATCAAAATGCGTTGGCTAGGCGCAATCAAGAAAACTTGAACCAACCGAAGACAAAAGAAAAGTGAAAGATCCCACCCAGCTCGTGGAGGCGAACCGGGGTAAACTACCGAGAAATCCTCTGATCCACCATACAACTGGATCCACAACCATGAGGTTTTAGTGGGTAGTATAGCGCGTCAGGCCCGGCCCATCGCAGGAGATGCGCAATGAGTCCCACACTACCCCAACACCAGGGGTGTACCCAAATTCGTATTTTGCCTCACTCCCGGACCCCGGTCCGGATTCAGCGTGTTAGACAGGGCTGGTACCTCTACAACCTCCTCTCGTCTAACGTCTATTCTCGGGATTGCTAGATATTTTAGGTAATATTTAGTACAAGAATAGAGCGCTTTCCAAAAAAAAAAAAACACGCCTTTTACAGTATTTTCTGTAGCTTCAACAACACATCGTAGCTACTTCAACTTGCACATACTAACATAATAATGAATGTCCTATCCTATGGCGATTTTTCCTTATTTAATTTTTCCTCCCTGAAAGCGCTGTGCTTGTACCCCCCATCTGCAAATTTTTGTCACCCATTGTCACAACAATGGCAATGTCCGGCAACTGGGGAAGTGGGATGGCCTCGGCAATTTGCGTCTGCTCTGAGGGCGCCTTGTTTGGCACATGTGGCGTGGCGGAATTGCGGGAGGAGCTTGAATTCATCACGCTCCTCTCGGGGGGCTCAAATGAGATTTCGTTCTACTGTTCCTTATATTAGCCAAGGGTGACCTTAGTGGTGTATTCTAGCACCTTATGGGATCAGCAGAAAGATGTGGCACTCTCGAGCATCACCGGGATCTGGGGGCCAGGGTCCTTACATTTTACCACCCCTTCGTTTCTTTTGTCTCACTGTAGTCAAATTTTGAATAAAACTTTCCAAGGTGGGGAGCTTAGGCTTCTTGCGACGAACGCGCTTCTTAGGGGCTCGGGGTTCGGACCCACGGTAACGAGTCATAGCAGGTGATTGTCGGGGTTGCGTGGACTCTGGAAACGGGTGGTGCATTATGTCTTCCCAGTGCTCATTGCTCAAGGTCGCGAACTTCCCCACTAAGAAATACGGACACAGGCCCCTTCTTCTTGGGTGGTGACGAAGGTCTGAAACCGCTAGCGATCATCGTGGCAAGACGCTGACGTGGAACAGTGGTTGGCTTCCTGCATGTCTGCTTAGTGCGGGCCATGTTGGGGAATGGAAGTGAAGCATTCGGGAAATCGCCTCACCAGTACATCAGGCGGCTATAACCATATCGGGATTCGGGGGATTAACGGTCACATTGATTAGCGGTCGCTTGAGCGGTCGCCGTTCTCGCTAAACTACCTTGACGTTTCCACAAAAAAACTCAGAAAACCCCCCTCTTCCCGTCCCCATCTTTATGCGAAAATTCTCGACGTTGCATCCTCCTCCTACTCGCTGCTCTTCACGGGATGGCCTTGACTCGTGACCTGGTTGGGCATTCGTTGTTACCCCCTTTTTGACCGTAGTCCCTGTTCGTGACGACGATCTATTTGTTCCCTCTCTGCGGATTTTAGGTGAGTACTGCCGCTGTTTTCATGCTATCGACACTTTCTGACTCCTCTCCAGACCTCATCCGACAGCCCTCACACGCAGGCTGGAGACCACGGGGCGATGCTCCTACCCTCCTCCTCCGCCGTTGCCCTTTGTCAACCTTAGGCCGCCCCTTGGGGTGAGCCGCGCTCGGGAGCCTTTGGCACCGGCGCGCGCGTTTGCTGGGTCGCTTTCACTGTGGACGGTCTTGCCGCCCTCGATGGGCAAACCGTTAATACTCGCCACCTGTAGGTGGTAAATCCTGGCTTGTATGAGTCAGGGAAGAGGAACACGGGGTAAGGCAGGAGTGGCAAGCCTCTCGAGTGCTGTTCGTGACGACGGTCCGTTTGTTTCCTCTCAGAGTGGGATTTTAGGTGAGTACTGCCGCTGTTTTTATGCTATCGACACTTTCTGACTCCTCTCCAGACCTCATCCGACAGTCCTCAATTGCAGGCTGGAGACGGGGCGATGCTCCTATCCTCCTCCTCCGCCGTTGCCCTTTGTCAACCTTAGGCCGCCCCTTGGGGTGAGCCGCGCTCAGGAGCCTTTGGCACCGGCGCGCGCGTTTGCTGGGTCGCTTTCACTGTGGACGGTCTTGCCGCCCTCGATGGGCAAACCGTTAATACTCGCCACCTGTAGGTGGTAAATCCTGGCTTGTATGAGTCAGGGAAGAGGAACACGGGGTAAGGCAGGAGTAGCAAGCCTCTCGAGTGCTGTTCGTGACGACGGTCCGTTTGTTTCCTCTCAGAGTGGGATTTTAGGTGAGCACTGCCGCTGTTTTTATGCTATCGACTCTTTCTGACCTCTCTCTAGACCTCATCCGACAGCCCTCACTTGCAGGCTGGAGACCACGGGGCGATGCTTCCACTCGGGGGGTTGCCTCCGGACGTGCACCCATTTACGGTGCCGGACTCGAGGATTGCATCCTTTTCCTACTCCCTGGGATGACCCTTGACTCGTGCGTTCGTCACTACTCCCCTAGTCCTCGTCGTGCGGGCTGGAGACCATAAAGTGATGCTCTCACCCTCCTCCTCCGCTGTTGCCCTCTGACGACCTTAGGCCGCCCCTCGGGGTGAGCTGCGTTCGGGAGCCATTGGCACCGGCGCGTGCGTTTTCTGGGTCAAAGCTCACTGTGCCCAGTCTTGCCGCCCTTTGTTGGCAGACCGTCGCGACTCGCTGCTTTAGAGTAAATATATTGGACTTGCTTGCTATTCTTGTCTTTTGTTCTTTAACACTTTTTCTTACGCCTTTTTAGTCTCGGGAAACCTGGAACAATGTTACCGTCTTCTCCGCTGCATCACTGGCGCGTTACCGTCGCCGCCGTGATTGGGATCGTGCAGCTCGCGTTGGCGGGGTGCCCTGGCTGCGGCAGAGGCATCCTCGTTGGTGCCGGTAAGCCGTACAAATGGTGAAGCAGCTAAGTGTTATTCAACGTGACTCTGCAAAGTACTCGCTGATCAAATGCCTGTACTCTATCTCAGTACGTCAACCCGCAAGCATACGAATCATCCATTCTCGAACGCGAGGCTGAGCACGACTCACATGGGTCGGCGACTGGGCCACACGACCCGCTGCGATCCCCTCTCTTAGACCTCCTTCCCCCCGGCCTGCCGTGCTTGCTGTACATTCTAAATGTTTTGCTGAAGAGTGATTTAACTTTTTTGGGAACTTGAAGTCCGAACCACTCACGGTCCTAGGCAAGACGAAGGAGACCACTGAGGCCTAATATCGCAATAACCCAGCAAGGACACTACCTGGGATACTTAGACCGTCACTGTTGTCGCCCGCTACTTCTTCGGCTCTGAGCATTTTATTCCTCTCATGCCAGTTACTATTCACCCCGTTGCCTCGCCATCTCGTCTCAAACCCTAACTTGAACCCAATGAAAAGGCCGAGAAACAGAGAGCAGGGTGACGGGTGAGAAGGTTTTCTCTTCGTTTTTCTCGTGTCGTCGCTGATATTCTCGGACTAACATAAACGGGTGCAACGTCAGTTGTTCGGTTTACCACCACCTCGCCGACCTCACACCACCCAACACCTTCCACTTCTCAAGTGGCCCCGCCATTACCAGTTCCTGAAGCTTGTAAGTTGGGATTTTTTGATTACTGCTTTCCCTTGTTTTGTGGTCCGTTTCCGTGCGACTCAAGACGACAACTTCACATGGGTAACCTCTACAGCTCAAGCCATCACAAACGGACAAGGGGAGGTTGTAACATTTTGTGAGGGAACAACTCGAGAAACGTGGGGTAGAGATCGTAAGTGTGAGGTACGTTCTTACGCGCCTCTTTAATGCGCCCCGTCGGCACCCACAACCGCTTGCAAGCCCACAGGCTGGCACCGCGTTCGCGGTGCAGTAGGATCGGTATGGCATCTTACGGTGGATTTCAGCAAAAGGAACGGCGTGCATGTGACTACATATCACGCTTACTGATGCGGCATATAGGTGCATCCAACTATCTCATGTTTTGTTCTAAGAAGGACATTCGGGCTGGGAGAGGATGGCGCCGTCGCGTCATAGGTCGGCAAGCATCCAACTTGCCTTTAGGGTACTATGAATGTGCTTGATATACCCTTCCATTTGTTTTAAACCTTCTCTGCTCTTTTTTCATCCTCAGGAAAGCCGAAACCCGGCGACCCCATCTCCCTCGTCGCCGTCCCCATTGTTGCCTCGCCGTCACGTTACCGTCACCGCCACCGACGTCCCAATTGTCGCCCCTCCATCGCATTACCGTCGCCGTCATGATTGGGGTCGCGCGGGTCGCTTTGGCGGAGTGCCTCGGCGGCGGCAGCGGCATCCTCATGGGCGTCGTGGTTGGATACCATACAGAGCGGCGACGTCAGGAAACCTTACGAAGGGTGGAAAAGCTAAGTTTTAGTCAATGTAAGTAACTCTGCAGAGTACTTACCGATCGTAGGCCCACATCTCAATGGATCACCGACCGCATCACTACGACGAGGGATGCCTTCTGGACTTGGATGTGACACCCAAAGCTATCGTGACGCAGATTGTGGAGCGCTGTCGCTGCGATGTCGTCCTGGACGCGTTCTGCGACGTCGCCAGCAAACATATTGTCTTTGCCTGGACATGATCTGAACGAGGCGCGCTCTTCCTCCACACTTTAAATTTTAATAAAAAATATTTTACGCAGTTATCGTCCTCGACACATGCTCAACGCGCCTCGCACTTGCACGCCACGTATAAGGACCATCACCAGGCAATGAGGCCCAATGGGGTTGCCAGCGACCAAACGTCAGACAGGAATTAGCGTCGGACAATTCCAAATCGTGGTGCGACGCCTCCGAACCAAAACCCGCTTTTTCAATGTCACCGTACATCCCAAACGCGATGAGCCTACGGGTCCCTGGCTCCGAGTTCTGCTAGCTCTGGGTCACAGAGCTGATCTGTGCAACCGTCATAATAGCACGTCCCTCTCTCGCAATCACGTATCACTTGGTGAGAATTACCTAACGTCTGCCAGTCAGGTGACATCTCCCGATCGAGTCACTTGTTAATGCCTGTCATAAATTTTAACAAACACTCGGTTTGCCCGCGGTCACACCGTCTCGCTTGCACCGTGGTTTTTCTTAGGCTCGAGTCGATGAACTGCTGTATCTCTTCCTGATGTCTGTCTGTCTGTCTGTCTGAACACTATGGACCCACGTTTAATGCGACATTCTGTTGACCGCCGTCTTGCTTTGTCTACCAAGCTGTCTACAGCATTTTTTTCTGCCTTGTTTCCTACTTAGTACCAGCCCTCAAAGCACAAGACATTCCAAGAGACATTCGCTTTTACGTTAATAGGAATGTGACTTGTCAGTCTCATCCGATCAAACGGCCTTCTGGCATTTACCCAGAGGAACATCCAACAGCCGCTGTAAGGTTAGCACGGGCTCTGGGCCCCAAATCGCTCATTTTCGGTCCTTTCGGTCTCTGTCCGACGTCGCGTGGCTCAGCTGCATCGGTCTCGCATTCTCACGGCTTTCTACCAACACCCCTCGCAATCGATCTCACTCTCCCTCCCATACATACACACACACAATCTCCCCTCGTTCGCTACTTGCCATCGCCCATGGACCGCCGCCGCCCGTATTCGCCTTGCAAGAGCCTCCCCAGCCCTCGTACCTAGGCTGCGCGTCCCTGCGCCTCGTGTCCCCTTTGTCCTTCGACATCTTATCCCCGTCGCATTACCCATCTCTCATGTCCCTTTGAAGATGTCAAGCTCGCCACACCCATTCTCATTGCCTCGGCCATGTCGCGCTTTCGCCTGAGGCAAAGGCGCGATCTTCTCCTTTTATCTAACTATACTAGTCTGCTGTAGAATAGTGTGCGCGTTGTCTCGCCACCTCGGCCTCGGATCCATCGGCTCCCTTGTCTCGTCTCGCCGATTCGTACCTTACCGTCTATCTATCTCAATCGTCTCCGCGTCTCGTCGTTCGCCCTCCATATGCTCTCCCTGTCCCTCTTACCTTACCTCCTCATCCCCACTTACTTGTCCTGAGTAGCTATAACTCTGCTTGTATATAAACCCGCGCTCTTGATTCGTTAATGTCAGTGTAGTTTTCTCCCCCTTTACTTCTCGCTGCGCGCTCGCCCCGGAAGTCAGGCCCAGTCGCGGACACTCGAAGGACATCGCTCCTCGTCGTTGCCTCCAGTCATTCGTACCAGCGCCCTGTCGCCCCCCTTCTTGCTAGCTCTGCGTGCTTGTCCCGGAAGTCGGGCCCTACTGCGGGCACTCGAAGGACCAAGTTCGCAAGCCTTGTCTCGTCTCGTCTCGTCTTTCCTCGCCTCGCCTCTCCCTTTCTCGTTCTTGCGCGTCGGGTCAACTCCCCTTGGCCCTTGACGCTTCCATCCTTCACTCATTCCTAACCCCTGCAGAAACCCCTCTGCCTTCTAACTCACATGGACTTGGCTCCGTACACTGCGTAACGACGGGATCATTCCCTGCTATAACGCATTTTCATTGGCATAACACGTATCACCGGACGAACCGCAGTTCGAGGAAGCCATTGACGACGAGACTGAAAACTGGCTGGTGCCCCCCCCTTCCGAGCTGACCTCGATAATAACATCAAATATGAATACCATGCTGCTCCTTTTTCAGTGCACTCGGTCTGCAAAGGAACGACCTTCATCGAACCCAATGATGTTCAAAACCAAGCTCTGGTTGAACTTCACTTTGATCTTCGCCACTAGTATCACATTCGCAAGAAGGACTTTGACTCCTTCAATAGCAGTATCGAACAAATACTCATTCCCCTGACAGGTGATCCTCCTCCCTCCTCCCCCCCTTCTCTCCATAAACAATAAAACAGTGCGTGACAGTCCCATCCTTTTAAACCCGACTCTCCGCGTCCAACAAAAAGCCTCGAGATCTACACAACCTATCGCAGGCCCGGGCACCATCTCTAGCAGGTTACAGGGTCCGTGAACGGAAACGAAGCTCACGCGCGAGAGGTGAACGGTGTGCGAAGGTACAGGAGAGAGACGAATGAGACTCAGGAATCGCCTAGTACATGCTCCGGCCTCGCCACCAGCCTGATTGGAAGCTGTCTTGGGTCACGACGCGCAAACACCATTTTGATACTAATGGTGGTCAGAGTCAGTCGGTTAGTGCTGATTCTTTTGCCCCCAGGTGTGCTCCCACTCATGAACTTTTAGCTGCGCGTGTGTATTGATGCAACTCGGATCTCTGACGGAAGACCCGTGATGCTTGAAAAGGCTTTCCTCCAAGGAGCCTCTTTCTTCGGACCCCAGAACCATGGCGCGCGGCTGCTCGATGTCATTCAGATATCAAATCAGGACCCTATTATGGTGCATCGTCCCCTTTTGACAACCCTCCGCTTCGAACGTACTACGGGGAGTTTGTCGCCTTTTTTTTGCGCAAATATGCGAGGACCGCAGCGAGGTACGTCGCCTTCTGTGATAAGGATCAGACACTCATCTCACAAGTGGGTGCAATTCATACATTCAAACCACGTCGGTATATTCGCAGCCACATTCTTTTTTTTTTTGAACCGTTTATATCCCGGGATATAGTAGGCTGACTCGTGTTGGAGGGCCGCAACAAGAGGGCTTGGGGTAGACTTCAAAGTCAACTCCTCGCGTGCTTGTCTGAGCGCGTAAGGACGAACTTCACTTCGTGGCGAGGGTGTGAGTGTTTGCTGTTGAGGCGCTAATAGTTACCCTTCATTCCAGTGGCTACCTCAGAGCTGCATCTGCCTTCAAATTGCGTGGTGGGGATTAGTGTCTGGGAGATGATTCACTGTAAAGCAGTTGTTCTGGCGACGATGACGATTCCCCAAGTTTCCCAAGACATTCCAGCAGGATGAGTTTGGCCTCTGGGTGGTCGGCCTAGTCTGCCTTTGGAATTACCATCACTTTGGTACCTTTCCATTTGAGGGGGTTATGGCCGACTTACATGCATGTGTCGAAATGCCACCACCCGACAGGTCTGACAGATCTGACAAGTTGGGGGCGGTCTTCGCCAAAGGCGCCAGATTTCGGCGTCTTTGGTCGAGCAGTGGTGGCGGGCCGTGCGGGTGCGGTCATCTGGAAATGCTACCTACAGGAACCGGAGGGGGTTAGCAGCAAAGAAACAGTCAAACAAAGTGACAAATTATCCGCTATTCCTGAATGCGCATAGTAGAGAAGCGAGTTTTGTTACGATTAAGTGCAGCCGACAGCTTATGTATGTGAGGAGAGCGCGAGTATGTGAGCGTCTGGAGTAGAGCGTATGCTCAGGCTCCGCAGGTTCTGGTTAGTTTACGTTTACTCTGCGGTAACTTAGCAATTACATAATTGTCTGGCCTGGCGGTTGTCCATTCCGGCAATGGATGGAAGGCTCTGCACAATTTGGATGACCCATGAGTCCGATTCAAGAATTACCTTTTCAAGTTAGACCCACCCCGATTGGTCGTTGGGATGCCTGCAGAGGTGGCCACGTTTCTTGTCTTCGCCTCGTGCTGATCTAGCGATTCCTTCTCTGCAGGCCCGACCGACCCTCCTGCAGAATATTTGTAATACTCTAGACTTGAAATGCGGGGATGCCGGACCTGGTGGAGCGGGCTCTGTTGGTGAGGACGCAGGGTCCTGCTGTTGACGCACACCGTTGTTCCGGTTCTTGGTTCCGGTTCCTTAGATTTTCTCTGCTGGTCTACGGGGAAAAAAGTTTCTCTAACATTTATTTTCGTGATTACACAATCTGGGTGCAGCCAGTTTGGAAGTCACCCAGGCATCAGGGGGTGCGCTTCACCTTTGATGGGCCCACAGGAGTAGCAGTTAGGAGTAGCAGTTTGCCGCCTGTTACGTCTTGAAAAGGAAATGATCCGCTTGTGTCTAGGTTGAAGTCTAGTTGACGTGTGCGTGTGTCACTACAATTGGATTTGTATAGTTGAAGGCGCTGACATTGTTCTCGCTTAACTACCTTGACGTTTCCACAAAAAAACTCAGAAAACCCCCCTCTTCCCGTCCCCATCTTTATGCGAAAATTCTCGACGTTGCATCCTCCTCCTACTCGCTGCTCTTCACGGGATGGCCTTGACTCGTGACCTGGTTGGGCATTCGTTGTTACCCCCTTTTTGACCGTAGTCCCTGTTCGTGACGACGATCTATTTGTTCCCTCTGCGGATTTTAGGTGAGTACTGCCGCTGTTTTCATGCTATCGACACTTTCTGACTCCTCTCCAGACCTCATCCGACAGCCCTCACTCGCAGGCTGGAGACCACGGGGCGATGCTCCTACCCTCCTCCTCCGCCGTTGCCCTTTGTCAACCTTAGGCCGCCCCTTGGGGTGAGCCGCGCTCGGGAGCCTTTGGCACCGGCGCGCGCGTTTGCTGGGTCGCTTTCACTGTGGACGGTCTTGCCGCCCTCGATGGGCAAACCGTTAATACTCGCCACCTGTAGGTGGTAAATCCTGGCTTGTATAAGTCAGGGAAGAGGAACACGGGGTAAGGCAGGAGTAGCAAGCCTCTCGAGTGCTGTTCGTGACGACGGTCCGTTTGTTTCCTCTCAGAGTGGGATTTTAGGTGAGTACTGCCGCTGTTTTTATGCTATCGACACTTTCTGACTCCTCTCCAGACCTCATCCGACAGCCCTCACTCGCAGGCTGGAGACCACGGGGCGATGCTCCTACCCTCCTCCTCCGCCGTTGCCCTTTGTCAACCTTAGGCCGCCCCTTGGGGTGAGCCGCGCTCGGTAGCCTTTGGCACCGGCGCGCGCGTTTGCTGGGTCGCTTTCACTGTGGACGGTCTTGCCGCCCTCGATGGGCAAACCGTTAATACTCGCCACCTGTAGGTGGTAAATCCTGGCTTGTATGAGTCGGGGAAGAGGAACACGGGGTAAGGCAGGAGTAGCAAGCCTCTCGAGTGCTGTTCGTGACGACGGTCCGTTTGTTTCCTCTCAGAGTGGGATTTTAGGTGAGTACTGCCGCTGTTTTTATGCTATCGACACTTTCTGACTCCTCTCCAGACCTCATCCGACAGTCCTCAATTGCAGGCTGGAGACGGGGCGATGCTCCTATCCTCCTCCTCCGCCGTTGCCCTTTGTCAACCTTAGGCCGCCCCTTGGGGTGAGCCGCGCTCAGGAGCCTTTGGCACCGGCGCGCGCGTTTGCTGGGTCGCTTTCACTGTGGACGGTCTTGCCGCCCTCGATGGGCAAACCGTTAATACTCGCCACCTGTAGGTGGTAAATCCTGGCTTGTATAAGTCAGGGAAGAGGAACACGGGGTAAGGCAGGAGTAGCAAGCCTCTCGAGTGCTGTTCGTGACGACGGTCCGTTTGTTTCCTCTCAGAGTGGGATTTTAGGTGAGCACTGCCGCTGTTTTTATGCTATCGACACTTTCTGACTCCTCTCCAGACCTCATCCGACAGTCCTCACTTGCAGGCTAGAGACCACGGGGCGATGCTCCCACCCTCAGGGGGTCGCCTTCGGATGTGCACCCTTTACGGTGCCGGACTCGAGGATTGCGTCCTTTTTTTTTTACTCCCTGGGATGACCCTTGACTCGTGCGTTCGTCACTTCCCCCCTAGTCATAGTCCTGCAGGCTGGAGACCATGAAGTGATGCTCTCAGTCTCCTCCTCCGCCGTTGCCCTCTGACGGCCTTAGGCCGCCCCTTGGGGTGAGCTGCGTTCGGGAGCCATTGGCACCGGCGCGTGCGTTTTCTGGGTCAAAGCTCACTGTGCCCAGTCTTGCCGCCCTTTGTGCGCAAACGAGACGGTCAATCCTAGCTCATTTTTCCCACTGCAAATGGCCTCAAGGGTGGACCGACGAGGCGCTGAGTATCCTCCGAACGATATGGACGACGGGGTACAAGCCAGGGCCCGCCGACGAGCCACCTCGACCAGTACCCGTTTCGGCTCCAGTCGTTACCGGCCCGCGTATTCAAAGCATCGAGTCGACTTCGGCATCGTGGCATCAAGTTGGACAAGGCTCAGATGCCTTAGAAGACGCCCTGCCACTTCCTCGAGAAATGGATCCCATTGGTTGTTGGTTGAAGCAACGGAAGGCGGGGGAGGCCATAGCAAACGCGTATGTTGTAGCGTTCGCACAAATCTGCTCATTACTCACAGCTCACCTCACATGATCTCACGCGATCTCATTGTCTTCATTGCCATGGTCCTAGGTATGGTGAAGGAGACCACCAGGGCCTACCTCGGCAAGGATACTGTCACGGTTGTCGCCCGCCTACTTGAACACTGAGGGTCAGGCGACCAAGGACACCAACACCATTGCAGGCCTCCCCTCAATATCACCTAAGGAACTGACAGGAAGTCTAAGTCTGCGCCTGATTCGCGTTTATTTCCTCGCGCTATCGCTGATATTCTCGGGCTAACATAAACGAGTACAAGCTTTAACTCTTTCCCTTAGCCTCCGCCTCGCACGCACACACACTTCGACTTTTTCATCGCAATGGCGGTTATCATCGTATGGAATGGCTTCTACAGCGCCAAGAAAACACGACGAACCTTCATGGAGTGGCGCGTTCGGGCGCACTTTGTGAGGATGATGCTCTTGGAATGGAACGCGACGTTAGCGTTCATGAAGTGAGTTCTTACGCACATTTAACGCCGCCCGGTACTCACAATAATCTGCGGGCCTGCAGGCTGGCACGGCGAACACGGCGCGGCAAGATGGGGTGGGCACGTTGCCGTCGACTTCTGTACGGAAGACGGCGTCCATGTAACCACCCATCACTGGCATTTGTACCCCAGAAGCGGCTTACGAAGGTAAGTTCATGCGTATTTAAATATCTAATATAAGCTAGGAGAAGATGACGGCGCCGTCGTGCCACTCGCTGCTTTATATTGGACTTGCCTGCTATTCTTGTCATTTGTTCTTTAACACTTTTTCTTACGCCTTTTTAGTCTCGGGAAGCCTGGAACAAAGTTACCGTCTTCTCCGCTGCGTCACTGGCGCGTTACCGTCGCCGCCGTGATTGGGATCGCGCGGCTCGCGTTGGCAGGGTGCCCTGGTTGCGGCAGAGGCATCCTCGTCGGTGCCGGTAAGCCTTACAAATGGCGAAACAGCTAAGTGTTATTCAACGTGACTCTGCAAAGTACTCGCTGATCAAATGCCTGTACTCTACCTCAGTACGTCAACCCACAAGCACTCGCCTCCACCCTTCGCCAGTCCACCAGTACCACCCCGTCACTGCGCAAGACCCGCACTGACGCCACGCCGCCACGACGCAACCCGTTCACCGCAAGCCCCTCCGTGACGCCGTGACGCCCCGACACGGTGCAGGCCCCCACATGCCAACCCGCCTGGCGCAAACCTCGCCGTGGCGCCAACACGGCACTCAGGACCTCACCACCACCAACTCGCAGCAACGCCACCCCAACACGGCGCTCAGAACGGCGCCAACGCGCCACGCAAAAGCCCCACCGTGGGGCCATCCCTTGCAGCGCGCATGCGGCGTGCAAGCCCCATCGCCGATAACGACTAAGCGGCATTGACGATGAACGATGAGGATGATGGCAGCAAGGACCAGGACAGTGACACCGACAACACGACGGCTAGCGACACTGACGACACCGACGACGACTTGACAACTCGAGTGGAGTGAGGTCGGCAGCGGCGGCGACACGGTGGCGCAGGTGGGAACAGTGGCGGCGGCAGGGCGTTCCCATGGCTACTAGTAGAGTATTTGCTTAATCTGTTGTACCCACTAGTATGCAATACATGGAATTTTTTTCTATACAAGCCGGAGCCTGGGCCACTGGCCTGAGCTTTTCAAAAAGTCACCAAAAGCCTTCTCAAGCCCTGTCTGTCGTTATTTTTGAGAACTTGAAATTTTGACAAGTCAAAATCCTACCGCAAACCGTGGGAAACTCCGGTGCGTGACTAGTGACCAGTGACTAGTGACTAGACTCGCAACCGCATCTTAGTTATGGGCTATATGCAGTCCTGACACAACTTGAAGTTCTCCTATTTCCCACTAGCCATGGGCAATTGTGTATGTGACCCACGAAGTGAGCCAAACATGGAACCACGTGGGTCTCACACACCATTCCCTTGCGCTATGTGTAGCCAGCGCCTTCCTTCACCATCCCTATCATCCTTGTTACCTCCCCCAGGCGCCCACTTCTTGGCCCCTATCGCCACTGCTACCTGCCTGGCTAGGGCAAGGGCCGCATGCCTTATGAAACGGCTTATGGCCTGATGTTGTACACGTGGTCACCCGTTCCTTGACGGTACGGGCCACCACAGCGCTTGGCAACGCACGCCGAGAAAGCACCGTGACAGGTGCCCATGCAGACCTTGTGCACACATAATCGGCCGTGACCGCTCACTTATTCACATGTCCGACACGCGCGTGTGGTTGTGAGGTACTGCAAGAACGCCCGAACCCTTTGTATTTGTGTGTACCAGGTGTTGAATGGCTGAGGATGTGAACCAGTATATAGTATTAGCAGACCAAGTTAGGTAGGTAGTACACGTCAGCTGGAAGCGGGAGATCAAGAGTAAACCCAGTACATGGGGGGTACGATCGCCTGTAAGTATAGGATATGGCCAGATTGCCATTGGTAGAGCAGTGAGGTACGACCTCGCATGCAGTACGTAGCAACCAGTACATAGAGTGTTACGATCACCTGTAAGCTAAGATTTCGCCCGTCTTGCTGTGGTGGTCCATTGCCAGTATACGGCAGTGGGGTACAACCTCGCACGCAACTAGTACGTAGTAACCAGTATATAGCATTAGCAGACCAAGTTAGGTAGGTAGTACACGTCAGCTGGAAGCGGGAGATCAAGAGTAAACCCCGTACATGGGGGTTATGATCGCCTGTACGCGTAAGATGTGGCCAGTCTTGCTGTGGAGGTCCATTGCCATTGCCATTGGTGTAGGGTGGGGTAGGGATACCTGGATTGTCTTCCACTCTCTGAAAAGCGGAAGCCGTAATGTAGCCGTCAGACGGTAGTCACCATGGGTGTAGAACGATTGCACGTCTGACTCAGCGGTAGACACGAGATGTAGCACGGAATTGGTTGAGGTGGATTACACAGCACGGAAGCGAGCTTACAGCGGGGCCTCGGGAGCAGGAGGGCGATGTCTTTTTCATTGTTGATAAAGACCGTCGTCAGAGCTGAGGGCTCGCCAGTTGCCTGCGGTGTAGATCTCATGTCCAGCTCCTGCGGTATCTCAGAGGTGTCTTGACGGCGTCCCAGCCTAAGGGGTCGTGTCCGAGACCGAGAGACATCCAAGTCTTTCCAGAAGCCATAACGATAGATGGGGGTGTTGCCTAGTTGTCTAGAGGGGAGGGTACCTATGTGCGGGTTCGAGCGAAGGGTATATGGGTCAGGCCATCGATCGCAAACCCCAGTTACTAAGGCACTGTAAGTGATGCTTGCCACAAGCGTAGCTCACTTGGAAATTGTCAGCGAAGCCGGTGAAGAGCAATGAGCTTGAAATACCCTTTCTCAGTAACCACTGAGGCTTGCTCATGCTGCCTATGTGCTAATGCAGACACTCGGCGGATACGTGAACGTTTGCATTCCACAATTGTGGCGATGGACTTGTTTGTCTACTTGACATGCACCGCGCGCCTGAACAGAGGCCCTCTGAGTTCGTTCAACGGCTCACAACAGCACAACACCTACTTTGGTCCCCGGAAGATCTATCGCTGCTCACATCAGTGGCCAGCCATCTACCATCCTGATGCGGAGTCCCCTCTCTATTACAGGACACCGTTCGTCGTATGATCGCGGGAATGTGGAAATAGAGCCATCTTGGATGGGACAATCTATCACGGCACATTCATTCTTCCTCCGGAATACTGACTGAACACGTAGGGGGGTACGACCTCGCGCAAGGTGGCTATTCCTAAGCCTATGTAGACGAATGTTCTTTGACACTATAAGACACTGTAAATCACTCGTTGCACTTCAAAACATTCTGTGTCCAGTAGTAATAAGAGAAGCTCCGATTGCCATACTGACCCTTGTTCTCACCTTTGTGCGTGTTAACCTTATGTGTGTTTGACTGCGTCTTTCCTTTTGGTAGATCATATTCCACCTGACACAACTAACAATTTTGTAGGATTACTTCTATTTCCAGGGTTTCTCGTGTACCACCTGCACCTCAAATTGGTGCCACTGACTGGACTCGCGTATTCTGTTTTCAACGAGCTTGGTAGTAATTTGAGCACGTAAGTATTCTAGATGTTCAGCCGATTTGCTGTTAGGGCGAGAAAGATCCACAAAGTTACCAGTGCTCCATTCGAATAGAGCTGTGATTAACTGAAATATTATGGTCAGCATAATGAGTAATAACACAGGTGGTCTTCACACATACTAAAGATGCAGATTCTGAAAATATTAACTCGGTGATGGTAACTTTCTGCTTACTCTGAGTTGAAGTTGACCCAAATATGAACGTGTGGAGAACTGAGAGGAGAACCTGGTCTCCTATATCGGTTCCCTCATTCTTTCGCTTGTGTCAGCAGGCAGATTAAGGGTTTCTGCCCGAGTTTTGACTTACATCGACACCTTGAAGAAAAGGCTTTGTCTTGAGAAGCTTTTCTACAAGTTCCTTTCTCCCCTGGGGAGAGCGGCACATGTGGATCCCATAGTTGGATAGGATTAGTTTCCGTGCCACCCTAAGAGCCAGGCCTGGAAAGTATTCCACAGGAAAAATTGCAGAGCCTACAACCAGGCCCTTCCACATGTCGTTGATAGGACCACACTTGGTCAAAGCTTGCCAGATTTCACAAAATGTCTGACCACGTATAGCCTTTTCACTGGTGAGATGATCAAATGATGGCAAATGAGTTAGCCTGCCATATGCCCGTAGCCCAGTCGCATACTGGTGCTGAGCCAAATCATCAACAGGGGATCGCAAGAGCATGACGTTGTGAAAAAGGAGGGGGAATTCAGCTGACAGAAGCTGCCAAATTATTTTACAGATGGCCTTCCCGGTCAAGGAAACACCAAGCACCTCCTGTGTCAACGGGGTTAGTTTGAAGTTCGCGGTGTTGGAGTCATAGCCCCATTTATGTCTTCCAGTGGTACGCCGACGAGGAGAGATCCAAAGGCAAGTCGATTGAAGAGGGTTTACCTGCCCCTTTAGGTGTCTTAGCCTGCTGGCTATGGGAAGGAGCAAGGCAATGAGTGTGAGAAAGCAGTGGGAGATATCTGGGGGGACAGTGACAAAGTCAAGGCGACAGCTGATCTTCCGGCGGGAATGGATGGGGTTTACAAAGGCAATGGTGCCATTTTTGAGTAAAAAGACCGTTCTGTCAGGGCCAGCATAGTGGTGATGCCTAAAAGTAGTGCCATCTATACCACCCGTATTTAGTGTTATTGCACAAGCTGCCTGAGGAAAGCAAGCATCGTAATCGGCCAGCCATTTGTCCGCCTCTATCCGGTTTAAGCCAGTGTCGCTATAGAGTGGCTCATGACAAGGTCTACCAGCCAGCACCTGGTTCCAGTAGTTGACAAGAAGGGGTTGAAGAATCTCTGAATTAGCAGGTTGTTTATGGAGAGGTGTGGATGAGAAGTCATCGCTGAGAAGGTGCAAGGGCAATCCCTTTATGGTAACCCCTGGAGGTAGAGCCGCTTCAACTTTCAAAATGAAGTCAGTTGTTGCTCGGCGAACCACCGTGCAGATTTTAGTCAATGGCAAAATGATGGGTGTATCCACATGGTTTGTCAGAGTGATATTTCCTTCCCAAAGAGAGGCGTGAAATGATGGCTTGTGGGCACTGTCCTTGTATAGAATCAAGGAGACGTTCACAATACGCTGGAAAGGTGTGATGAAGCCCACTTGCTTTGAAGTAGCAATTAGGTCCAAATATGTATCCAACACTCTGATAAAATTGAGTTAGGTACGAATCCAGGTTGTTAAATGATAAAATCGTACTCATTTATCGTAGGAAGTGCATGAGATAGTGCATGAGATTCTTCACTGTCACCGTTGATGCGAGATGGCATCTCAAGTTTGTTGTGGAGGCTGTGGAGGGCAGACTCTATGTCCCAGTCTGTTACCACACAAGGATCGAAGTAGGCCTCATGACCACTGCTGTCAGAATCAGCATCTGAGTTGCCCGATTTGCTGGTGCCAGTGCTCTCGTCATCTGATGACCCAGATTCTAAGCTAGAGTCTCCTTCCAAGTCCTGAAATCTGGCACTGTCCTCTACCAGACTCTGAGCAATGTGACGGAAGTCTGAAGCCACAGGAGCAATGTATTTTGTGTGGCCATGCATTGAAAGACGGCAACAATTGGCAACAATCGACCGCAGACACCATAGATCCTGACAGGCATGGGATCTCACCAGGGATGCCTTTCGCCACTTGCCTTCAGCAGAAAGGCTGCGCGCTATGAGTACTTGATCTAAAGGGCACCCCACTTTGTCTTCAGATTCAATGCCTGCCCGGAGAATGGAGAGATAAAGAGTGTGTTTTTTGGACATGAGCTCGTCTTGATCAGGACCACCTTCTGATGTTAGAATCAACTCCAACAGACCCTTGGTGGCATTCATAGTATCCTTGGAGTGGTAGACCATGATGGCAGTCCGGGTATTCATGAGTTCGTCGACAAGAGACCGGAGAAGGAAGCTTTCAATGGATATGAGACTTCGCCTATATTTCGTATAATTGTTATCATCAGTGAATTGTTGGAATGGCTTCTTCCTGATTATCACAAGAATCGATCAAAGCAAGAAAAACCAAATAAAATCGGGGAACTTACATGTTATGTGAAAACCGTGCACGGATTAAATGATGTTTATCATGCACCCACTTCACACCGTCTTTCATATATGTCTGGTTAAGGGAATTGGATAGTAGGAGGCCACGCTCCAATGCTTTTGGGACAGTGTTTGTGGTTTTTTCCAACCTTCTTTTACTCGGAAGAGCGACTAGATCACGAAGCTTTGTCACTGCCCTCTGGCGGCCACCCAATTGGTGTGTAAGTGTAGTAATATAGTCCTCCCACCCCAGTGATACTGCCCAGCTTTGTGTAGAAGGTGCGACATGGTCCACAGGAAAAAGTGACCGCTGAGGAGTTGCTAAGAGTGATCGAGTTTGACTGGGGATGGGAAACGTGAAACAGTGAGATTTTCCAGTCAGTTCATTAGCTTTAGTTCTGCCAGCTCCTATATCAACCCTCTGCGTACGTTGGGCAACAGCTAGATGGCAAGAAACCAGCTCTTGAGCAGAATGTGTTTTAAGGTGGCGATTATGCTCCGCCTCAGGCGCGCCTCTACCCTTATTCTGGTGTGTCCACTGAGGACAGCCAGTCACCGGACACTTGTACCGCATGACAAGCTCACATTCCAGTGGGAGGGGAGTTGATAATTGCATGGGAAGACTATTCTTCACTTCAATGGTGGACTGGTTTTTGATCTGGGGATGGCATCCCACGATGTGAGAAAGGGCAGCCTTGAACACAGTGGCTCGAAAAACACCGGTATACTTTTGTGGATGACATCGGCTGAGGTGTTGCCAAACATAGTCCCCTGGTACCAGCTTCATGTGCCGCATACAAAGCAAACACCCAACCTCCTCATACCACCGAAGCCCAAAAAATTCAGGGCATTGGCAAGAGTGAGGAGCTGTACTTGTGGACCTTTGATCGTCACAGACCGCGAACAACACTCTAAGACCAGAGGGGAGTTCAGGACAGTTGTTGGAGTCCCATGACATTATGTCGTCCCATGAAAACTGTTTATTAAGCTCCCGTACCCCCTTTGCATTTACTTTTGGAAGAGTTTGGGTGATTGGTAAGGAAGTGTTGCCAGTGTGTCCACTAGCTACCGATACTGGCATTTGGCGAGAGCCAACAGGCTGATACTCCGCAAGGAGGCTGGCGGGCCAACGTTGAATGCTAACATACGGCCGCAGTTTGGCTGCACCAGCAGTCAATGACTGTTTGTGTTTGTACTTCCCCAAAACCTCTGGGGCATACTCAAGAGCGTTAGCCTCCAGAAATTGATATGATGGTTTGAGGCTCCATACCGAAAGTCCCTGAGTGAACATTTGAGGCCATCATATCTTTCAATGCGCGTTCTTCACCTCCCTCGCCTGCATTGTGTTGGATTTGCTCATCGGTGAGTGGTTCAGCTTCCAGGAGTGGGAGGGCTGTTCCAGAAGAAACACTTGTGGTAAGTGAGTTGACCGAGGTGTTCAGAAGACTTGGAGGGTCCTCTTTGTCTGTAATGCGAATTGATGCCAATTGTAATGGACTTGTTGAGATACCATTGCAGTAAGAAGTAACAAACATTACGAACCATTGGTGTGGTGCAGATGGCTCTCTGGGTACATTAAAGGTCAGCCGGAAGTGTGGGGAGATAGTGAAGTGATTGAATGATCTGCGTAGGACAGCGGGAAGCGATATACTGGCCGTCGCGCACAATATGTACGCCTGGGCTCAGCGCTCAGGCCTCAGGCACGGTCCCACACATGTTGACCCGCTGGCGAGCGCCTGTGCGAGAACACATACCGTACGCGGAGCACAACCCACCATTGAACATCATCCTTAACTTCTCCGTTGTAATGGAGCACAGGTGGCTTTGTCGATCATTCTCACTCTAACAGCAAATCGGCTGAAGATCTAGAAAGTTTACGTCCTCAAATTACTACTATGCTCATCGAAAACAGAATATGTGAGTCCAGTCAATGGCACCAAGACTGGCCATATCTTACGCATACAGGTGATCATAACACTCTACATACTGGTTGCTACGTACTAGTTGCGTGCGAGGTGTACCCCACTGCCGTATACTGGCAATGGACCACCACAGCAAGACGGGCGAAATCTTAGCTTACAGGTGATCGTAACACTCTATGTACTGGTTGCTACGTACTGCATGCGAGGTCGTACCTCACTGCTCTACCAATGGCAATCTGGCCATATCCTATACTTACAGGCGATCGTACCCCCCATGTACTGGGTTTACTCTTGATCTCCCGCTTCCAGCTGACGTGTACTACCTACCTAACTTGGTCTGCTAATGCTATATACTGGTTGCTACGTACTAGTTGCGTGCGAGGTTGTACCCCACTGCCGTATACTGGCAATGGACCACCACAGCAAGACGGGCGAAATCTTAGCTTACAGGTGATCGTAACACTCTATGTACTGGTTGCTACGTACTGCATGCGAGGTCGTACCTCACTGCTCTACCAATGGCAATCTGGCCATATCCTATACTTACAGGCGATCGTACCCCCCATGTACTGGGTTTACTCTTGATCTCCCGCTTCCAGCTGACGTGTACTACCTACCTAACTTGGTCTGCTAATACTATATACTGGTTCACATCCTCAGCCATTCAACACCTGGTACACACAAATACAAAGGGTTCGGGCGTTCTTGCAGTACCTCACAACCACACGCGCGTGTCGGACATGTGAATAAGTGAGCGGTCACGGCCGATTATGTGTGCACAAGGTCTGCATGGGCACCTGTCACGGTGCTTTCTCGGCGTGCGTTGCCAAGCGCTGTGGTGGCCCGTACCGTCAAGGAACGGGTGACCACGTGTACAACATCAGGCCATAAGCCGTTTCATAAGGCATGCGGCCCTTGCCCTAGCCAGGCAGGTAGCAGTGGCGATAGGGGCCAAGAAGTGGGCGCCTGGGGGAGGTAACAAGGATGATAGGGATGGTGAAGGAAGGCGCTGGCTACACATAGCGCAAGGGAATGGTGTGTGAGACCCACGTGGTTCCATGTTTGGCTCACTTCGTGGGTCACATACACAATTGCCCATGGCTAGTGGGAAATAGGAGAACTTCAAGTTGTGTCAGGACTGCATATAGCCCATAACTAAGATGCGGTTGCGAGTCTAGTCACTAGTCACTGGTCACTAGTCACGCACCGGAGTTTCCCACGGTTTGCGGTAGGATTTTGACTTGTCAAAATTTCAAGTTCTCAAAAATAACGACAGACAGGGCTTGAGAAGGCTTTTGGTGACTTTTTGAAAAGCTCAGGCCAGTGGCCCAGGCTCCGGCTTGTATAGAAAAAAATTCCATGTATTGCATACTAGTGGGTACAACAGATTAAGCAAATACTCTACTAGTAGCCATGGGAACGCCCTGCCGCCGCCACTGTTCCCACCTGCGCCACCGTGTCGCCGCCGCTGCCGACCTCACTCCACTCGAGTTGTCAAGTCGTCGTCGGTGTCGTCAGTGTCGCTAGCCGTCGTGTTGTCGGTGTCACTGTCCTGGTCCTTGCTGCCATCATCCTCATCGTTCATCGTCAATGCCGCTTAGTCGTTATCGGCGATGGGGCTTGCACGCCGCATGCGCGCTGCAAGGGATGGCCCCACGGTGGGGCTTTTGCGTGGCGCGTTGGCGCCGTTCTGAGCGCCGTGTTGGGGTGGCGTTGCTGCGAGTTGGTGGTGGTGAGGTCCTGAGTGCCGTGTTGGCGCCACGGCGAGGTTTGCGCCAGGCGGGTTGGCATGTGGGGGCCTGCACCGTGTCGGGGCGTCACGGCGTCACGGAGGGGCTTGCGGTGAACGGGTTGCGTCGTGGCGGCGTGGCGTCAGTGCGGGTCTTGCGCAGTGACGGGGTGGTACTGGTGGACTGGCGAAGGGTGGAGGCGAGTGCTTGTGGGTTGACGTACTGAGGTAGAGTACAGGCATTTGATCAGCGAGTACTTTGCAGAGTCACGTTGAATGACACTTAGCTGTTTCGCCATTTGTAAGGCTTACCGGCACCGACGAGGATGCCTCTGCCGCAACCAGGGCACCCTGCCAACGCGAGCCGCGCGATCCCAATCACGGCGGCGACGGTAACGCGCCAGTGACGCAGCGGAGAAGACGGTAACTTTGTTCCAGGCTTCCCGAGACTAAAAAGGCGTAAGAAAAAGTGTTAAAGAACAAATGACAAGAATAGCAGGCAAGTCCAATATAAAGCAGCGAGTGGCACGACGGCGCCGTCATCTTCTCCTAGCTTATATTAGATATTTAAATACGCATGAACTTACCTTCGTAAGCCGCTTCTGGGGTACAAATGCCAGTGATGGGTGGTTACATGGACGCCGTCTTCCGTACAGAAGTCGACGGCAACGTGCCCACCCCATCTTGCCGCGCCGTGTTCGCCGTGCCAGCCTGCAGGCCCGCAGATTATTGTGAGTACCGGGCGGCGTTAAATGTGCGTAAGAACTCACTTCATGAACGCTAACGTCGCGTTCCATTCCAAGAGCATCATCCTCACAAAGTGCGCCCGAACGCGCCACTCCATGAAGGTTCGTCGTGTTTTCTTGGCGCTGTAGAAGCCATTCCATACGATGATAACCGCCATTGCGATGAAAAAGTCGAAGTGTGTGTGCGTGCGAGGCGGAGGCTAAGGGAAAGAGTTAAAGCTTGTACTCGTTTATGTTAGCCCGAGAATATCAGCGATAGCGCGAGGAAATAAACGCGAATCAGGCGCAGACTTAGACTTCCTGTCAGTTCCTTAGGTGATATTGAGGGGAGGCCTGCAATGGTGTTGGTGTCCTTGGTCGCCTGACCCTCAGTGTTCAAGTAGGCGGGCGACAACCGTGACAGTATCCTTGCCGAGGTAGGCCCTGGTGGTCTCCTTCACCATACCTAGGACCATGGCAATGAAGACAATGAGATCGCGTGAGATCATGTGAGGTGAGCTGTGAGTAATGAGCAGATTTGTGCGAACGCTACAACATACGCGTTTGCTATGGCCTCCCCCGCCTTCCGTTGCTTCAACCAACAACCAATGGGATCCATTTCTCGAGGAAGTGGCAGGGCGTCTTCTAAGGCATCTGAGCCTTGTCCAACTTGATGCCACGATGCCGAAGTCGACTCGATGCTTTGAATACGCGGGCCGGTAACGACTGGAGCCGAAACGGGTACTGGTCGAGGTGGCTCGTCGGCGGGCCCTGGCTTGTACCCCGTCGTCCATATCGTTCGGAGGATACTCAGCGCCTCGTCGGTCCACCCTTGAGGCCATTTGCAGTGGGAAAAATGAGCTAGGATTGACCGCCTCGTTTGCGCACAAAGGGCGGCAAGACTGGGCACAGTGAGCTTTGACCCAGAAAACGCACGCGCCGGTGCCAATGGCTCCCGAACGCAGCTCACCCCAAGGGGCGGCCTAAGGCCGTCAGAGGGCAACGGCGGAGGAGGAGACTGAGAGCATCACTTCATGGTCTCCAGCCTGCAGGACTATGACTAGGGGGGAAGTGACGAACGCACGAGTCAAGGGTCATCCCAGGGAGTAAAAAAAAAAGGACGCAATCCTCGAGTCCGGCACCGTAAAGGGTGCACATCCGAAGGCGACCCCCTGAGGGTGGGAGCATCGCCCCGTGGTCTCTAGCCTGCAAGTGAGGACTGTCGGATGAGGTCTGGAGAGGAGTCAGAAAGTGTCGATAGCATAAAAACAGCGGCAGTGCTCACCTAAAATCCCACTCTGAGAGGAAACAAACGGACCGTCGTCACGAACAGCACTCGAGAGGCTTGCTACTCCTGCCTTACCCCGTGTTCCTCTTCCCTGACTTATACAAGCCAGGATTTACCACCTACAGGTGGCGAGTATTAACGGTTTGCCCATCGAGGGCGGCAAGACCGTCCACAGTGAAAGCGACCCAGCAAACGCGCGCGCCGGTGCCAAAGGCTCCTGAGCGCGGCTCACCCCAAGGGGCGGCCTAAGGTTGACAAAGGGCAACGGCGGAGGAGGAGGATAGGAGCATCGCCCCGTCTCCAGCCTGCAATTGAGGACTGTCGGATGAGGTCTGGAGAGGAGTCAGAAAGTGTCGATAGCATAAAAACAGCGGCAGTACTCACCTAAAATCCCACTCTGAGAGGAAACAAACGGACCGTCGTCACGAACAGCACTCGAGAGGCTTGCTACTCCTGCCTTACCCCGTGTTCCTCTTCCCCGACTCATACAAGCCAGGATTTACCACCTACAGGTGGCGAGTATTAACGGTTTGCCCATCGAGGGCGGCAAGACCGTCCACAGTGAAAGCGACCCAGCAAACGCGCGCGCCGGTGCCAAAGGCTACCGAGCGCGGCTCACCCCAAGGGGCGGCCTAAGGTTGACAAAGGGCAACGGCGGAGGAGGAGGGTAGGAGCATCGCCCCGTGGTCTCCAGCCTGCGAGTGAGGGCTGTCGGATGAGGTCTGGAGAGGAGTCAGAAAGTGTCGATAGCATAAAAACAGCGGCAGTACTCACCTAAAATCCCACTCTGAGAGGAAACAAACGGACCGTCGTCACGAACAGCACTCGAGAGGCTTGCTACTCCTGCCTTACCCCGTGTTCCTCTTCCCTGACTTATACAAGCCAGGATTTACCACCTACAGGTGGCGAGTATTAACGGTTTGCCCATCGAGGGCGGCAAGACCGTCCACAGTGAAAGCGACCCAGCAAACGCGCGCGCCGGTGCCAAAGGCTCCCGAGCGCGGCTCACCCCAAGGGGCGGCCTAAGGTTGACAAAGGGCAACGGCGGAGGAGGAGGGTAGGAGCATCGCCCCGTGGTCTCCAGCCTGCGAGTGAGGGCTGTCGGATGAGGTCTGGAGAGGAGTCAGAAAGTGTCGATAGCATGAAAACAGCGGCAGTACTCACCTAAAATCCGCAGAGGGAACAAATAGATCGTCGTCACGAACAGGGACTACGGTCAAAAAGGGGGTAACAACGAATGCCCAACCAGGTCACGAGTCAAGGCCATCCCGTGAAGAGCAGCGAGTAGGAGGAGGATGCAACGTCGAGAATTTTCGCATAAAGATGGGGACGGGAAGAGGGGGGTTTTCTGAGTTTTTTTGTGGAAACGTCAAGGTAGTTAAGCGAGAACAATGTCAGCGCCTTCAACTATACAAATCCAATTGTAGTGACACACGCACACGTCAACTAGACTTCAACCTAGACACAAGCGGATCATTTCCTTTTCAAGACGTAACAGGCGGCAAACTGCTACTCCTAACTGCTACTCCTGTGGGCCCATCAAAGGTGAAGCGCACCCCCTGATGCCTGGGTGACTTCCAAACTGGCTGCACCCAGATTGTGTAATCACGAAAATAAATGTTAGAGAAACTTTTTTCCCCGTAGACCAGCAGAGAAAATCTAAGGAACCGGAACCAAGAACCGGAACAACGGTGTGCGTCAACAGCAGGACCCTGCGTCCTCACCAACAGAGCCCGCTCCACCAGGTCCGGCATCCCCGCATTTCAAGTCTAGAGTATTACAAATATTCTGCAGGAGGGTCGGTCGGGCCTGCAGAGAAGGAATCGCTAGATCAGCACGAGGCGAAGACAAGAAACGTGGCCACCTCTGCAGGCATCCCAACGACCAATCGGGGTGGGTCTAACTTGAAAAGGTAATTCTTGAATCGGACTCATGGGTCATCCAAATTGTGCAGAGCCTTCCATCCATTGCCGGAATGGACAACCGCCAGGCCAGACAATTATGTAATTGCTAAGTTACCGCAGAGTAAACGTAAACTAACCAGAACCTGCGGAGCCTGAGCATACGCTCTACTCCAGACGCTCACATACTCGCGCTCTCCTCACATACATAAGCTGTCGGCTGCACTTAATCGTAACAAAACTCGCTTCTCTACTATGCGCATTCAGGAATAGCGGATAATTTGTCACTTTGTTTGACTGTTTCTTTGCTGCTAACCCCCTCCGGTTCCTGTAGGTAGCATTTCCAGATGACCGCACCCGCACGGCCCGCCACCACTGCTCGACCAAAGACGCCGAAATCTGGCGCCTTTGGCGAAGACCGCCCCCAACTTGTCAGATCTGTCAGACCTGTCGGGTGGTGGCATTTCGACACATGCATGTAAGTCGGCCATAACCCCCTCAAATGGAAAGGTACCAAAGTGATGGTAATTCCAAAGGCAGACTAGGCCGACCACCCAGAGGCCAAACTCATCCTGCTGGAATGTCTTGGGAAACTTGGGGAATCGTCATCGTCGCCAGAACAACTGCTTTACAGTGAATCATCTCCCAGACACTAATCCCCACCACGCAATTTGAAGGCAGATGCAGCTCTGAGGTAGCCACTGGAATGAAGGGTAACTATTAGCGCCTCAACAGCAAACACTCACACCCTCGCCACGAAGTGAAGTTCGTCCTTACGCGCTCAGACAAGCACGCGAGGAGTTGACTTTGAAGTCTACCCCAAGCCCTCTTGTTGCGGCCCTCCAACACGAGTCAGCCTACTATATCCCGGGATATAAACGGTTCAAAAAAAAAAAGAATGTGGCTGCGAATATACCGACGTGGTTTGAATGTATGAATTGCACCCACTTGTGAGATGAGTGTCTGATCCTTATCACAGAAGGCGACGTACCTCGCTGCGGTCCTCGCATATTTGCGCAAAAAAAAGGCGACAAACTCCCCGTAGTACGTTCGAAGCGGAGGGTTGTCAAAAGGGGACGATGCACCATAATAGGGTCCTGATTTGATATCTGAATGACATCGAGCAGCCGCGCGCCATGGTTCTGGGGTCCGAAGAAAGAGGCTCCTTGGAGGAAAGCCTTTTCAAGCATCACGGGTCTTCCGTCAGAGATCCGAGTTGCATCAATACACACGCGCAGCTAAAAGTTCATGAGTGGGAGCACACCTGGGGGCAAAAGAATCAGCACTAACCGACTGACTCTGACCACCATTAGTATCAAAATGGTGTTTGCGCGTCGTGACCCAAGACAGCTTCCAATCAGGCTGGTGGCGAGGCCGGAGCATGTACTAGGCGATTCCTGAGTCTCATTCGTCTCTCTCCTGTACCTTCGCACACCGTTCACCTCTCGCGCGTGAGCTTCGTTTCCGTTCACGGACCCTGTAACCTGCTAGAGATGGTGCCCGGGCCTGCGATAGGTTGTGTAGATCTCGAGGCTTTTTGTTGGACGCGGAGAGTCGGGTTTAAAAGGATGGGACTGTCACGCACTGTTTTATTGTTTATGGAGAGAAGGGGGGGAGGAGGGAGGAGGATCACCTGTCAGGGGAATGAGTATTTGTTCGATACTGCTATTGAAGGAGTCAAAGTCCTTCTTGCGAATGTGATACTAGTGGCGAAGATCAAAGTGAAGTTCAACCAGAGCTTGGTTTTGAACATCATTGGGTTCGATGAAGGTCGTTCCTTTGCAGACCGAGTGCACTGAAAAAGGAGCAGCATGGTATTCATATTTGATGTTATTATCGAGGTCAGCTCGGAAGGGGGGGGCACCAGCCAGTTTTCAGTCTCGTCGTCAATGGCTTCCTCGAACTGCGGTTCGTCCGGTGATACGTGTTATGCCAATGAAAATGCGTTATAGCAGGGAATGATCCCGTCGTTACGCAGTGTACGGAGCCAAGTCCATGTGAGTTAGAAGGCAGAGGGGTTTCTGCAGGGGTTAGGAATGAGTGAAGGATGGAAGCGTCAAGGGCCAAGGGGAGTTGACCCGACGCGCAAGAACGAGAAAGGGAGAGGCGAGGCGAGGAAAGACGAGACGAGACGAGACAAGGCTTGCGAACTTGGTCCTTCGAGTGCCCGCAGTAGGGCCCGACTTCCGGGACAAGCACGCAGAGCTAGCAAGAAGGGGGGCGACAGGGCGCTGGTACGAATGACTGGAGGCAACGACGAGGAGCGATGTCCTTCGAGTGTCCGCGACTGGGCCTGACTTGCGGGGCGAGCGCGCAGCGAGAAGTAAAGGGGGAGAAAACTACACTGACATTAACGAATCAAGAGCGCGGGTTTATATACAAGCAGAGTTATAGCTACTCAGGACAAGTAAGTGGGGATGAGGAGGTAAGGTAAGAGGGACAGGGAGAGCATATGGAGGGCGAACGACGAGACGCGGAGACGATTGAGATAGATAGACGGTAAGGTACGAATCGGCGAGACGAGACAAGGGAGCCGATGGATCCGAGGCCGAGGTGGCGAGACAACGCGCACACTATTCTACAGCAGACTAGTATAGTTAGATAAAAGGAGAAGATCGCGCCTTTGCCTCAGGCGAAAGCGCGACATGGCCGAGGCAATGAGAATGGGTGTGGCGAGCTTGACATCTTCAAAGGGACATGAGAGATGGGTAATGCGACGGGGATAAGATGTCGAAGGACAAAGGGGACACGAGGCGCAGGGACGCGCAGCCTAGGTACGAGGGCTGGGGAGGCTCTTGCAAGGCGAATACGGGCGGCGGCGGTCCATGGGCGATGGCAAGTAGCGAACGAGGGGAGATTGTGTGTGTGTATGTATGGGAGGGAGAGTGAGATCGATTGCGAGGGGTGTTGGTAGAAAGCCGTGAGAATGCGAGACCGATGCAGCTGAGCCACGCGACGTCGGACAGAGACCGAAAGGACCGAAAATGAGCGATTTGGGGCCCAGAGCCCGTGCTAACCTTACAGCGGCTGTTGGATGTTCCTCTGGGTAAATGCCAGAAGGCCGTTTGATCGGATGAGACTGACAAGTCACATTCCTATTAACGTAAAAGCGAATGTCTCTTGGAATGTCTTGTGCTTTGAGGGCTGGTACTAAGTAGGAAACAAGGCAGAAAAAAATGCTGTAGACAGCTTGGTAGACAAAGCAAGACGGCGGTCAACAGAATGTCGCATTAAACGTGGGTCCATAGTGTTCAGACAGACAGACAGACAGACATCAGGAAGAGATACAGCAGTTCATCGACTCGAGCCTAAGAAAAACCACGGTGCAAGCGAGACGGTGTGACCGCGGGCAAACCGAGTGTTTGTTAAAATTTATGACAGGCATTAACAAGTGACTCGATCGGGAGATGTCACCTGACTGGCAGACGTTAGGTAATTCTCACCAAGTGATACGTGATTGCGAGAGAGGGACGTGCTATTATGACGGTTGCACAGATCAGCTCTGTGACCCAGAGCTAGCAGAACTCGGAGCCAGGGACCCGTAGGCTCATCGCGTTTGGGATGTACGGTGACATTGAAAAAGCGGGTTTTGGTTCGGAGGCGTCGCACCACGATTTGGAATTGTCCGACGCTAATTCCTGTCTGACGTTTGGTCGCTGGCAACCCCATTGGGCCTCATTGCCTGGTGATGGTCCTTATACGTGGCGTGCAAGTGCGAGGCGCGTTGAGCATGTGTCGAGGACGATAACTGCGTAAAATATTTTTTATTAAAATTTAAAGTGTGGAGGAAGAGCGCGCCTCGTTCAGATCATGTCCAGGCAAAGACAATATGTTTGCTGGCGACGTCGCAGAACGCGTCCAGGACGACATCGCAGCGACAGCGCTCCACAATCTGCGTCACGATAGCTTTGGGTGTCACATCCAAGTCCAGAAGGCATCCCTCGTCGTAGTGATGCGGTCGGTGATCCATTGAGATGTGGGCCTACGATCGGTAAGTACTCTGCAGAGTTACTTACATTGACTAAAACTTAGCTTTTCCACCCTTCGTAAGGTTTCCTGACGTCGCCGCTCTGTATGGTATCCAACCACGACGCCCATGAGGATGCCGCTGCCGCCGCCGAGGCACTCCGCCAAAGCGACCCGCGCGACCCCAATCATGACGGCGACGGTAATGCGATGGAGGGGCGACAATTGGGACGTCGGTGGCGGTGACGGTAACGTGACGGCGAGGCAACAATGGGGACGGCGACGAGGGAGATGGGGTCGCCGGGTTTCGGCTTTCCTGAGGATGAAAAAAGAGCAGAGAAGGTTTAAAACAAATGGAAGGGTATATCAAGCACATTCATAGTACCCTAAAGGCAAGTTGGATGCTTGCCGACCTATGACGCGACGGCGCCATCCTCTCCCAGCCCGAATGTCCTTCTTAGAACAAAACATGAGATAGTTGGATGCACCTATATGCCGCATCAGTAAGCGTGATATGTAGTCACATGCACGCCGTTCCTTTTGCTGAAATCCACCGTAAGATGCCATACCGATCCTACTGCACCGCGAACGCGGTGCCAGCCTGTGGGCTTGCAAGCGGTTGTGGGTGCCGACGGGGCGCATTAAAGAGGCGCGTAAGAACGTACCTCACACTTACGATCTCTACCCCACGTTTCTCGAGTTGTTCCCTCACAAAATGTTACAACCTCCCCTTGTCCGTTTGTGATGGCTTGAGCTGTAGAGGTTACCCATGTGAAGTTGTCGTCTTGAGTCGCACGGAAACGGACCACAAAACAAGGGAAAGCAGTAATCAAAAAATCCCAACTTACAAGCTTCAGGAACTGGTAATGGCGGGGCCACTTGAGAAGTGGAAGGTGTTGGGTGGTGTGAGGTCGGCGAGGTGGTGGTAAACCGAACAACTGACGTTGCACCCGTTTATGTTAGTCCGAGAATATCAGCGACGACACGAGAAAAACGAAGAGAAAACCTTCTCACCCGTCACCCTGCTCTCTGTTTCTCGGCCTTTTCATTGGGTTCAAGTTAGGGTTTGAGACGAGATGGCGAGGCAACGGGGTGAATAGTAACTGGCATGAGAGGAATAAAATGCTCAGAGCCGAAGAAGTAGCGGGCGACAACAGTGACGGTCTAAGTATCCCAGGTAGTGTCCTTGCTGGGTTATTGCGATATTAGGCCTCAGTGGTCTCCTTCGTCTTGCCTAGGACCGTGAGTGGTTCGGACTTCAAGTTCCCAAAAAAGTTAAATCACTCTTCAGCAAAACATTTAGAATGTACAGCAAGCACGGCAGGCCGGGGGGAAGGAGGTCTAAGAGAGGGGATCGCAGCGGGTCGTGTGGCCCAGTCGCCGACCCATGTGAGTCGTGCTCAGCCTCGCGTTCGAGAATGGATGATTCGTATGCTTGCGGGTTGACGTACTGAGATAGAGTACAGGCATTTGATCAGCGAGTACTTTGCAGAGTCACGTTGAATAACACTTAGCTGCTTCACCATTTGTACGGCTTACCGGCACCAACGAGGATGCCTCTGCCGCAGCCAGGGCACCCCGCCAACGCGAGCTGCACGATCCCAATCACGGCGGCGACGGTAACGCGCCAGTGATGCAGCGGAGAAGACGGTAACATTGTTCCAGGTTTCCCGAGACTAAAAAGGCGTAAGAAAAAGTGTTAAAGAACAAAAGACAAGAATAGCAAGCAAGTCCAATATATTTACTCTAAAGCAGCGAGTCGCGACGGTCTGCCAACAAAGGGCGGCAAGACTGGGCACAGTGAGCTTTGACCCAGAAAACGCACGCGCCGGTGCCAATGGCTCCCGAACGCAGCTCACCCCGAGGGGCGGCCTAAGGTCGTCAGAGGGCAACAGCGGAGGAGGAGGGTGAGAGCATCACTTTATGGTCTCCAGCCCGCACGACGAGGACTAGGGGAGTAGTGACGAACGCACGAGTCAAGGGTCATCCCAGGGAGTAGGAAAAGGATGCAATCCTCGAGTCCGGCACCGTAAATGGGTGCACGTCCGGAGGCAACCCCCCGAGTGGAAGCATCGCCCCGTGGTCTCCAGCCTGCAAGTGAGGGCTGTCGGATGAGGTCTAGAGAGAGGTCAGAAAGAGTCGATAGCATAAAAACAGCGGCAGTGCTCACCTAAAATCCCACTCTGAGAGGAAACAAACGGACCGTCGTCACGAACAGCACTCGAGAGGCTTGCTACTCCTGCCTTACCCCGTGTTCCTCTTCCCTGACTCATACAAGCCAGGATTTACCACCTACAGGTGGCGAGTATTAACGGTTTGCCCATCGAGGGCGGCAAGACCGTCCACAGTGAAAGCGACCCAGCAAACGCGCGCGCCGGTGCCAAAGGCTCCCGAGCGCGGCTCACCCCAAGGGGCGGCCTAAGGTTGACAAAGGGCAACGGCGGAGGAGGAGGATAGGAGCATCGCCCCGTCTCCAGCCTGCAATTGAGGACTGTCGGATGAGGTCTGGAGAGGAGTCAGAAAGTGTCGATAGCATAAAAACAGCGGCAGTACTCACCTAAAATCCCACTCTGAGAGGAAACAAACGGACCGTCGTCACGAACAGCACTCGAGAGGCTTGCCACTCCTGCCTTACCCCGTGTTCCTCTTCCCTGACTCATACAAGCCAGGATTTACCACCTACAGGTGGCGAGTATTAACGGTTTGCCCATCGAGGGCGGCAAGACCGTCCACAGTGAAAGCGACCCAGCAAACGCGCGCGCCGGTGCCAAAGGCTCCCGAGCGCGGCTCACCCCAAGGGGCGGCCTAAGGTTGACAAAGGGCAACGGCGGAGGAGGAGGGTAGGAGCATCGCCCCGTGGTCTCCAGCCTGCGTGTGAGGGCTGTCGGATGAGGTCTGGAGAGGAGTCAGAAAGTGTCGATAGCATGAAAACAGCGGCAGTACTCACCTAAAATCCGCAGAGAGGGAACAAATAGATCGTCGTCACGAACAGGGACTACGGTCAAAAAGGGGGTAACAACGAATGCCCAACCAGGTCACGAGTCAAGGCCATCCCGTGAAGAGCAGCGAGTAGGAGGAGGATGCAACGTCGAGAATTTTCGCATAAAGATGGGGACGGGAAGAGGGGGGTTTTCTGAGTTTTTTTGTGGAAACGTCAAGGTAGTTTAGCGAGAACGGCGACCGCTCAAGCGACCGCTAATCAATGTGACCGTTAATCCCCCGAATCCCGATATGGTTATAGCCGCCTGATGTACTGGTGAGGCGATTTCCCGAATGCTTCACTTCCCATTCCCCAATGTTGGGATTCAGCCCGGAACCGACGCTGTCCAGCAAACCGAGGTTAGAACCGAGGCTAGACCGACATATTAGATAATCGTAGCATTATCATAGTTAAACGGTTATCCATGAATAATATTTGTAAGCAGAGGAGCATACCTAACTCACGCGTCAGACAAAACAAACACGACAAAACAATGAACTTTTCGCTACATATGAAAAGCGCTATAAGTGGTGCTCACCTGTTTGCCAGGGCAAGTGTAGATCAAATTAGCATAGAAAACACAAAAAAAACATTTCTAATCTGAATGTGTATCGAGTCCTCTTCTTCGTCCGACACAACAATATTTGTACGACCACTTGAAACGGTGTCTAAGACAGCCAGCTTTCCCCACTCCGGTCTACGAGGATGGGCACACTTGCGGTCAGGTAGCTTGCGAGTCGATTCTGCATACTGGGATGCAATTCCGCTCCAGGGGTTGTTTTCAAAACCAGTCGTCTTCATATTTCCGTTAGTACTGGACTCGAGCTGAGCCAGTGCGCGTTTCCAGCCGTGTGTCTTCAGCATCACGCTTGCCAATCTCAAGTTGAACACTTACCGCCGCTGTACTAACTGCTAGTGCACCAGCTGGGTATCCAAAATTACCTGGGGACTTCACCACCCGCCGCAGGTGCGTCGCGAAGACTTGGAGGAGTAATGGCGCTTGCCATGAACCCTTGAGTTTCTGCAAAGGTAAGAGATTAGTGCACCGTCAATACAATAACAAAGAACGCGCAAATACCATGGGGTTGGAATAAATGAGCGGGAATTCGAGGGGCTGTTCACATGGAGAGGGTAATAAGCCATGAATAAAGAATACAGTGTCAGTAGGGCCATTTCTGAGTGTCAGGACATGGTCGCCGAGTACTTGGATCGCCTTCTTGCCGAATGCGCTTCGCCATTCATTGAGACGATCATTGATCTCAGAATCAAATTAGTTGGACCATTGATCACGCAGCGTGAAATGACATACCACTTTTTTGACAGCAATGTTGCCGGTCACGTCCTCCTCTCGCTCTGGAAAACACATTTTTATAACACCTGTACCGTACCTAGGAGGTTTGGTGCTCGTTACTGCCAAAGGGTTCACTGTCCAGTCAAGGACCCCGCGAACAAGGAGGTCCCAGTTTGCGAGCTCAAATTTGCCTGTGACCAGTATGCCTGAGGCCTTGAGATACCGATATGGCTTTGACGCGTTGTTGCCATCGTTCTTGATGGTAGGATCCCGTATAAGGCCGGCAGTAACATTGACATCCACCTTCATCTGCGAATAGTGCTTCAGTGGGTCGTTCGAAGTGAGGGACTTATTTTGAACTCTTACCGAGGGCGTGATTGGGGTTGCTTGTGGTGGCCCAGTATGGCATTACATGGCTCGTCGGCGTCGTCGCTGATAGTTTCGACATGTAGCGATAAGCCGGGGAGTAAAAAGGGGGTAAATTAAATGGCACACGCACTGGTAGTTGTCCGCTTTGCCGCCAAAGCAGTTTTCAGAGAGGTCAAACCCTCCTCGTCGTCAAAGGCACCAGGTGTGCTGGGCTGCCAGTGAGCTCGCACGTCATCTGTACCTTGACTGGCGCTGGCATTTGGTGCGTTTGACCACAGTGATGACTGAGAGGATGGCCTTGACGAGGTATTCTATCGTTAGCGGTGTCCATTGCGGTGGTGGAAGCAAGACGAAACTGATTTTTGGAAATCGCGGTCTTCAACTTGGAGTGTGCCTTGGTGACCGGACTTCCAACCAACTTTCGCCTGTCGGATTGTTTGAAACCAGAAGCTACTGCTACTACACTACCATATTTTGGCGGTTTCTGCGACCAATACTTGAGTCACAGTTTTATAATCGGGACAAATGAGCAACTTACCCGTTGAGGGAACCAAATGTTTCTTCAAGTTCGTCACTGTAGTGCTTCTGAGCGATCGGCTCCGGCTTTCTCTTGAGCCCCAAATGCGGAGTAGTGTGACCTCGTCACGCAGCCCATACTCGGCTTCCTGCATGTCTGCTTAGTGCGGGCCATGTTGGGGAATGGAAGTGAAGCATTCGGGAAATCGCCTCACCAGTACATCAGGCGGCTATAACCATATCGGGATTCGGGGGATTAACGGTCACATTGATTAGCGGTCGCTTGAGCGGTCGCCGTTCTCGCTAAACTACCTTGACGTTTCCACAAAAAAACTCAGAAAACCCCCCTCTTCCCGTCCCCATCTTTATGCGAAAATTCTCGACGTTGCATCCTCCTCCTACTCGCTGCTCTTCACGGGATGGCCTTGACTCGTGACCTGGTTGGGCATTCGTTGTTACCCCCTTTTTGACCGTAGTCCCTGTTCGTGACGACGATCTATTTGTTCCCTCTCTGCGGATTTTAGGTGAGTACTGCCGCTGTTTTTATGCTATCGACACTTTCTGACTCCTCTCCAGACCTCATCCGACAGCCCTCACTCGCAGGCTGGAGACCACGGGGCGATGCTCCTACCCTCCTCCTCCGCCGTTGCCCTTTGTCAACCTTAGGCCGCCCCTTGGGGTGAGCCGCGCTCGGGAGCCTTTGGCACCGGCGCGCGCGTTTGCTGGGTCGCTTTCACTGTGGACGGTCTTGCCGCCCTCGATGGGCAAACCGTTAATACTCGCCACCTGTAGGTGGTAAATCCTGGCTTGTATGAGTCAGGGAAGAGGAACACGGGGTAAGGCAGGAGTGGCAAGCCTCTCGAGTGCTGTTCGTGACGACGGTCCGTTTGTTTCCTCTCAGAGTGGGATTTTAGGTGAGTACTGCCGCTGTTTTCATGCTATCGACACTTTCTGACTCCTCTCCAGACCTCATCCGACAGTCCTCAATTGCAGGCTGGAGACGGGGCGATGCTCCTATCCTCCTCCTCCGCCGTTGCCCTTTGTCAACCTTAGGCCGCCCCTTGGGGTGAGCCGCGCTCGGGAGCCTTTGGCACCGGCGCGCGCGTTTGCTGGGTCGCTTTCACTGTGGACGGTCTTGCCGCCCTCGATGGGCAAACCGTTAATACTCGCCACCTGTAGGTGGTAAATCCTGGCTTGTATGAGTCAGGGAAGAGGAACACGGGGTAAGGCAGGAGTAGCAAGCCTCTCGAGTGCTGTTCGTGACGACGGTCCGTTTGTTTCCTCTCAGAGTGGGATTTTAGGTGAGCGCTGCCGCTGTTTTTATACCATCGACTCTTTCTGACCTCTCTCTAGACCTCATCTGACAGCCCTCACTTGCCGGACTCGTGGATTGCGTCCTTTTCCTACTCCCTGGGATGACCCTTGACTCGTGCGTTCGTCACTATCCCCCTAGTCCTCGTCCTGAGACCATGAAGTGATGCTCTCACTCTCCTCCTCCGCCGTTGCCCTCTGACGCCCTTAGGCCGCCTCTTGGGGCGGGCCGCGTTCGGGAGCCATTGGCACCGGCGCGTGCGTTTGCTGGGTCAAAGCTCACTGTGCCCAGTCTTGCCGCCCTTTGTGGGCAAACCGTTACTACTCGCCGTCTGGAGGCGGTCAATCCTAGCTTATTTTTCCCACTGCAAATGGCCTCAAGGGTGGACCGACGAGGCGCTGAGTATCCTCCGAACGATATGGACGACGGGGTACAAGCCAGGGCCCGCCGACGAGCCACCTCGACCAGTACCCGTTTCGGCTCCAGTCGTTACCGGCCCGCGTATTCAAAGCATCGAGTCGACTTCGGCATCGTGGCATCGAGTTGGACAAGGCTCAGATGCCTTAGAAGACGCCCTGCCACTTCCTCGAGAAATGGATCCCATTGGTTGTTGGTTGAAGCGACGGAAGGCGGGGGAGGCCATAGCAAACGCGTATGTTGCAGCGTTCGCACAAATGGCCCATTACTCACAGCTCACCTCACATGATCTCACGCGATCTCGTTGTCTTCGGTGAAGGAGACCACCAGGGCCTACCTCGGCAAGGATACTGTCACGGTTGTCGCCCGCCTACTTGAACACTGAGGGTCAGGCAACCAAGGACGCCAACACCATTGCAGGCCTCCCCTCAATATCACCTAAGGAACTGACAAGAAGTCCAAGTCTGCGCCTGATTCGCGTTTATTTCCTCGCGCTATCGCTGATATTCTCGGGCTAACATAAACGAGTACAAGCTTTAACTCTTTCCCTTAGCCTCCGCCTCGCACACACACACTTCGACTTTTTCATCGCAATGGCGGTTATCATCGTATGGAATGGCTTCTACAGCGCCAAGAAAACACGACGAACCTTCATGGAGTGGCGCGTTCGGGCGCACTTTGTGAGGATGATGCTCTTGGAATGGAACGCGACGTTAGCGTTCATGAAGTGAGTTCTTACGCACATTTAACGCCGCCCGGTACTCACAATAATCTGCAGGCTGGCACGGCGAACACGGCGCGGCAAGATGGGGTGGGCACGTTGCCGTCGACTTCTGTACGGAAGACGGCGTCCATGTAACCACCCATCACTGGCATTTGTACCCCAGAAGCGGCTTACGAAGGTAAGTTCATGCGTATTTAAATATCTAATATAAGCTAGGAGAAGATGACGGCGCCGTCGTGCCACTCGCTGCTATATATTGGACTTGCTTGCTTGCTATTCTTGTCTTTTGTTCTTTAACACTTTTTCTTACGCCTTTTTAGTCTCGGGAAACCTGGAACAATGTTACCGTCTTCTCCGCTGCGTCACTGGCGCGTTGCCGTCGCCGCCGTGATTGGGATCGCGCGGCTCACGTTGGCAGGGTGCCCTGGCTGCGGGAACGGCGTGCATGTGACTACATATCACGCTTACTGATGCGGCATATGGGGTAGGTGCATCCAACTATCTCATGTTTTATTCTAAGAAGGACATTCGGGCTGGGGGAGGATGGCGCCGTCGCGTCATAGGTCGGCAAGCATCCAACTTGCCTTTAGGGTACTATGAATGTGCTTGATATACCCTTCCATTTGTTTTAAACCTTCTCTGCTATTTTTTAATCCTCAGGAAAGCCGAAACCCGGCGTCCCCATCTCCCTCGTCGCCGTCCCCATTGTTGCCTCGCCGTCACGTTACCGTCACCGCCACCGACGTCCCAATTGTCGCCCCTCCATTGCATTACCGTCGCCGTCATGATTGGGTTCGCGCGGGTCGCTTTGGCGGAGTGCCTCGGCGGCGGCAGCGGCATCCTCATGGGCGTCGTGGTTGGATACCATGCAGAGCGCCTCAGAGCGGCGATGTCAGGAAACCTTACGAAGGGTGGAAAAGCTAAGTTTTAGTCAATGTAAGTAACTCCGCAGAGTACTTACCGATCGTAGGCCCACATCTCAATGGATCACCGACCGCACCACTACGACGAGGGATGCCTTCTGGATGGATGGGTGGCACGGCGTGACACCCAAAGCTATCGTGACGCAGATTGTGGAGCGCTGTCGCTGCGATGTCGTCCTGGACGCGTTCTGCGACGTCGCCAGCAGTCTTTGCCTGGACATGATGTGAACGAGGCGCGCTCTTTCTCCACACTTTAAATTTTAATAAGAAATATTTTACGCAGTTATCGTCCTCGACACATGCTCAACGCGCCTCGCACTTGCACGCCGCGTATAAGGATCATCACCGGGCAATGAGGCTCAATGGGGTTGCCAGTGACCAAACGTCAGACAGGAATTAGCGTCGGACAATTCCAAATCGTGGTGCGACGCCTCCGAACCAAAACCCGCTTTTTCAATGTCACCGTATATCCCAAACGCGATGAGCCTACGGGTCCCTGGCTCCGAGTTCTGCTAGCTCTGGATCACAGAGCTGATCTGTTCAACCGTCATAATAGCACGTCCCTCGTTGAGAATTACCTAACCTCTGCCAGTCAGGTGACACCTCCCGATCGAGTCACTTATTAATGCCTGTCGTTTGCCCGCGGTCACGGTGTCTTGCTTGCACTGTGGTTTTTCTTAGGCTCGAGTCGATGAACTGATCTATTGGGCAATCCTGTCAGTTCACCCTGTGTCTCATCCTGAGGCCTGAGGGCCTCCCGTCTCATGGTCGGTTTTTTTTTTTTTTTTTTGGATCCGTCTCATGGTCGTTCCTTCGGGAACTGCGTACAATTACGATTTCTCTTGTCCTGCCACACATTTTTATCGTTCGGCCTTGTTCCATTTCTTCCACACTTCCTACTTTTGAGCACTTTCGTGTCCGTTCTGTCACCTTCGTTGCAGCGCGTTTTCCGGTAAGCAACGTCTTTGTCTCTGTCTAGGATCGGACGTCGTTCTGCCTTTACACTCTCAACCAACGTCCTCAATGTCTATCGCCGCTACCGCCACCCGCTTCTCTTTCACAACTTTCTCAGATATGGGTCTTTCGGCCTTTCCAGCCTCTTCGGAAAGAAGGAAATACGTGCGTTCTCCTACTCTCCGTGCCATGTCATTCCACTTTTTCGATCCAAACGTCTTGTCCAGACATCCTCACGCCACATCTACCCTTCTTTCTTTCACGAATCCCATTTAATAAAGGTAGGTCTTGATGCCGTGGGCAAAACCACCATTCTCTACAAACTTAAGCTCGGTGAAATCGTCACCACCACCCCTACAATTGGTATGTGTATGTCCGATATCCGGCCGTTTCAATGGTGACATTATGTTATATCAAGGTTTCAATGTCGAGACCGTAGAATATAAGAACATAAACTTGTACTTAGCTAAAGTTTTTTAAGTATACTTTGTAGACTTCCAGAACATCCAGGGAATTATCTTTGTTGTAGATTCGAATGATCGGGAGCGTGTCTCCGAGGTAAGAGAGGGGTTACAAAGGCCCGGGATGCTCAACGAAGATGAACTCCGTGATGTGCTTCTCGGTGGCGGAGCGAAAAATTCTGACCTTCCTAATTAGGAAGCTATTATAACTTGCCTTGCACGCTTGGGCGGACCTCCTGATCCTCAACGCATTGGATATGCTCACACTGTTTCCACCTGTTGGCATCTGAACACACCCTTAAATGTGTGAACCGAATCAAGACCTTAAATTAAACACAAGAAGGAAAAGTAAGGTGGATTTGACCAGCTAAGCTAATGGCATATAGGGTACTAAATTCCCCGTGACTAACTTAGTTCGCTCATCTGCTCCGGCTGTCATGAAGCCGCCGTAGTGCCCAATCGTCGACAGATCAGTTAAGGCATGTTCAAGACATCCCACGGGCCGCAGGCTGCTTTAGCCTAACCACTTCTGCTGTGAGGATAGCTCAGGCTCTGGGCCCGAAATCATGCATTTTCGGTACTTTCGGTCTCGGTCTGGCGTCGCGTGGCCTACTGCCATTCGGACTTGCGTTCTCACGGCTTTCCGCATCACTGTCGATCACCACTTTCCCTCTCCGTCCGCCTCACACACACACACTCTCTCTCTCCCGCTCGTTATTTCCTTGCCATCACTCACCCTCGCCTCGCCTTGCCTCACCATGGACGCCAACAGACGCCAACCGCCTCGCAAATGGCTCGCAGGCACTCAAAGACACGCCTCTCCACGCCTCGTGCGTCCATTGTTCATCCTCGCTCTGTGCTCGTCGCCCACCGCCTCTCCTTTGAACATGTCAAGACGCTTCGTAACCATCGATCACTTCGGCCACGCTGTCTCTGGCAAAGGCGCGGCTCTTGTCGTGCTGTTTTGCTAAATCCTTTGTATTCTAGTGTGCGCCGTGCCTTGGCCTCGGATCATGTCACTGCACCACTCGCCACTCGTCTCGTTGCTCGTACCTTATCCCTTTGTTGTTCCGTGTTTCGATCGTCTCCGCGTTCTGCCTCGTTTCTCCTCCCCCTATGCCACCCTTTTCCTACATTACATTCCCTCTTACTTACTACCTTGACTTGTTCGTAGCTACTGGTCTCTTTTGTATTTAAACCCTCTTGATCCTTGCTGAATAGACAGCGCCCGGTCGCCTCTGTTTTCCCTTCTTTCTTGCTGCGTGATCATCCCGGATGTCAGGCCCATTCGCGGGCACTCGAAGGACATCGTGTCTCGTCGTCGCCTCTTCTTGCTCTCCGTCTCTCGTCTCGGTCCCGTTCGCTCTCGCACTTGTCCGTTCGCATTCGCACTGGCTCTCGCCGTCGCAAACGCTCCGGACTCGGCCTCCCTTCTGTTCCCTCTGCAACCCCTGCAGGATCCCCTCCGCCTTCGAACTCACATGGACTCGGCTCTGTACACCACGTCTGAGTCTGACCCTTGGTCTGGTTCGATTACGACTTAAAAAACTTTGGGCCCTACTCTTTTCGCATTGACAATTGAGTCGCCATACTGGTCTGGTGTGATACACTCATTATCCTGGCTGTGGTATAGGTTAACCGACTTCGATTTCCCAAGCCAATCTTGATGAGTTGGCTGCTAGCTCCTGCGCCTCATTCCTACGACCGTCAAAGATGACCCGACACACATACACGATTGGCGCTGGTCCATGCAAATGGAGGCCACTTGCGAGAGCGTTGACAGTCGATACGTCCACGCACTGAACCCCGCAGTTTCGGTTCCGAGCCCGGGACAGCCAACGTTTCTCTTCGGAGGCAGCCTCTTTTCTGTAGCCTGTTTCAAGACCTTCGGCCGCAGGACTACCGAAGCTTGCCAGTGGTGAGACATTTTGATGTCGACGCACCGTGTTGCACTTATGATGACGTCCGTTTGTGGGCGAATCCATGCCGTCATATCTATGATGCGCATTGGGCATGCCTGTGCGCCGCTTCATTTGCTCTTCTTTGCGGCGGCTTGGCGTTGCAAGACTTTGTAGTACTGCTTTGGGTCCTGTGGTATTCCGTCATTCTTACATCTCATCTGAGTCGTTTTCTCTGTTTATGTCTGACTCTCTGAGTCGTCGTTTTCCTATCAAGTTTCCTAATTCCTATTCCCTCAGAATCCTACCAACAGTTGCTTTCCCCTATCCTTTATCTCTTGCTCACTCTGACACTAGTAGTACCCGAGAAATACAACATCATCATTTGTTATGATTTAGTGAGGCCGGCAGCTTATGTTTATGAGAAGAGCAAGTATGTGAGAGTTAAGGCCTCAAGACCGACCTTTCCGAAGAGGCCGGAAAGGAGACGAGAGACCGAAAGACCCGAGAAGGGGGTGGCGGTAGCGGCGATAGACGTTGAGGACGTTGGTTGAGAGTGTAAAGGCAGAACGACGTCCGAGAGACAAAGACGTTGCTTACCGGAAAACGCGCTGCGACGAAGGTAACAGAACGGACACGAAAGTGCTCAAAAGTAGGAAGTGTGGAAGAAATGGAACAAGGCCGAATGATCAAAATGTGTGGCAGGACAAGAGAAATCGTAATTGTACGCAGTTCCCGAAGGAACGACCATGAGACGGGAGGCCCTCAGACTTCAGGACGCGACATTGACAGGATTGCCCAATCATATAGACCCCGACGTGCGGCACGGTTGCTTCGCACGTGGCTGGTGACCGTGACAGATGTGACCAGGTCCGGAGAAACGTCTTAAGAAATATACAAGCAAACAAGGGGCAAACGGGGCCCAGCGCTTGGGGAATTGGAATGCAAATGATATTAAGCGTCGGTAGAGGAAAGGGCAGCGTGCTCGCTGTTGGCGTGGGTTGTTCGCCCACGTTGGGAGGTGAATGTCTGCCAGTGATGACAATGCAGTGAAGTACAGTGGAGCCAGACTTCAGTTGATCCAGATACAGCGCCATGCTGGGGCACTGGCAATGCGTTCGAGTCTGACATGGAACTACTAGTCAATCAGCACACTGGCAGACCGTCGACGCCACTCCTCAAAAAGAGCAGAAACGCACTAGATCATATTGCTGTAGGTTGCATTGACACACGCTGCCCGAGTGTGGAGTAGTGGCGCATAAATTCACGGCGTTTGAGATACTGAATTGATGCGCCCACTGCAATCGGTGAATACACTAAACCACATCAAGTCGCTCACCTCGGGCCCCGTGCGTGTTATTGTAGTCCCCCTGAGATGGTGAGGTTGTGTGGGAGGCGTATAACGTGGTGAAACATGGTGTGGCATGGCAGGGATTGGCAATGCGCCGGAGTAGAAGTCACGGCGTTTGAGGTGTGAATGAATGTTGGAAATCAGTCATTCAATTCACGAACCATAGAAAAAGGAACGCACCGAACGACTTAGTGCGTCGCACCATCACAACTCCTTAATAACGGTGGAGAAAGAACCCCGTCCAAAACGCACAACGAATACTGACCCGGTGAGAGTTGTACTCGACAGCAAACAGAAAAGTTGTACTCCTGTCATGGACAAGGAGAAAACCGAGAGAAAAGCAGACCTCCAAGTCGATGCGGCTGAGAGCAACTTGAAGGGCGATGTCATTGACGACGACTACTGCTATGGCTCCATCCACACCGAGTCCTATTACGTGACAGACTCGGACCCAGAGTCGGACCCAGACGAAGGTGAAGACGAGGGCAAGGTCGAAGGCAACAAAGATGAAGGCGAAGAGGAAGCCGGTGAAACTGACGACAGTGTTATCAAAAGAAAAAGAAAAAGAAAGCCGGATAAGGGTAAGGGAACGTGTGTAAAAAAGAGGAAAATGGTGCGTTACCTTATTCGTTTGTGCCCACACTTACAGTACTGTCGGTCCATCAGAAGCGAATTGGCAGTAGTAAGGGGGGGAAGGCAGACGTCACATATGTCCGCATGACATCACTGGAGTTGGAGAGAAAGTTGCGGGAGCCCACCTATCACTTCAGGTACTACAGTGACGAAGAATACTATTCTCACTTCAACGTGGAGTAAGTCCACTCGTCCCACTTTTAAATATACTGTGACTCAAATGTACATTTACGAACAGGTCGCAGAAAAGGCCGAAAGTTTTTAGTGATATATCGTATGGCTCCGAATCCGAATCCGACCCGTCAAACCAGCACGTCTCAGATGTCCCAATCACAGACGAACACGAACTCGCACAGTGGGATCTTATCGTTTGTGGAGTGCTTGACTGGGCAGGGACGTTACCAGATACATTCGGGACAAATGAGCATTCAGACCTCTTAGACACGGTACAGGCCTTGTGGGACAAATGCCTGTCGGAGAGAAAGGAAGACGTACGCATCAACCCTGCCATCAAGCACGTGGTAAGTCTTAGGTAACCACTGTGACATTTTGACTGATTTTTTTAGGTCATCGGCTGTCTCAACGAATGGCGAAGCACCATCGGCAAGAAGGCAGTCACGATCCTCAGTGACTTTATCAAGCACGATGCCACACTGAGCAGGGACTCAAGTGAAGTCGCAACATTTGTTCGTGCATTGCTGCCCCACCCACACGAACAACCCATTGCGTTCCCGTTCATATATGCTGATTCGAATGTGCGTGTGTCCGTCCATACCCCTTCGTATCACAAGGTGGTGATACCTTTTGAGTACCACAGGCGTCCAAAGGTTCGTGGTTGGCCCCCCTGCTCCTCCAGGTGTTCGCCGTGCACCTCCGGCGAGTAGCAAAGACACCAACCAGTTTTGGTTACCCCGCTGGTGCCCTAGCACTCAGCACTGCTGCGGTAAGTCGTCACTCATGTGTACATACAAGGCTAATCGTCCACGCAGTTGGAACGCGGCCTCAGTCTCTTCAAAACTGGGGTCAACATTCAAGACGAGGCCGCCGACGACACTGGCCATGCATTTGATATCAATCCCTGGGGCGGAATCGCATGTCAATACTCTCAGTCGATACGTGACCTACGTGAACGCAAATGGGCGCAGATCTTGCACGCGGCTTCGGTGTACCTCGGGCCTTCAGACATGGAAATTTCAGTCATACCGGATGGTCGTAGCAGAATTGTCGTGTCAGACGACGAGTGAAGACGTGGGTATTCAGGCAGATTGTTACTGTTACGCTTCCGATGTTACGCTTCCGTTTTCTTTCTCGAATACTTCTATGACTCGACCCAACCTGTTGACTCGACATCCTGTATGACTCGGTCGTTCTAGCAGTTTCGCATAACTCGACTCTCGTAGTACTTAAGGACATTCTGTAACCTCTACAGCATTAAGCTCGACATACCTTCACCTCTGTCACGCCCGGCGCAGCGCTCGACTCTCCCACCGCAAATACGACCCGATTGCTATTCGCACCGCTAAAGCTAGTGACAAGGCTACTGATCATATTCCCATGGTGTACTCTCGCGAAGCTGAATGTGCAGAGTGCTGCTGTTCTCCTGGCTTGAATTGGCGAGCCCCGTACACACGCCGCACCGGCGCCATTACGTGCCTGCAACGGAATATGCGCACGGCCTGCCGCACACGCTGCGCGCGGTGCCGAGACGATCGATGACTTGGCTGTCACGGAGGTCATGAACGAGGATACGCGCACGCAGGAGAAGGCCGTCGTGATTGAAGGTTTTGAAGTGGCGAGTGGGAGGTCGGGCCGGAACTTAGAATAGCGACTGTCGCATTCCCCCTGTCGACACTCTCTCCTTTGCCCGTTCCGGCTTTTTGACGAATATCAGGCTTGATATCAGGAGGCGTTTCTCTTCAAAAAACATTTCGGTTCAGTAGTCATGCCAACATCCAAGCACGTCGTGTCGTTCTCCGATGAGGTTGCAGAGTCCCCGAATTCCCCAGCTCCGCGCCTCGTGTCACCACCATCCTCCTAACATGGTTCCCCCCCTGACTACTATGCACCGAATGTCGCTTTCAAGAATCGTCAACAGAATACGTCTGGGCGCTTGCCAGAGGAGATCTATACAAGCAGCACACTGCCATCGTGGCATGCGGCCGTGTGGCGTCAATGCCTCGCGGCGGTTGGAAAGCGAGATCATCGCCCAGTGGCAGGTCTGTTCCCCTTTCCTGCTTCGCATTAAAATAGGATATTACAGTCCCGGGTACGGACCCCATGGCTCGACACGTACTTTTTGCACACGTCGACGCTCGGCACACATACCTTCTTTCTCGTATTTCTCCCTGCGTTTTTCTTCTTCGGACACGACGACCTAGGGAGGGTGAGGATTTGGTCCCAAATGACTAGAGTCTCCATGGTACTGATTTTCTTCGGCAGGCTTTGCTATGACCTTGCCTTTGGCGTTTATATGTCGTCCTATTTGTTGAAGGATCTCGTGTGCTCTCCTCGGCCCTGCGCTCCGCTAGTCGTGCGACTTAGTAAGTTCGTGCAATGGTTGCTCTTTGTCTTACAACTAACTCTGTTCGGTAGCTGTTGGAAACCATCACCTTGAGTACGGCTTGCCTTCAACCCATTCTACGAATTCTACCTCTATGGCATGGTTCCTCGGTACACGTGTCTACGACCTCCATCGCCTCGGCATCTCTACCACCGCTTTCGCAACATGGGTCGTGGTCTTGTTTGTATACGTCTTTTCAATCGTGGTCGGCCGGCTGTATACCGGAATGCAAGGGTTCATGGATTGTTCCGTCGGGATCATACTCAGGATAATCAGCTGGTTGGATTCAACAACAATGAATGGAAATGAAAATTTGGGGAAAAATACGGGATGTATATGTACGAATAGTCATTGTGAAAATCATCTTCGAGCAAGGTTTGAGACGACAACGTTGGCCCCTAGTTCAGAACCATGTATACGTAGTACATAAAATAATAAAATACACAAGCCTTCGGCTGTCGGCATGTGTATGAAAAACGTGACGCGTGACCAGTCACCGAATCTAATCAGAACCTAATCGTGAGGCACTCCTGCCTATCTCGGACATACACTCAACGTCGACAATGACAACTTCTGCCAGTGGTTTCAGCTCATTTTCTTCAAGTCGCTTTCGCTCAGCTATACATATGACTCGTGGGACGTCAAGCACTGGACTCCTGTCACCACCTGCAAGTGCTCGCCCTTCGCTTGAAAGCCCACCAACCCCTGCCCATACTAGTCACGGTGCTAGCGCAGCCAAAGCCCCACTAGTTGTTGGGCCACTTGTCTCGCCACCAGACAGCCTGGCTGGCAGTCCTATCGATCCGGATAGTCACTTATCAAAGTTCCGAACCTTCATTAAATCCAGGGACTCGGAAAAGGGGGCAATTGAGTGTGTCATTGATAAAGTAACGCACTCCACTGTCCAGGAGCTTTTGAACATGTTCGAAAACTATATGGATGAAACAGACCAAGCAGATGTTTGGGATGCATTGCGGTAAGCATACACACTCTCGCGATTATATTTCTAAGCTAAAAAACCACATATCAGCGTTGACTTCATCTTCGGCCAGCTCGTCATCCGATTTGCAACAGCTGGGCACGAACTCGTGTCAGGCCTACTAATACATGCGGTTCGGAGCCAGGATTATCCTCGAAACGGTAGTAGTTCCCTTGTCTTTGGCGGGTGTACCAACGTCCCCTTCCAAAGTGGGGGGTACAAGACCCCCGATTATGGTATATACGAGACAAAACCGATCAAAAAGAGCGTTTATGAATCACTTCCAACCATTGCATTCGAAGTTGGTTACTCGCAACGTCGTTTAAGCCTGGCGAAGAAGGCTGCGCAATACATTTGCCTCACCCTGGGGAATGTCCTCTTAGTCATCGCGATTGACATTGTTCACGTGCCGAATTGCCGCCCAAGAAAACTGAAGTCCGTGACTTGGTCACATTGGGAGCAAGACCCCACCCACCACCGTGAGGCTCGGGACGATGAGACAGATAACATTTGGGAGGCTACCCCTTCTCCCCTAGCTTATTCAACAGTGGTGCGTCTACGTGGAACGGACCGGCGGATTCATATCCGTGCTACTGAGACGAATAGATGGGAGGTATGTATAAAATCTCTCCTACTTATCGACTAAGTGTTAATATGCCCCCCAGCTCTATCCCAATCCAGAGATATCGGAAATCAACATCCTGCACCGTCACCTGTTTCGAGAACCCAGCGAGCCTGATTCGGAGACCGTAGCTTTTCGCCTCAAGACGAGTGAAATCATGGCAGCGGTTCTTGAACGTGAAGGAATTCAAAAAGCAATTGATGACAGGGAAAATGTAGACGCAAAGCGAGTTCTGGAGGAGTACGCTGACACGGTAGTACAGTTGGGCAAAAGATTCAAGTCAGGACCCGGAGTGTAGTTTCATTTCTCTTCTCATTGTATGCGTATTGCTACGGATTGCGATGTACTGTACTTGAATAGCGTTCTGACACCAGCGCTTTTTGTTTTCTAAAAGCCAGTAGGCCTTGGAATAGGCTACGCGTCCGAATCGCCAGCGACCTGACCTCTGTCACGCGTCACTTTCTACACCCAACTTGTTACTCGACTCCCTCCACCCTCTTCTTCCCCACCGCCACGATATGCCCGACATTCCCTATTTCCACGAGTACCAATCCCACACTGTAAGGATCCCTCGGGCTCTGGGCCCAAAATCGTGTATTTTCAACCCCGGTCCGGCGTCGCATAGCATAGCTGCCTTACTGTATCGGTCATATCATCTTGGTGGATAAGTGCTCGCCCATGCTCGCCCTTGTCGTCTTCATCGTTGTTTTTCTCCTACAATCTCACCATTCATTCTCAAGCTAATGCAACTGCAAACAATGCAACCCTTCCCCCAAGGAGGTTGCGGGACCGGATTCCCGAACCGCGGGTGGGGGGGGTGGGCCCCTTATCTTTGCGAACAAGCAGGACTTGCCCAATGCAATGAATCCCTCGGAGATCACAGACAAGCTCTTTAGGGTCTCCGCCAGTACATTCAGGTGCGTATTTTTACTCTCATTCGATCGTGGAGCCTCCAGCCTGACGACGGTCTTGTGCACTTAGGTTCCATGTGCCACGAGTGGCGACGGTCTCTATGAGGGGGCGGCTGAGCGTTACTGTAACATCAAGCGACGGGTGTAAGCGGGGATTTATTCATCAGGGAGCAGGCTCTCGTCAAACCTAACTAAAAAAAACCGTATACTCTTTCTATCTTTTTTACTTGTTGTGCGTTCTCCTCACGTTCCACGATTCCTTTCTCTCCTCTTTTCCAATGCACACAGCTCCCCGTTCTAACTAAAACATCATTTTTTCTTGCGTTCTCAGCGCCGTCCTCTGCAGCATCACCTCCTCGTCGTACTGGCCTGTACCCGACTTCGCGCATCCACATCGCGCACGCAGTACCGAACTACTCCTTCGTTTCAACATTTCACTCCACTGTTGAAGCTCAATACACCTTTACCGCTCCGCGCCACGCACGACATCATGTACGACAACAGGAGGTCAGCCTTACCCTCTTTTTTTTTCACGATCCCCGTCACTTAACACACATGGACAGGATGATAGAGCCCGCGGAAACACTTCATAGTGTAGATGCTCGATATGTATGTATGACGCCTGACACAGCCGAGTCGCGGCGCATATGCCAAAGACGTTACGCAGCCTATACCACCACGCGCGATGGATTATTTACAGGTAACACAGCGAGTTCGCGCTGAAACAAGCAGAGGTGCATAAATTTCTATATACATTCCAACGCAGACTGACCCCTTCTAGTTAAACTTGCTCAACTTCCCCGCTTTGGACAGCGGCCGCCCCGCGAGGGAGTACGAGTCGCACCATTTGCAACACCCGGTCGATGGTTTCCTCTGTCTCAGAGACGATCTTGATTCGTGCAGAAAGGAAAATTTCTGCGCGCAGATTCCTGCATCGCATCTGTCGAACAGTTAGCGCGGCTCGAACGGCGAATTGACGATGTAACCCCCCACTGGCTCAATAGCCACACTGCCTACACCCAGGTACCACCCTTCCGAACGATGGTTCCGACACGCTCTGATAATACCAGACTACCACCTAGGCCCCCCAAAGGCATTCAACAAGCACGTTGCCTTATTGCTTTACTCACGCATTCCAGCATCGTACGTGTCCATGTTACTAGTGCATGACGTTCGCTCACTTCCCCTCTACAGAACCCGGTGTCGACCTTTTACCGCCAACTACCATCATCTTCAGCCCTATTGCTGTTCCCACGCATTCTCGCGGTCAGCGCCAACCTCCGCGGCCGTCCGTACTAGCCAGGTGGATGGTATGACACACGCCCACATCCTTAGACCCGACTCGCATGCTTCTATTCCCACTCTCAGAATTTGGTGGACCTCCAACATGTACCGATAATTACACAACTAGCATTGGGTAGAATTATCATGCAAAATTGACATTGTTCTCTTATTTTTGTTTGGTTGCTGTTAGCGCCACTTTTGGCTGTCACGTAATGCCTTATGGAGATGCAATATCCCACGCCTTCTTTCTGCATTACGGCGATGACATTACGGCGATGAACTTGGCGACTTTCACCGTACATTGCGGCCAACTTGAATGCCCACATGGACTTGTATCCTCCCCATGCATTAGCAGCAGCTCATTACCTTTATCCTCCCTTTTATCCTGCTATCTCTTTTCGCTCCTCTGTGTATGACTTGGGTATTTCCGCCCGAACAGCCCACTCCAGGGTCAACATCAACATACCCTGGCCCCCGTTCCTTCCAGCTACTTGCACTGCCTCAGTCACTATGAGCACTATGCCCAACCCCCAATCCCGCTGATTCTTCCGTCTTCTAGCTCTTCCGAGCTCGGTCATGCTCTCGTGGAGACCCCTCCACCGGTGTCTCGACCCATCAACCACGGCTCTATTACCCTTTCTAGTCGTCCCCATCTACTCCTAAACACGAACAATCCGAGACTCTGATTGGATTAAACCTCGTCGAAACCGAATACGCCCCAGGCGTTAACGGACAGCCCTTTTTGTCAATGACATCGCTTAGCACCCTCCCGTTCTCCAGCGAGTTGGCGTCACATCCCAAGGAGGAGAGCCAGGAGCATACCCACGTTTTCCCCACTCCAGCGGGGACACATGGCTACCCGCATCGTCGATTATACGTGAACGATTCGTTCCGCCTGCAAGACCCCGTCATGTACCTGGGACATACTTCTCCGCCCCCATCTAAGGTTTGTTCGCCACCTCACATCCTGTATCATTTATGCTTACCTCGTGGATAGCGACACCCTCCTCCACCCTCCCTCGCGATACCAGGGCAGTTTGTTTATTCACCTGACACTCGTAACCCCACGCCGCTTTCCTCGTCGTTCTCGTCGTCCGATATCGGGACGCCAACATCGGGTATACACCTCGACACGAACGCGGCAAGCTCGTCGCAGGTACCACCGCCGGCGTCGGCGCCGAACCCCAAGGCCGGGCAAGGCGTGTTGAAGTTGCCGTCGACAAAACGGAGTGCACGGCGCAAACCTGCGATCGCCTGCTTGTTCTGCCGTGAGCGGAAGATTGCATGTGGAGCGTCGCCCGTGGGGAAGCGCTGACTCGATGTGCAAGTGAGTGGTACCCTCGATTTCTGATCGGCGAATTCGATCGCTAACCCTGATTGCAGCCACTGCACGGTGCTCACCAAGTGTGAATACCCCACAAAGTCGCGTCGTGGGCTCCATAGGCATCGTGATAATGGGAGCATCCACCACAAGGAATCCGAATCCGCAGATTACGTCCCTAATCCGTAGTTGTTCGCGACCATCCTTCATGTTTCTTTCCTTTCTTTCCTTCTCCCCTGTTATCTTCTCGTGCATGCACACGTACACATTTACCCACACTCAACAAATGAATGCTCGCATCTCTCGTCTCACGCTCTGGATTCCCTGTTTACTCGCTCACATTAATCTGCACGTCGTATGTTTAGTATATATATCGACGGGTCATCAACAACCCTAACTTGATATCCACATCATGATGATTTCTTGTCTGGTCTAACTAGGGGTTACCACGGGTTGGCAAAACCCGTACCCGTGGCGCGGGTACCCATGGGTACTATCCACGGGAATCCTACCATCTTCATGTCCCTTGCTTGCCACTCACTGGTGCCCGAACGCCTTCAACCATTTTTTCTGCTCCCTCAGGGGTAAGGCCAGTAGTAAGTAGCTATTTTGGCATCGCGGCATCGATATCGATCAACACTCAAGGTTCAACGTCAATCGATGAGGATGAGGGTTCATTCGACGTCGACTCTTTGGCGTAAGCTCGCTCCCGAATGGAAAGATCGTGCATCTTGTCCATATGATTGTCTACTTCACGACCTTCCTCTTCCCGAGTAGTCCTTGAAACGAACAGTCTCAGTCTCAATCTTGGTCTGTTGTGTTAACAGTCGGCCTCCGAGCCCTCAACGCTTGACTACAAATCTCTCTATTAGTAACAGAGTACACATTAGAACGCGATCTCATGTGTATGATGATCAATGTACTTATTCACATAGTATGCCTTGAACACATCAAGCGAATATGAAAAGTGAAAGTCTAATGGTAATTTATCATTGCCAAAGGCAGGGATCAGATGGGCGCCCCGTAAAATTGAATCCAGATGTATCACTGTCCTGTCTCGTGTGCCGCGCGTTGTATCAGGGCATACTACCCACATCCCTGTCACCGGGTCGCGATCCATCCTCGTAAACCATTCAACAAGAGCACAGGGATAGGGCAGGTCGTCGTAGATCAAGGAGAAAAGTAGTTGAATCCGTACCACATTCATCGCCAACATGCCAGGCCTGGTGTCATCTTCAACAACAAATGCGCAGTCACGTCGTGGCTCGCGCCGTCTCCACGAAGGTGTCGAACGGATGCGCTCACGTCGCATACCGTGTGCACCACTGACGTCGCTCGGGGCGAAGAACGTGGCTACCGCCGAATGAAATACCGAAATTTTGCACGTCGAGATAACGATAGCATCGGGGCTTATACCTAATTGTTTGCCTATACATTCCCGGGCCAAATAAGGCAAGTCAGGTTCACCAACAGAGAGAGAGAGACCTTCGATATCGTCTGGATAATTGGGCGCTTCTTGGAATCAAATAGTGGTCGCATGTCCAAAGAGATAAACGTACCACGAGTCCGGGCCAGGGCAACATGCCCAAGAACATTCTCCTCCATGGGGCTACCGTCATCGTCATCGTCATCGTCATCGTCCTCCTCGCCATCATCCTCCTCAGTAGACGTATGCTGGGGGTGGGGGGCTTGTGAGACGCCAAGGTGCAACCCTAGTAACAAATGGCGTGAAACGAAGTCGCTGCGCATCGCAGCAAGCTTGTCAAGCCGTTGATTAATGAGTAGCATTTGTCCTAGGGCTCGATACCGGTTTGATCGGCGCCATGGTTTCTTGACAGCGGTGATGTGGCGGGATTCAGTGATGGACGAACATAGTCCACCAGGAGCACCAAAATCTTCGATTTGTCGGCGGTAATGGAATATAGAATGCTGTCTGGGGAGCGACGTGAAACCTGTCGGCCGGACACCGGAAGTCCGGAACACTTCTCGCAGTTCCTTGAAGCTGTCCAACGTGTGCTGGAGAGTGTCCAGAGCATTAGAGTCAATGTCTTGGCGTCGAGAAATGTAGCAGGCCTCCAAAAATGCACTGAGGCACTTGACAATATCGTCGGGTACGTACCCAACGATTGCAGGGAGGTATACTTTCATGAGGGCCTTAGAGTCGTCTCCTGTCCACTGCTTGAAGCGGCGACCATGTGGAAATCTGCGAAGACCGGGAAAAGCGGGTACTGCAGCAATCCTTCGTGACAATTGGATTCAACACGGAAACAATGTAGCTCAGTAGTAATGAGTGACACACCGTCGATCGATGTCATCTAGAATGACACCTGCTTGAGTCTCACCGTGCTGGATCACAAGAAAATCGCACACCCAGTCCACCAAATTGTCCTTGAATGTGCCCTTAATAACCTGATGCAGCAGATCTGGTGATATCATTTCATATATGTTGGCACGCGGGAAGCTGGATGTGAACGGCTGCGGATGCATCAATGGGGAGTCAGGCGACCCTACGTGGGTGCTTGCACACGTCGCATCATGTAGAAAACCTACGACAATATCGTCATCGATTCCGTGCTCGTCCCACAGGGTTTTGGAAGAGAGGAGATCTCTGAGAGTCTCCATGTAATTCGGTGTGCGAGGGACAGCGTAAACATCTAAATTAGTTGAAAGCGCTGTACATCTGAGAGCGAGTGTAAGCCCTAGCATTGCCGCAACAGACAAAATGTACACACTTAGCGCACCAACCCTGAATAAGACCCGTGAGCATCATTTGCTCGGGGTAATCGGCAATGAAAGCAATGAGGTCAAAAATTACACGTCTGAAATGTCCATCTGGACACCTTCGGACAGCGGGTGTAGTCATCCATGGTCGGAGTGGGGAGAGAACTTCTGCAAGGGATGCGTGATACAACTGGCGTTTGAAAACTCGAAAACGCGGGCTGTCGCCACCACGGTCACCTAAATGTATGCTTGAGAACGCAAGACACTGGAAGCCTGGAGAAATCACAGACGCTTTGGGATGGCGAGAAATGCTATGGGTATGACGGCATTCCGATGAGCACGCCGGACCGTATTATGAGGGTTACCGATCGATAGGTAAACCGGGTGATACTCGACATGTCCGGTCGCCACAGATACCGTGGTCTTGTCACTCCCGAGGATGAGAGGGCAGTACATGGCCCCCTTAGTACTTGGGTTGGATACAAAGATCTCGTTCTTATCCACGCCGCGTGCATCAATATACGTTGCAGAATGTGAATTGATCCTGCTCACACTGTTCCTCCAAGCAACGTTTCCTGACATTACGTTGTTCCATCGGCGCACTCCCTTTGCATCGAGGTCGACATAAGGGCGCAGATCAAATTGCCCTTCAAAGTCGGGGTTATCTAGCATCGCCGAGACAACGGCATCCGGGTTGCGATACCAGACCTCATAGGTCGTCCGCATCCAGGACGTAGTACTCTCGTCAATATCTTCTGAGGGTATTGTCATCAGGCATTCCCAGGGGATATCTCCAAGAGCGGACGAGTCAATGATGGCGTGCATCTCTTCGTGATTCTTGAACGGCGCAGAGGCGTCAAACTCGGACATAGACTGAGCCCACAGATTGAGAATGGCATCTATATTGGGAGCAGAAAGCTCAGCACATTCCATACGATGATAACCGCCATTGCGATGAAAAAGTCGAAGTGTGTGTGTGCGAGGCGGAGGCTAAGGGAAAGAGTTAAAGCTTGTACTCGTTTATGTTAGCCCGAGAATATCAGCGATAGCGCGAGGAAATAAACGCGAATCAGGCGCAGACTTGGACTTCTTGTCAGTTCCTTAGGTGATATTGAGGGGAGGCCTGCAATGGTGTTGGCGTCCTTGGTTGCCTGACCCTCAGTGTTCAAGTAGGCGGGCGACAACCGTGACAGTATCCTTGCCGAGGTAGGCCCTGGTGGTCTCCTTCACCGAAGACAACGAGATCGCGTGAGATCATGTGAGGTGAGCTGTGAGTAATGGGCCATTTGTGCGAACGCTGCAACATACGCGTTTGCTATGGCCTCCCCCGCCTTCCGTCGCTTCAACCAACAACCAATGGGATCCATTTCTCGAGGAAGTGGCAGGGCGTCTTCTAAGGCATCTGAGCCTTGTCCAACTCGATGCCACGATGCCGAAGTCGACTCGATGCTTTGAATACGCGGGCCGGTAACGACTGGAGCCGAAACGGGTACTGGTCTAGGTGGCTCGTCGGCGGGCCCTGGCTTGTACCCCGTCGTCCATATCGTTCGGAGGATACTCAGCGCCTCGTCGGTCCACCCTTGAGGCCATTTGCAGTGGGAAAAATAAGCTAGGATTGACCGCCTCCAGACGGCGAGTAGTAACGGTTTGCCCACAAAGGGCGGCAAGACTGGGCACAGTGAGCTTTGACCCAGCAAACGCACGCGCCGGTGCCAATGGCTCCCGAACGCGGCCCACCCCAAGAGGCGGCCTAAGGGCGTCAGAGGGCAACGGCGGAGGAGGAGAGTGAGAGCATCACTTCATGGTCTCAGGACGAGGACTAGGGGGATAGTGACGAACGCACGAGTCAAGGGTCATCCCAGGGAGTAGGAAAAGGACGCAATCCACGAGTCCGGCAAGTGAGGGCTGTCAGATGAGGTCTAGAGAGAGGTCAGAAAGAGTCGATGGTATAAAAACAGCGGCAGCGCTCACCTAAAATCCCACTCTGAGAGGAAACAAACGGACCGTCGTCACGAACAGCACTCGAGAGGCTTGCTACTCCTGCCTTACCCCGTGTTCCTCTTCCCTGACTCATACAAGCCAGGATTTACCACCTACAGGTGGCGAGTATTAACGGTTTGCCCATCGAGGGCGGCAAGACCGTCCACAGTGAAAGCGACCCAGCAAACGCGCGCGCCGGTGCCAAAGGCTCCCGAGCGCGGCTCACCCCAAGGGGCGGCCTAAGGTTGACAAAGGGCAACGGCGGAGGAGGAGGATAGGAGCATCGCCCCGTCTCCAGCCTGCAATTGAGGACTGTCGGATGAGGTCTGGAGAAGAGTCAGAAAGTGTCGATAGCATGAAAACAGCGGCAGTACTCACCTAAAATCCCACTCTGAGAGGAAACAAACGGACCGTCGTCACGAACAGCACTCGAGAGGCTTGCCACTCCTGCCTTACCCCGTGTTCCTCTTCCCTGACTCATACAAGCCAGGATTTACCACCTACAGGTGGCGAGTATTAACGGTTTGCCCATCGAGGGCGGCAAGACCGTCCACAGTGAAAGCGACCCAGCAAACGCGCGCGCCGGTGCCAAAGGCTCCCGAGCGCGGCTCACCCCAAGGGGCGGCCTAAGGTTGACAAAGGGCAACGGCGGAGGAGGAGGGTAGGAGCATCGCCCCGTGGTCTCCAGCCTGCGAGTGAGGGCTGTCGGATGAGGTCTGGAGAGGAGTCAGAAAGTGTCGATAGCATAAAAACAGCGGCAGTACTCACCTAAAATCCGCAGAGAGGGAACAAATAGATCGTCGTCACGAACAGGGACTACGGTCAAAAAGGGGGTAACAACGAATGCCCAACCAGGTCACGAGTCAAGGCCATCCCGTGAAGAGCAGCGAGTAGGAGGAGGATGCAACGTCGAGAATTTTCGCATAAAGATGGGGACGGGAAGAGGGGGGTTTTCTGAGTTTTTTTGTGGAAACGTCAAGGTAGTTTAGCGAGAACGGCGACCGCTCAAGCGACCGCTAATCAATGTGACCGTTAATCCCCCGAATCCCGATATGGTTATAGCCGCCTGATGTACTGGTGAGGCGATTTCCCGAATGCTTCACTTCCATTCCCCAACATGGCCCGCACTAAGCAGACATGCAGGAAGCCGAGTATGGGCTGCGTGACGAGGTCACACTACTCCGCATTTGGGGCTCAAGAGAAAGCCGGAGCCGATCGCTCAGAAGCACTACAGTGACGAACTTGAAGAAACATTTGGTTCCCTCAACGGGTAAGTTGCTCATTTGTCCCGATTATAAAACTGTGACTCAAGTATTGGTCGCAGAAACCGCCAAAATATGGTAGTGTAGTAGCAGTAGCTTCTGGTTTCAAACAATCCGACAGGCGAAAGTTGGTTGGAAGTCCGGTCACCAAGGCACACTCCAAGTTGAAGACCGCGATTTCCAAAAATCAGTTTCGTCTTGCTTCCACCACCGCAATGGACACCGCTAACGATAGAATACCTCGTCAAGGCCATCCTCTCAGTCATCACTGTGGTCAAACGCACCAAATGCCAGCGCCAGTCAAGGTACAGATGACGTGCGAGCTCACTGGCAGCCCAGCACACCTGGTGCCTTTGACGACGAGGAGGGTTTGACCTCTCTGAAAACTGCTTTGGCGGCAAAGCGGACAACTACCAGTGCGTGTGCCATTTAATTTACCCCCTTTTTACTCCCCGGCTTATCGCTACATGTCGAAACTATCAGCGACGACGCCGACGAGCCATGTAATGCCATACTGGGCCACCACAAGCAACCCCAATCACGCCCTCGGTAAGAGTTCAAAATAAGTCCCTCACTTCGAACGACCCACTGAAGCACTATTCGCAGATGAAGGTGGATGTCAATGTTACTGCCGGCCTTATACGGGATCCTACCATCAAGAACGATGGCAACAACGCGTCAAAGCCATATCGGTATCTCAAGGCCTCAGGCATACTGGTCACAGGCAAATTTGAGCTCGCAAACTGGGACCTCCTTGTTCGCGGGGTCCTTGACTGGACAGTGAACCCTTTGGCAGTAACGAGCACCAAACCTCCTAGGTACGGTACAGGTGTTATAAAAATGTGTTTTCCAGAGCGAGAGGAGGACGTGACCGGCAACATTGCTGTCAAAAAAGTGGTATGTCATTTCACGCTGCGTGATCAATGGTCCAACTAATTTGATTCTGAGATCAATGATCGTCTCAATGAATGGCGAAGCGCATTCGGCAAGAAGGCGATCCAAGTACTCGGCGACCATGTCCTGACACTCAGAAATGGCCCTACTGACACTGTATTCTTTGTTCATGGCTTATTACCCTCTCCATGTGAACAGCCCCTCGAATTCCCGCTCATTTATTCCAACCCCATGGTATTTGCGCGTTCTTTGTTATTGTATTGACGGTGCACTAATCTCTTACCTTTGCAGAAACTCAAGGGTTCATGGCAAGCGCCATTACTCCTCCAAGTCTTCGCGACGCACCTGCGGCGGGTGGTGAAGTCCCCAGGTAATTTTGGATACCCAGCTGGTGCACTAGCAGTTAGTACAGCGGCGGTAAGTGTTCAACTTGAGATTGGCAAGCGTGATGCTGAAGACACACGGCTGGAAACGCGCACTGGCTCAGCTCGAGTCCAGTACTAACGGAAATATGAAGACGACTGGTTTTGAAAACAACCCCTGGAGCGGAATTGCATCCCAGTATGCAGAATCGACTCGCAAGCTACCTGACCGCAAGTGTGCCCATCCTCGTAGACCGGAGTGGGGAAAGCTGGCTGTCTTAGACACCGTTTCAAGTGGTCGTACAAATATTGTTGTGTCGGACGAAGAAGAGGACTCGATACACATTCAGATTAGAAATGTTTTTTTTGTGTTTTCTATGCTAATTTGATCTACACTTGCCCTGGCAAACAGGTGAGCACCACTTATAGCGCTTTTCATATGTAGCGAAAAGTTCATTGTTTTGTCGTGTTTGTTTTGTCTGACGCGTGAGTTAGGTATGCTCCTCTGCTTACAAATATTATTCATGGATAACCGTTTAACTATGATAATGCTACGATTATCTAATATGTCGGTCTAGCCTCGGTTCTAACCTCGGTTTGCTGGACAGCGTCGGTTCCGGGCTGAATCCCAACATTGGGGAATGGGAAGTGAAGCATTCGGGAAATCGCCTCACCAGTACATCAGGCGGCTATAACCATATCGGGATTCGGGGGATTAACGGTCACATTGATTAGCGGTCGCTTGAGCGGTCGCCGTTCTCGCTAAACTACCTTGACGTTTCCACAAAAAAACTCAGAAAACCCCCCTCTTCCCGTCCCCATCTTTATGCGAAAATTCTCGACGTTGCATCCTCCTCCTACTCGCTGCTCTTCACGGGATGGCCTTGACTCGTGACCTGGTTGGGCATTCGTTGTTACCCCCTTTTTGACCGTAGTCCCTGTTCGTGACGACGATCTATTTGTTCCCTCTCTGCGGATTTTAGGTGAGTACTGCCGCTGTTTTTATGCTATCGACACTTTCTGACTCCTCTCCAGACCTCATCCGACAGCCCTCACTCGCAGGCTGGAGACCACGGGGCGATGCTCCTACCCTCCTCCTCCGCCGTTGCCCTTTGTCAACCTTAGGCCGCCCCTTGGGGTGAGCCGCGCTCGGGAGCCTTTGGCACCGGCGCGCGCGTTTGCTGGGTCGCTTTCACTGTGGACGGTCTTGCCGCCCTCGATGGGCAAACCGTTAATACTCGCCACCTGTAGGTGGTAAATCCTGGCTTGTATGAGTCAGGGAAGAGGAACACGGGGTAAGGCAGGAGTGGCAAGCCTCTCGAGTGCTGTTCGTGACGACGGTCCGTTTGTTTCCTCTCAGAGTGGGATTTTAGGTGAGTACTGCCGCTGTTTTCATGCTATCGACACTTTCTGACTCCTCTCCAGACCTCATCCGACAGTCCTCAATTGCAGGCTGGAGACGGGGCGATGCTCCTATCCTCCTCCTCCGCCGTTGCCCTTTGTCAACCTTAGGCCGCCCCTTGGGGTGAGCCGCGCTCGGGAGCCTTTGGCACCGGCGCGCGCGTTTGCTGGGTCGCTTTCACTGTGGACGGTCTTGCCGCCCTCGATGGGCAAACCGTTAATACTCGCCACCTGTAGGTGGTAAATCCTGGCTTGTATAAGTCAGGGAAGAGGAACATGGGGTAAGGCAGGAGTAGCAAGCCTCTCGAGTGCTGTTCGTGACGACGGTCCGTTTGTTTCCTCTCAGAGTGGGATTTTAGGTGAGCACTGCCGCTGTTTTTATGCTATCGACTCTTTCTGACCTCTCTCTAGACCTCATCCGACAGCCCTCACTTGCAGGCTGGAGACCACGGGGCGATGCTCCCACTCGGGGGGTTGCCTCCGGACGTGCACCCATTTACGGTGCCGGACTCGAGGATTGCATCCTTTTCCTACTCCCTGGGATGACCCTTGACTCGTGCGTTCGTCACTACCCCCCTAGTCCTCGTCGTGCGGGCTGGAGACCATAAAGTGATGCTCTCACCCTCCTCCTCCGCTGTTGCCCTCTGACAACCTTAGGCCGCCCCTTGGGGTGAGCTGCGTTCGGGAGCCATTGGCACCGGCGCGTGCGTTTGCTGGGTCAAAGCTCACTGTGCCCAGTCTTGCCGCCCTTTGTGGGCAAACCGTCGCGACTCGCTGCTTTAGAGTAAATATATTGGACTTGCTTGCTATTCTTGTCTTTAACACTTTTTCTTACGCCTTTTTAGTCTCGAAAAATCTGGAAACAATGTTACCGTCTTCTCCGCTGCGTCACTGGCGCGTTGCCGTCGTCGCCGTGATTGGGATCGCCGGCTCGCGTTGGCAGGGTGCCCTGACTGCGGCAGAGGCATCCTCGTCGGTGCCAGTAAGCCCTACAAATGGCGACACTGCTAAGTATTCAACGTGACTCTGCAAAGTACTCGCTGATCAAATGTCTGTACTCTATCTCAGTACGTCAACCCGCAAGCATACGAATCATCCATTCTCGAACGCGAGGCTGAGCACGACTCACATGGGTCGGCGACTGGGCCACACGACCCGCTGCGATCCCTCTCTTAGACCTCCTTCCCCCTTGGCCTGCCGTGCTTGCTGTACGTTCTAAATGTTTTGCTAAAGAGCGATTTAACTTTTTTTGGGAACTTGAAGTCCGAACCACTCACGGTCCTAGGCAAGACGAAGGAGACCACTGAGGCCTAATATCGCAATAACCCAGCAAGGACACTACCTGGGATACTTAGACCGTCACTGTTGTCGCCCGCTACTTCTTCGGCTCTGAGCATCAGGTGAGAAGTTTTTTATTCCTCTCATGCCAGTTACTATTCACCCCGTTGCCTCACCATCTCGTCTCAAACCCTAACCCAATGAAAAGGCCGAGAAACAGAGAGAAGGGTGACGAGTGAGAGGGTCTTCTCTGCCTCTCACGTTGGTGGTATCGCCTCAGATGCCTCAGATGATGAGATCGAGAAACAGAGGGAAAGAGGCGGCTTGTAAGATAGCTTCGTTTTGGTCACCCAGCGGATGCGAGTCCCGGTAGAGGGATGGCTTCGTTTTTCTCGTGTCGTCGCTGATATTATCGGACTAACATAAACGGGTACAACGTCAGCTGTTCGTTTTACCACTACCTCACCGACCTCACACCACCTCTCACCATTGTCCTGGGTAACCTCTACAGCTCAAGGCATCACAAACGGACAAGGGGAATTTTGTGAGGGAACAACTCGAGAAACGTGGGGTAGAGATCGCAACTGTGAGGTACGTTCTTACGCGCCTCTTCAATGCGCCCCGTCGGCACCCACAATCGCTTGCGAGCCTACAGGCTGGCACCGCTTTCGCGGTGCAGTAGGATCGGTATGGCATCTTACAGTGGATTTCAGCAAAAGGAACGGCGTGCATGTGACTACATATCACGCTTACTGATGTGGCATGTGGGGTAGGTGCATCCAACTATCTCATGTTTTGTTCTAAGAAGGACATTCGGGCTGGGAGAGGATGGCGCCGTCGCGTCATAGGTCGGCAAGCATCCAACTTGCCTTTAGGGTACTATGAATGTGCTTGATATACCCTTCCATTTGTTTTAAACCTTCTCTGCTCTTTTTTCATCCTCAGGAAAGCCGAAACCCGGCGACCCCATCTCCCTCGTCGCCGTCCCCATTGTTGCCTCGCCGTCACGTTACCGTCACCGCCACCGACGTCCCTATTGTCGCCCCTCCATCGCATTACCGTCGCCGTCATGATTGGGGTCGCGCGGGTCGCTTTGGCGGAGTGCCTCGGCGGCGGCAGCGGCATCCTCATGGGCGTCGTGGTTGGATACCATGCAGAGCGGCGACGTCAGGAAACCTTACGAAGGGTGGAAAAGCTAAGTTTTAGTCAATGTAAGTAACTCTGCAGAGTACTTACCGATCGTAGGCCCACATCTCAATGGATCACCGACCGCATCACTACGACGAGGGATGCCTTCTGGACTTGGATGTGACACCCAAAGCTATCGTGACGCAGATTGTGGAGCGCTGTCGCTGCGATGTCGTCCTGGACGCGTTCTGCGACGTCGCCAGCAAACATATTGTCTTTGCCTGGACATGATGTGAACGAGGCGCGCTCTTCCTCCACACTTTAAATTTTAATAAAAAATATTTTACGCAGTTATCGTCCTCGACACATGCTCAACGCGCCTCGCACTTGCACGCCACGTATAAGGATCATCACCAGGCAATGAGGCCCAATGGGGTTGCCAGCGACCAAACGTCAGACAGGAATTAGCGTCGGACAATTCCAAATCGTGGTGCGACGCCTCCGAACCAAAACCCGCTTTTTCAATGTCACCGTATGTCCCAAACGCGATGAGCCTACGGGTCCCTGGCTCCGAGTTCTGCTAGCTCTGGATCACAGAGCTGATCTGTGCAACCGTCATAATAGCACGTCCCTCTCGTCGAGAATTACCTAACGTCTGCCAGTCAGGTGACATCTCCCGATCGAATCACTTCATGTCGGTTTGCCTCACACCGTCTTGCTTGCACTGTGGTTTTTCTTAGGCTCGAGTCGATGAACTGCTGCATCTCTTCCTGCTGTCTGTCTGTCTGAATACTCATCATGAACCTACGTTTAATGCGACATTCTGTTGACCGCCGTCTTGCTTTGTCTACCAAGCTGTCTACAGCATTTGTTTTCTGCCTTGTTTCCTACTTAGTACCAGCCCTCAAAGCACAAGACATTCCAAGAGACATTTGCGTTTACGTTAACAGGAGTGTGACTTGTCAGTCTCATCCGATCAAACGGCTTTCGGGCATTTACCCAGAGGAACATCCAACAGCCGCTGTAAGGTTAGCACGGGCTCTGGGCCCCAAATCGCTCATTTTCGATGCTTTCTTCTGTCCTTTCGGTCTCTGTCCGACGTCGCGTGGCTCAGCTGCATCGGTCTCGCATTCTCACGGCTTCGCACCAACACCCCTCGCAATCGACCTCACTCTCCCTCCCATACACAAACACACAATATCCCCTCGTTCGCTACTTGCCATCGCCCATGGACCGCCGCCGCCCGTATTCGCCTTGCAAGAGCCCCCCCAGCTCTCGTACCTAGGCTGCGCGTCCCTGCGCCTCGTGTCCCTTTTATCCTTCGACATCCTATCCCCGTCGCATCACCCATCTCTCATGTCCCTTTGAAGATGTCCTTTCATCTAACTATACTAATCTGCTGTAGAATAGTGTGCGCGTTGTCTCGCCACCTCGGCCTCGGATCCATCGTCTCTTTCATGTCACCGGCTCCCTTGTCTCGTCTCCTCTCGCTGATCCGTACCTTACTGTCTATCTATCTCAATCGTCTCCGCATCTCGTCGTTCGCCCTCCATATGCCACCTCTCCCCGTCCCTCTTACCTTACCTCCTCATCCCCACTTACTTGTCCTGAGTAGCTATAGCTCTGCTTGTATATAAACCCGCGCTCTTGACTCGTTAATGTCAGTGTAGTTTTCTCCCCCTTTCCTTCTCGCTGCGCGTTCGCCCCAGAAGTCAGGCCCAGTCGCGGACACTCGAAGGACATCGCTCCTCGTCGTTGCCTCCAGTCATTCGTGCCAGCGCCCTGTCGCCCCCCTTCTTGCTAGCTCTGCGTGCTTGTCCCGGAAGTCGGGCCCTACTGCGGGCACTCGAAGGGTCAAGTTCGCAAGCCTCGTCTCGTCTTTCCTCGCCTCGCCTCTCCTTTTCTCGTTCTTGCGCGTCGGGTCAACTCCCCTTGGCCCTTGACGCTTCCATCCTTCACTCATTCCTAACCCCCGCAGAATCCCCTCCGCCTTGGCTCCGTACACTGCGTGACGACGGGATCATTCCCTGCTATAACGCATTTTCATTGGCCTAACACGTATCACCGGACGAACCGCAGATCGAGGAAGTCATTGACGACGAGACTGCAAACTGGCTGGTGCCCCCCGAGTTCCGAGCTGACCTCGATAATAACATCAAATATGAATACCATGCTGCTCCTTTTTCAGTGCACTCGGTCTGCAAAGGAACGACCTCCATCGAACCCAATGATGTTCAAAACCAAATCAGGGGGGCTCTGGTTGAACTTCACTTTGATCTTCGCCACTAGTATCACATTCGCAAGAAGGGCTTTGACTCCTTCAATAGCAGTATCGAACAAATACTCATTCCCCTGACTGGTGATCCTCCTCCCTCCTCCCCCCCTTCTCTCCATAAACAAAAAAACAGTGCGTGACAGTCCCATCCTTTTAAACCCGACTCTCCGCGTCCAACGAGACTCAGGAATCGCCTAGTACATGCTCCGGCCTCACCACCAGCCTGATTGGAAGCTGTCTTGGGTCACGACGCGCAAACACCATTTTGATACTAATGGTGGTCACTGGTCAGAGCCAGTCGGTTAGTGCTGATTCTTTTGCCCCAGGTGTGCTCCCACTCATGAACTTTTAGCTGCGCGTGTGTATGGATGCGACTCGGATCTCTGACGGAAGTCCCGTGATGCTTGAAAGGCTTTCCTCCAAGGAGCCTCATTCTTCGGACCCCAGAACCATAGCGCGCGGCTGCTCGATGTCATTCAGATATCAAATCAGGACCCTATTATGGTGCATCATCCCCTACTGCGACCTTTTGACAACCCTCCTCTTCGAACGTACTACGGGGAGTTTGTCGCTTTTTTTTGCGCAAATATGCGAGGACCGCAGCGAGGTACGTCGCCTTCTGTGATAAGGATCAGACACTCATCTCACAAGGGGGTGTAATTCATACATTCAACCCACGTCGTTCATCGGTACATTCGCAGCCACATTCTTTTATTTTTTTTGAACCGTTTATATCCCGGGATGCGTACCATGGGTACAGACCGGTCATAGCCGAGACTACAGTTAGAGGCGTGTGCTAGGTAATATAGTAAAAGTAAGCGGGCAGCTGAGCCCGCATCCATCAGGCTTCCTGGAAGGTTGTGCCTAAACGTTAGCAATAATGCGGGGAGATTGGCGTCCGACGCCTAGAGTTTCCTAAAACTAGTATCATGTAAACATGTAAAGCCGTTTGACTTAGTATCCAGCTTCTTCACTTTACCTCGAGACCCATGTACGACAGCAAGCGTGCTCTTGACCTCAAAGCGTCGACATGTACTGTTGTCTCTCGAGTTGAGACTCGAGAGACATCGCGATTTCCGTATCTAGGTGCAGTTGGCGATGATCGCATCGGGAGTTGGGCATAACTTTCGGTTAAGGGGTCTTATGGTTAGCACCCAATCCCATCCTAACCTAGGTGGATCCTAAATAACTCCGAATACATGTAGGATGGGAAAATGTAGGATGTAGGCTTATGGGAAGTCACCCATTATTGATTGATTGATTAACGCACTGTAACACCTACTTTACTAATTTGAGACAATTTCCATATTGGGCAAGAATGATTGACATCTTAGTGACAGCTAGCGTTCACTAGTCTTAATTATCTCAGATTATCTCAAATTAGCAAAGTAGGACGCAAGGGGGCGCAAAGACCCGGCGTGGCCTACAAAAGGTGGGCTTGGTGAGGCAATCAGTGTCGACATTGGTGTCCATTATGGGGTGATAAGAAATGGTGAGAGCAGAAATAAGTGTTGGGATTGAGCCCGGACCGTTGCCGGAACGGACAACCCCGGACAACCCGAGGCCAGACCATAATTAGATAATCGTTAAATTACCGTAGAATAACTGGATAATCACCAGTACCTGCGGAGATAGGAGCATAAGCCCTACTCCATAACTCTCCATCTCATCTCTACCACAGTCCTCCAATCCCTTACTCGGGATATTCCCTCACTAAATCATAACAATAAGCAATGGGGGGGGGAACAGTATCGATAGATGTGCCAGTCTTGGTGCCAGTGGGGCTGTTGCTGTTGGTACAACACCGTGGTAGATCGAAAACGAACCCAAGATGTTGTCAACTAAGTCACGCGTTGACAATCCAATAGCGGAGACCTGAGTCCGCTTCTGGCCCCACAACCAAGACTACTGAAAACAAGGAAAAAAAGACTGGGCACAACTCGCGCGGCTCAGCCGCCGACCCGCGTGGCGTGCTACGTGTTGGCATTGAGCCCGGAACGTTGCCGGACCGGACAACCCGAGGCCAGACCGCACAATTAGATAATCACTAAATTACCGTAAGTCCGTAGATAATTTCGTTTATTCTCGGCTTGTGTAGTTTCCATAATACCATTTCGACTCGGAGTGTCTCGCTCAAGGCTCGCACCCCTCTCCGATGGTGGTCTATTCGACGACGATGACGATACTGTGTAATCCATGCCATTTCCGTTTTCTTCAAGTTCCTCTTATACTCGTTGTATACGTCGCACGCAAATGTAATTCCTGGTCCACATCAAAGGAAAATAAACGTGGTTCTAAACAGAGTTTGGAATACACAAATGCACTCGTGGGACGTTCTCGACTCTAGTAAAGTCACGAAATAATGTGATTGGTCGTTTTGCACCGGTGAATACGCCGACGCACTGCGGCGAAGCGGCTGCACTGCCCCGACATCACCCAATTCACCCCCACCCCGGCGTCACGAAACGAGGCTCCGCGCCATAGGGTCGGCGAGACGTGCGTCGCCGCAGATCGAGAAAGTGTCGCTTGATGTGCGGGGTTGTCAGTGATAGGCTGCAGTAGGGGTATCGGGGGCCGCGTCCCGGTCGTAACGGGAGAGGAGGGTGGCGTCGTGCGTGGAGATGGAGTCGCCGTGTGTCGTCGACTTGCGCTTGCAAACGTCCCGAGTCGGATCTGGTGTGAAATGTGTGATGAAGCCGTTACGTGTCATTGGCTTTCGCTGGCAAGCATCGCCGCAGAGTCTCCGTGTGCTGGTTCTAACGCTAGAGCTTACCCTCCGAATCGAATACGAACCGTGTGACGCGGGGCGTGTACTGCCCGAACCGGAGTCGCTGCACAACAACGTCGCATGTCTTGAAGCCATTCTGACTGCTGCCAACGTCTTCCGTCTTGCTCTAGAAGTTGCGTGCCAGTGGGTGGTAATGCTCGCCGAAACGGTAAAGGGTGCCGAAACATGGGCCATGATTGCAACGAGACTGAGCGTGAAGATGAACTGAGCAAAGCCAAAACTAGACAGTAACAGTGGGGGTGAGTGGTGGAACGAGGAAAGGGCGGTGCGATCTCGAGAAGGACAAAATCCAAGCCGATCGACGTGACTCCGAACTGTCGCTGCGGTAGAGACGAATGGGATGACATCGACAAGTTTCGCGAGACTCCGAGTGGCGCGGGAAGGAGGATGGATTCACAGGGCGACGACAAGGATGACTCTGGCTAATTCAGCGGGACGATATCGGCAGCGAACGTGGGGGTAGACTCAAAATCACACGACCTAGAGGACTACCCGAGAGCTCCCAACGGCAGCGACTCGAATGATTGATCGGGCGACAGAGCAACAGGGAGGGAGTCGAGGTCGAAATCTCCAGCGGAGGCAAAGACGAGAGAGTTACAGCCGTTTTCATATCGATGGGCCATTTTTCGGAAAAGCTACTAGCGGGCTGAGTTCCGGGATCTCCCGTCGGCATATTTGCCGAGACTTACCATGAAATAAAATAAGAAAAATAGAAAAGAAAAGAAAAGAAAAGAAAAGGAAAAAAGAGAAGAAAAAGGCAAGTCGAGATTACGACTTTGATCAATCTATGCATTTACCAAGCATAATATCACCAACGTGCACAACACATCACTATTGGCACATAGCCACGCCTCAATGGAGGAGAACACCTCCTCGATTGGGTTCGGGTCAAGTTGAGGAGCCGTGTCTGCACGGTCGTCTCTTCGCCCGCGCCAGTATCTGGTCGAACATGGTGGGAATGCTGGCTGCGTACATCGCACCCACTGATGACGGTCCGCCAGAGGAGGAATATTCGTCGGGATTTGTGTCGTGGGCCGATCCACCTCGCCTCTCGTTCACGGGACGAATGAAAAGTTGATGGTCGGTCGATTTTAGGTATCCAAAGCCGTTCCGGTCAAGGTTCCGGTGCTATATCTGACCACGTTCGGACGCAGTCGCTTCGTTGGTGCGGGCCACCGAGAGCGAAATATGTGATCACTATCGTTTGCTGGTGTCTGCAGTTCCTCAGGCTTGAGCGAGATGTCAGGTTGCTGCTGTATACAGCCCTCGACAAACCGAGAACCATAGTCAGGACCACAGAGCATAAGCCAGAGCGTACCCTTGAGAAACTTCAGCCACGGCCGCCACATCACTCCTGACCTGCACGCTTGGCTCAGCAAAAGAGGAGCAAAGAACGGCGACGCTGAGCAACGGCACCAAGCCAGCAGTCTCATCTGAATATCTACCCTGTCAATTATAATAATAAGTCCCGGTTGGCTGGAGGCGTACCTGGCCAGTTCTCTAGTAGTAGCGCGAGAGGCATAACTTCGAACGCCGGGCTGTCCATAACCAAAGGTCTCGCCCTCCGCAAAAGGACATGTCTGTTCATGACAAAGAGAGCTCCACAGCTGCGCGTCAGATAAAATCTCGAGTAGGTTCTCAGGCAACTTGCGTCTCTGCGCACAAGCATCTGAACGTGCGTCGCTTGTGAGCCCCCACGAATCCGAAGTAAATGCACGCACGCACTCAGAACCCACTGCAACGCGCCGAGTGTCCCGATCCGCAACCGTGCCTTCCGATCCGCCTCGCTCTCCTCCTCGCTGTCCCCGCCTCTCGCCCGTGCAGAAACCCTGTTCTTGTCATCCGCTTTCCGCATCTGCGCCGCCACCGGGGGAGGGACCGGCCGCCCACGCACGGTCCGTGGCACGACGATGTCAACGGGCACCTGCACGAGGTTCAAGTATGCGTGCAGCGCGAGGGGGTCAAGCAGCCCGCGCTGTGCGAACGCGAGCAGAGCGGCCATCTGCGTGTCGTCGAGTACGAGCCGGTCTGCGCTTCCGTTGGGCTCGTCTGTCGGTGCGGGCGAGGGAGAGGGAGAAGGTGCAGGTACGATGGGGGAAGACGAGAAATGTGACAAAAAAAAAAGGAAAAAAAGAATAAGCCTTATTTTTTTTCGATCGGATCTCAGATAACCGGTTATCCTTGACCTCCGCTCACTCAGCCCGCTAGTAGCTTTTCCGAAAAACGGACTACAGTATCGATGTGAAAACGGCTGTAACAACTCAATATTTTTGTCCGGCCCCGCCCTTTCGCCCTTCATACGATATCGCTTCCCTCGTATCCGCGCCCATATTTCTTTGTCACTATTCGCCGCTCCTCGACACACCTCATACATCGCACCTACTGTCTCATCCCTCCTTACTCTCTTACCTCTCCTATTCGTTCAACTTAGTTTTGGATCGCGTCGTATACGGCTCACATGTAGCGTTCTTGACTAGATAGAGGCAATGTTCTGTTTTCCTCTTCATCTCTGAGTCTGCCTCTAAGTGTCTTCTACTCCCGCGCCACTCGCAAGTTAAAGAACAGCCGCCTTAGAAGAATCCTGCCGTCATCGCCTTCCACGACCGAGCCGCTGACCTCGCGTCTCGTCCAGCCAGAGTCCTTGCCCACCGCCGCCGACTTAGCCACCCGCTTCCTCGCACCAGCTCGCTCAACCCGCTTTCCTTCCTCGCCTCTTCCTTCCTCTCCCGCCTTTAATTGTTTCCTCGTTTCTTCCTTCCCCGTTCACATTAGGCCACGCACGCCAGATACGCCAGTACCCGTACCCGTATGCACGGGTGGCGATCACAGCGGGTATGGCAAACCCGCAGGGTTACGGGTCAGGGTCATCACGGGTCGGGGTCCGGGTTGCAATTTCCGTACCCCTCGGAAACCCGTACCCGTCAAACGGGTAGTGGCGGGTTTTTCGCGCAAATGGAGACCCACTTCTCAGTTTTTATAACAATGCAGAGGGACTAATTAGTTCAATCTAAGTACTCCGAGTCATCGTCATCCTCGTTCTCGTTTCCATCGTCGTTGCTGCAGCTGCAGCTGCCTTCGTCGCTTCGTCGTCGCCGCCGCCGCCCTTGGGCCCTTTGTCGTCGCGGTGGCTGCGACCGTCTCCACTGTCGTCGCGTTTACGTTGTCGTCGCCACCACCGCCGTCGCGGTTGTGGTCACGGTCGTCTTCATCCCTTCGTCGTCGTAGGCCGTGGCTGTCGCCCCACACTGGTCGGTCATCGCATCGTTCATCATCGCCGTTACCTTTTAGCTTTCCCAGTCGGCGTTGTTGTCGTTGTCGGCGTGTGGTTGTCGTCGGCACGGGGTTGTCGTTATTGCTGTCTTCTGGATGAGGTCCATGAGTCTTGCTATGAGTAGTACTATGCCTCATCACTCATTCGGACGCGATCACTGAGTCAGACGGTTACGCTTAGTCAGGGTCCCATTTTGGAAGATTTGGAACTCCACTCGACTGAAGACTTCGGAAAGTAGTCAGCCACTAAATTGAACCCCGACACGGCGTTGGTCGGCAAGCGTAACATAGGGTCTTTTTTCTAACTTCGCAACACAACCAGATTTTAACAAAAAAAAAGTTCGCGTGCATTAAAGAGTAGTACTAGACACTGTTTATTTAATTTGATGGGGATTGAGCCAGAGGCGAGTGAGAAAATCGATGTGTTTGACTCAGTGATCGCGTCCGAATGAGTGATGAGGCATAGTACCGTATAGACGGACTTGTGCGGTTCGTTGTCCGGCGGAACGGGAAAAGACTTCCCACGACCGGCTTATCAAACAACAAACAACAAACAGACGTCGCCAGCCGCCTTTGTCGTCATCTCCTTGCTGTTGTGGGAACGCGCGATAACGATGACGCCGGACAGTCCCGCCGCTTCAACGACGACATTTCGCCTTCACGCACGGGTGCTCCACAGAAAATTTAGATAAGTCCTCTTTCTTTCTTTCTTTCTCTTTCCCTCTCATCTCGAACTGGTGCAGGACAACGGTAGCCATAACACTGCCGCCTCCCTCCCCTCGCGCGTACTCCAGCTCTCGTAGCACGCCACGGCACGCCGTCGCCCGCACAGTGACCACCGACATCGTCGGCCACCCGACTGCCGCAGATCGTCGCCGCGACCACTGCCACCCTGACGACGGCGACGGCCATGAGGACAACAGCTACGCCGCGGGGTAACAGTGACAGAGAAATGGAGGACGACAACGACAACGCGCCGACGACAACAACAACGCGCGGACGACAACGAGCAATGAAGCGGCGGCAGTAGGGCTACGGCAGCGAAGACGACGGCAAAGATGCAGTCGACGCCGGCGGCAATGGCTCGTAGAATTACAACTGTAGTAGAAACACTGTATATATTGCCTGTACTACCAAGTAAACAAGCTCATTAGCACTACCCACGCGGGTTTTCCCACCCGCGGTACCCGCAAAGAACCCGCAAGTAACCCGGACCCGTACCCAGAGAAACCCGAACCTGGGACTGCGGGTACGGGTTTCCTCCGGGTACGGGTCCGGGTGGCCCCAGAATGACCCCAGGGTGACCCGCTGTGATCCCTATGCACGGGTTACCCGGGCCAATCACTAGTAACTTATAGAATTCGAAGGTGAAGAGAAAAAAACAAATAATACAACATGTATGGCCTACCATGATCGCGACCGAAGAAAATCAATGGGGTCATCATCAGAGTCAGTTCCACCATGTGTGTCCATGTCATTAATTTGCCACACTCCATCTGGGGGCGGCTTGCGGGAGTGCCTAGTCAGACGAGTACGTTGTCTTTTCGAGACTAGTCTCCGGCTCCGGCGTATGCCCTCTTCATCCCCTTCCTCATCAAGGTCACTTGCCTTCCTTTTCTTCGCCTTCTGTTTTGTGCCGGACTTCGATAGTACATCTATCTTCTTAACTTTGTGGTCAATTGAGTGTCCAGGAGACTTTTGCTCTGTGCCCTGTGAGGATGAGGAAAACATCGGGGATTTGTCATCATGTAGGCGTGAGGGGTATTGTGAGGCCATCCCGATCTTCCGGTATTTCTCCACTATCGCAGCATCCAACTTCTCCATATCCTGCGTGCTTGGGTTGAATGTGGGGTCAAACAGTTCATTGGAATCTGAGTCCACGTCTGGGTCGGTGAGTGGTGCCTCTTTATTGGAGGCCGATCTTTGATCAACTGGGATGGTCTGGGTGGGGCTGGATGTGGACGATGTAGATGCGATCTGGGTAGCCTCGAAGACAGCGAGTTCATTGAGCGCTGCGGGGTCCAGCTCCAGATCGCCATAACAGTCCGGGGAGTTCATGACTGGAAGGGATTATGTGTTTGCAAAACCAAAAAAAGAAGCCTCGCTAGTGAAGAATATACCTTACACGTGTATAACACCGTGTAAGTTAGGGAGTACCACGGGTCACCCGCGTGTCGATCGGCCTCAACCCGTACCCGCGTCCACGGGTACGGGTGGAGAGGGGTACGATGGCGGGTCGCGGGTTTGACGGGTTTGCATGGGTTTGACGGGTTAGCTAAACTTGGGCTCAAATGACAATATATTCAAATATTACTACAAGTACAAAAGAATGGCTCGTCGTCGTTGACTCGTTGCCGTCGCCGTCACATCGTCGTGAGGTCACCCCGTCACCATCGTGGTCGCCTTGTCGTGCTACTCCCATCGCCGTTGTCGTTGTCGCCTCATCGCCATTGTGGTTGTTGTGACGGAGACGGGAAGCCAATGAACAACGACGGCACGAGGTGCGGGGACGTGCGGCCTGTCTACAAGTGGCTTGCAAGCCATTTAGGTATCGACGGCGGTCCATGGCGATGTGAAGCGAGGGTGAGCAAGAGCGAAAGGAATAATGAGCTAGAGGAGAGAGTGAGAGAGTACTGGTGCGATGCCGTGAGATGCGAGGCCGATATGGCAGCTAAGCCATGTTCCGAAACCGAAAAGACCGAAAATGAGCCCAGAGCCGAAGCAACCTTACAGCAGTCGTTGCTGTGATCGCCCTGTCTGAGTCGTCATAGTTGTTTTCGATGCAACCACGCCAGTCCTATGTTGAGATGAATAGGCACGATGTCGCAAGAAAACGTCGTAGAAAAAAAAACTTAGTTTTGGCTGCCTTGCACTTAGCCGTGGTGGCAACTGGATGTATCTCCGCATCTCCGCACAAGTGACGCAGGGGACCCGAACTACATCACGACTGGTGACAGGCCCACGCATGCTGCAGTACGACAACAATGGTCAGTGAAAGGGGGTACGAGGCATAGGGACACGTGGACGAACACGTAGGGAGTATATTGTCAAGAACTGGATCAGAAGAAGGGATGTTTAGTGAATCGGAAGGCGTCGAGAGGTCTACGTTGTGCTGGAGAGGAGGGGCGGGTGTCGAAGTTTCGGGAGTGTGGAGGGGTATTGTTGTACCTGGGGTTACAACGTCTCGTATCGCACCGGCGGTGGCTGGATCTGGTAAGGTGACGGGAATGCGGGGGCGTTCGGTGGTTGTCTGATTAGCGGGGTTGGAGTTGTCAGGCGATGGCACATCCTTGAAGCCTTCGACGACATGAAGTGGGGCAGGTACGGACGAGGAAGGCAGGATCGGTGTAGTGTTATCATGTGGGAGAGAGGGAGCAATGGTTGTGGGAGCAACGTCGTCGTGAATATGGCCAGCAACCATTGGATATGCGGATGGCTCCCACAGAAGCTTATCCATAAAGTGCGTGGAGGCGGAGGTAGCCAGAAGCCTTTGGCGAGGTCGGTGTCGGTATCCATTACGGCGTGGCGAGTCGGACTCGGCGAGGGTGAGCGAGCAAAATGGCAAGAGTGAGACGCGAGGATGCGTAGCTGGTCTACGAGTGCCCTAGGGGCCGTTTGCCGAGACGAAAGCAGGCGGTTGTTGTTGTTGATGGCACTTGATGCCCCTTGACGCGAGACATTAGTGATGAGTGACAAAAAAAAGTGTGTATGTATGGATGGGATGAGGAACTTGAAAGCGCGAGAGAATCGATGGTGAACTCGGACGTCGTGGGAATGAGAATATGTAGCTACCACGTCCAATACAGAGAGAGAAAAGGTTGTGGAAAACTTTATGCCCAGCATCATTGGGACAGGCCAGAAGTAATTGCAAAACCCGCAGGTACCCGTGGCACGGGTACGGGTTTGGCACGGTAGGCTCGGTCCAGCTGAGTTTTAATCCCAGCCAAATGGCGGAAGGTGTTTTCCGCGACAAGATTCCGGCGTTGTTTGAAGTGTTTCAATCACGTGATAACCTGAATTTGGAAAAGGGTGGATATCGCTTCTCCGGATGTTTAGGGCGATATGCGAATTACCATGGGCTCCATGGCTTGGCAAATGCTGCCAACATGTCTGTTGACCAGGCTGCGGCAAGCCTTATAGTTGTGGATATCTGGCAATGTATGCACAAGATTGAACCACGCGATGCAATCTGGCAGCCAATGGTCGAAAATTCCTATATCTTTCCAACTACAATCCACCAGGATCTAGCCTATCTTGAGGCGCAGAATCTCAAGCAGACTGTCTGGGTTATGTATAGGCAGATGATCGATCAGGGTGTTTTCACCAGAGGATTAAGTCTGCTTGCAGAGTCAAGTTTATCCGAAGTGATTGTAAGTGTTATTCCGTGTTGTTCTACAGAAACCCCTCATTTTTCACCATAAGGATTTCCAAGAAGAGGACCAGCCAGATGTAACTGCTGGCAAGATTTTTCTCCAGGTGATGCGATGCATTTTGTTTGGTGATGGCAGGCCTCGGTACGCACAAACTCCCCCTATTGGTGGGATTCTCCTGGAAGATATAGTGAAAGCAGGGGGACTGGTAAGCTCAGGCAACGATCGATAGAATAATTCTGAACCTTTCATGATAGATATTGCTTGCCCCGACCAGCTACACAGACAGAGCAATAGGGATGGCCGAGGATGAACAGATTTATGAAACGCTCCTCCAAGAATGGGGGGTTCATATACAAGCAGAGCTGTAGCTACTCAGGACAAGTAAGTGGGGATGAGAAGGTAAGGTAAGAGGGACAGGGAGAGGTGGAACGACGAGACGCGGAGACGACTGAGATAGATAGACGGTAAGGTACGAATCGGCGAGACGAGACAAGGGAGCCGATGGATCCAAGGCCGAGGTGGCGAGACAACGCGCACACTATTCTACAGCAGATTAGTATAGTTAGATAAAGGAGAAGATCGCGCCTTTGCCTCAGGCGAAAGCGCGACATGGCCGAGGCAATGAGAATGGGTGTGGCGAACTTGACATCTTCAAAGGGACATGAGAGATGGGTGATGCGACGGGGATAGGATGTCGAAGGATAAAAGGGACACGAGGCGCAGGGACGCGCAGCCTAGGTACGAGAGCTGGGGGGGCTCTTGCAAGGCGAATACGGGCGGCGGCGGTCCATGGGCGATGGCAAGTAGCGAACGAGGGGATATTGTGTGTTTGTGTATGGGAGGGAGAGTGAGGTCGATTGCGAGGGGTGTTGGTGCGAAGCCGTGAGAATGCGAGACCGATGCAGCTGAGCCACGCGACGTCGGACAGAGACCGAAAGGACAGAAGAAAGCATCGAAAATGAGCGATTTGGGGCCCAGAGCCCGTGCTAACCTTACAGCGGCTGTTGGATGTTCCTCTGGGTAAATGCCCGAAAGCCGTTTGATCGGATGAGACTGACAAGTCACACTCCTGTTAACGTAAACGCAAATGTCTCTTGGAATGTCTTGTGCTTTGAGGGCTGGTACTAAGTAGGAAACAAGGCAGAAAACAAATGCTGTAGACAGCTTGGTAGACAAAGCAAGACGGCGGTCAACAGAATGTCGCATTAAACGTAGGTTCATGATGAGTATTCAGACAGACAGACAGCAGGAAGAGATGCAGCAGTTCATCGACTCGAGCCTAAGAAAAACCACAGTGCAAGCAAGACGGTGTGAGGCAAACCGACATGAAGTGATTCGATCGGGAGATGTCACCTGACTGGCAGACGTTAGGTAATTCTCGACGAGAGGGACGTGCTATTATGACGGTTGCACAGATCAGCTCTGTGATCCAGAGCTAGCAGAACTCGGAGCCAGGGACCCGTAGGCTCATCGCGTTTGGGACATACGGTGACATTGAAAAAGCGGGTTTTGGTTCGGAGGCGTCGCACCACGATTTGGAATTGTCCGACGCTAATTCCTGTCTGACGTTTGGTCGCTGGCAACCCCATTGGGCCTCATTGCCTGGTGATGATCCTTATACGTGGCGTGCAAGTGCGAGGCGCGTTGAGCATGTGTCGAGGACGATAACTGCGTAAAATATTTTTTATTAAAATTTAAAGTGTGGAGGAAGAGCGCGCCTCGTTCACATCATGTCCAGGCAAAGACAATATGTTTGCTGGCGACGTCGCAGAACGCGTCCAGGACGACATCGCAGCGACAGCGCTCCACAATCTGCGTCACGATAGCTTTGGGTGTCACATCCAAGTCCAGAAGGCATCCCTCGTCGTAGTGATGCGGTCGGTGATCCATTGAGATGTGGGCCTACGATCGGTAAGTACTCTGCAGAGTTACTTACATTGACTAAAACTTAGCTTTTCCACCCTTCGTAAGGTTTCCTGACGTCGCCGCTCTGCATGGTATCCAACCACGACGCCCATGAGGATGCCGCTGCCGCCGCCGAGGCACTCCGCCAAAGCGACCCGCGCGACCCCAATCATGACGGCGACGGTAATGCGATGGAGGGGCGACAATAGGGACGTCGGTGGCGGTGACGGTAACGTGACGGCGAGGCAACAATGGGGACGGCGACGAGGGAGATGGGGTCGCCGGGTTTCGGCTTTCCTGAGGATGAAAAAAGAGCAGAGAAGGTTTAAAACAAATGGAAGGGTATATCAAGCACATTCATAGTACCCTAAAGGCAAGTTGGATGCTTGCCGACCTATGACGCGACGGCGCCATCCTCTCCCAGCCCGAATGTCCTTCTTAGAACAAAACATGAGATAGTTGGATGCACCTACCCCACATGCCACATCAGTAAGCGTGATATGTAGTCACATGCACGCCGTTCCTTTTGCTGAAATCCACTGTAAGATGCCATACCGATCCTACTGCACCGCGAAAGCGGTGCCAGCCTGTAGGCTCGCAAGCGATTGTGGGTGCCGACGGGGCGCATTGAAGAGGCGCGTAAGAACGTACCTCACAGTTGCGATCTCTACCCCACGTTTCTCGAGTTGTTCCCTCACAAAATTCCCCTTGTCCGTTTGTGATGCCTTGAGCTGTAGAGGTTACCCAGGACAATGGTGAGAGGTGGTGTGAGGTCGGTGAGGTAGTGGTAAAACGAACAGCTGACGTTGTACCCGTTTATGTTAGTCCGATAATATCAGCGACGACACGAGAAAAACGAAGCCATCCCTCTACCGGGACTCGCATCCGCTGGGTGACCAAAACGAAGCTATCTTACAAGCCGCCTCTTTCCCTCTGTTTCTCGATCTCATCATCTGAGGCATCTGAGGCGATACCACCAACGTGAGAGGCAGAGAAGACCCTCTCACTCGTCACCCTTCTCTCTGTTTCTCGGCCTTTTCATTGGGTTAGGGTTTGAGACGAGATGGTGAGGCAACGGGGTGAATAGTAACTGGCATGAGAGGAATAAAAAACTTCTCACCTGATGCTCAGAGCCGAAGAAGTAGCGGGCGACAACAGTGACGGTCTAAGTATCCCAGGTAGTGTCCTTGCTGGGTTATTGCGATATTAGGCCTCAGTGGTCTCCTTCGTCTTGCCTAGGACCGTGAGTGGTTCGGACTTCAAGTTCCCAAAAAAAGTTAAATCGCTCTTTAGCAAAACATTTAGAACGTACAGCAAGCACGGCAGGCCAAGGGGGAAGGAGGTCTAAGAGAGGGATCGCAGCGGGTCGTGTGGCCCAGTCGCCGACCCATGTGAGTCGTGCTCAGCCTCGCGTTCGAGAATGGATGATTCGTATGCTTGCGGGTTGACGTACTGAGATAGAGTACAGACATTTGATCAGCGAGTACTTTGCAGAGTCACGTTGAATACTTAGCAGTGTCGCCATTTGTAGGGCTTACTGGCACCGACGAGGATGCCTCTGCCGCAGTCAGGGCACCCTGCCAACGCGAGCCGGCGATCCCAATCACGGCGACGACGGCAACGCGCCAGTGACGCAGCGGAGAAGACGGTAACATTGTTTCCAGATTTTTCGAGACTAAAAAGGCGTAAGAAAAAGTGTTAAAGACAAGAATAGCAAGCAAGTCCAATATATTTACTCTAAAGCAGCGAGTCGCGACGGTTTGCCCACAAAGGGCGGCAAGACTGGGCACAGTGAGCTTTGACCCAGCAAACGCACGCGCCGGTGCCAATGGCTCCCGAACGCAGCTCACCCCAAGGGGCGGCCTAAGGTTGTCAGAGGGCAACAGCGGAGGAGGAGGGTGAGAGCATCACTTTATGGTCTCCAGCCCGCACGACGAGGACTAGGGGGGTAGTGACGAACGCACGAGTCAAGGGTCATCCCAGGGAGTAGGAAAAGGATGCAATCCTCGAGTCCGGCACCGTAAATGGGTGCACGTCCGGAGGCAACCCCCCGAGTGGGAGCATCGCCCCGTGGTCTCCAGCCTGCAAGTGAGGGCTGTCGGATGAGGTCTAGAGAGAGGTCAGAAAGAGTTGATAGCATAAAAACAGCGGCAGTGCTCACCTAAAATCCCACTCTGAGAGGAAACAAACGGACCGTCGTCACGAACAGCACTCGAGAGGCTTGCTACTCCTGCCTTACCCCGTGTTCCTCTTCCCTTACTTATAAAAGCCAGGATTTACCACCTACAGGTGGCGAGTATTAACGGTTTGCCCATCGAGGGCGGCAAGACCGTCCACAGTGAAAGCGACCCAGCAAACGCGCGCGCCGGTGCCAAAGGCTCCTGAGCGCGGCTCACCCCATGGGGCGGCCTAAGGTTGACAAAGGGCAACGGCGGAGGAGGAGAACAGGAGCATCGCCCCGTCTCCAGCCTGCAAGTGAGGACTGTCGGATGAGGTCTGGAGAGGAGTCAGAAAGTGTCGATAGCATAAAAACAGCGGCAGTGCTCACCTAAAATCCCACTCTGAGAGGAAACAAACGGACCGTCGTCACGAACAGCACTCGAGAGGCTTGCTACTCCTGCCTTACCCCGTGTTCCTCTTCCCTTACTTATAAAAGCCAGGATTTACCACCTACAGGTGGCGAGTATTAACGGTTTGCCCATCGAGGGCGGCAAGACCGTCCACAGTGAAAGCGACCCAGCAAACGCGCGCGCCGGTGCCAAAGGCTCCTGAGCGCGGCTCACCCCATGGGGCGGCCTAAGGTTGACAAAGGGCAACGGCGGAGGAGGAGAACAGGAGCATCGCCCCGTCTCCAGCCTGCAAGTGAGGACTGTCGGATGAGGTCTGGAGAGGAGTCAGAAAGTGTCGATAGCATAAAAACAGCGGCAGTGCTCACCTAAAATCCCACTCTGAGAGGAAACAAACGGACCGTCGTCACGAACAGCACTCGAGAGGCTTGCTACTCCTGCCTTACCCCGTGTTCCTCTTCCCTGACTTATAAAAGCCAGGATTTACCACCTACAGGTGGCGAGTATTAACGGTTTGCCCATCGAGGGCGGCAAGACCGTCCACAGTGAAAGCGACCCAGCAAACGCGCGCGCCGGTGCCAAAGGCTCCTGAGCGCGGCTCACCCCATGGGGCGGCCTAAGGTTGACAAAGGGCAACGGCGGAGGAGAACAGGAGCATCGCCCCGTGGTCTCCAGCCTGCGAGTGAGGGCTGTCGGATGAGGTCTGGCGAGGAGTCAGAAGGAGTCGATAGCATAAAAACAGCGGCAGTACTCACCTAAAATCCGCAGAGACGGAACAATTGGACCGTCGTCACGAACAGGGACTACGGTCAAAAGGGGGTAACAACGAATGCCCAACCAGGTCACGAGTCAAGGTCATCCCATGAAGAGCAGCGAGTAGGAGGAGGATGCAACGTCGAGAATTTTCGCATAAAGATGGGGACCAGTAGTAGGGGGGAAGAGGGGGATTTTCTGAGTTCTTTTGTGGAAACGTCAAGGTAGTTTAGCGAGAACAGTGACCGCTAATCAATGTGACCGTTAATCCCCCGAATCCCGATATGGTTATAGCCGCCTGATGTACTGGTGAGGCGATTTCCCGAATGCTTCACTTCCATTCCCCAACATGGCCCGCACTAAGCAGACATGCAGGAAGCCAACCACCGTTCCACGTCTACCCCGTCAGCGTCTTGCCACAATGACCGCTAGCGGTTTCAGACCTTCGTCACCAGACTCACCACCCAAGAAGAAGGGGCCTGTGTCCGTATTTCTTAGTGGGGAAGTTCGCGACCTTGAGCAAGACATAATGCACCACCCGTTTCCAGAGTCCACGCAACCCCGACAATCACCTGCTATGACTCGTTACCGTGGGTCCGAACCCCGAGCTCCTAAGAAGCGCGTTCGTCGCAGGAAGCCTAAGCTCCCCACCCTGATGAAGCCCGAGGCCCTGGAGCGTGAGCTTGTCACTCCCGTGACGGACCCTGAGGACCGTGACATCCCCCCACCGACCGTGCCCGAGGTCATTTCTCTCCCCCCCTCGCCCAAAATCGTCTCCATCCCGACCGTGCCCGATGTTTCTACCCCCCAACCTGAGGTTATAGACCTCACCCTCACTTCTCTCCCCCCCTCGCCCAAAATCGTCTCCATCCCGATCGTGCCCGATGTTTCTACCCCCCAACCTGAGGTTATAGACCTCACCGCGGAAGACTGAGGTGACTTGCGAGTGTAATCGCGTGTGTTGACTGCAAGAGGGATGGGTAAACGATGGGGTTACAATTGCTGCTACGTATATGTGTAGCGTACCTGTTAAAAGAAAAGACGATTTAATTCGGCTGAAATAAGAAGGGAACCGTAATGTAGTTTTGGGGATGACTGGATGAGCCAGGATGACTACTAGTACAGTCTATCGTATCTGGACCTTTGCTCAAAATCAATAAACTTTTTCTGTGGCTTCAACAACACATCGTAGGCACTTCAAATTGTACATAGACAAAACTATCTATATCACACTGCGTAGTATTTTTATTTTTATAGTTTTTCGAAGGGCGGGAGACATCAAGTTTTCCGCACCTTTGCACACTCTCGGCACGCAATCGTCACACTGATGGCATTCGGGCGGGTGTGTCAGATTTGTCAGACTTTGCTTACAGCGCATCACAGTTCCTCGCATTTCCGGCTTGTTCCGAAGGAGGAGCTTGAATGTGTCACCTCATTTTCACACCTCAAGTGAGTTTCGTTTCTACAGCTCGATCGCCTCAAATTATTGACTCCAAACTCGTCATATGTCGTGTATTCTATGGATTCTATTGTCCCAATAAAAAACATTTGTATAGAAGTACTGACATTGTTAGGATCTGGGGGTGTGAATCCCTGCGCTGGACCACCTCCCCGAAGTTTGATTTTTTATAGTCGCAAATCTGTATAGATCCCCTATATTATTCATGATCTTGTATCTATAGAACCTATTGCATCTTCAGTTTTTATTTTGGGAAGAAATGTTAACGGGAAAGCCGTGATCTGTTTGGATCTCTGAAATGTGCAAAGGTGTGTACATGTGCAACGCCCACAGAGGGGCGGTCCGGCAACCCCTTAGCACAGATTTTCGTCCACCAGCGCTTATCGGGCGCTAACCCACCACAGCCCATTGCCAACCTACCCTGCCCATTTCCCCCTCTCCGATGCCTCCTCCTTTCCAGTTCAAAATGCAGGAAGACAAGTGAGCATCCTCAACACCCCTTTTTTTATTATTAAAAAGACTAATACCCAATACTCTTTCAAACACGCTGGCTATCCCTTTTTAGCCTTGCAGGTACCCTTGGTCACACGTCCCACAGATCAATGGTTCCAAGCTGGATGACGAAAACGGCGGGGCGTTTGTCGTACGTCCTCGTAACGATAGTGGACCATTTCTGCCCCTAACCTTTTTTTGGATCACTTTCAGTCTTATGTCCCCCTCTCATCTACGTGTTGTGTTAGGTCCGTCCTAACGATGCTCGACTTGAGCGGTGACAGAGCGGCGTGATATGCGAGGGACGACTTAGCGAATATGGATACACATCCTGAGCAGGAACGCGATCAATGTAAGCACTGGGGCGAAGTCCACCAGGCGTATATGTCGTCGGGCAATCTGCTCTACAAGAGCCAGACGCACTAGCAGACAGAGAGAGAGAAGAAGGCAGACGAGGAGGGATGAGACGAGAATTGGATCTGAGGATTCAAGAAGACCAAGCTAAGGAGCTTGGTCTTCGTACTACCAGTCTTATATACAGTTGACGAGGAGCTTTGAAGCTCCTCCAGAACGTAAGGTACCTGTAGCAATAGTAGCTCGAACCCTACTATGACTATCCTAGGTATGAGTCAAGTCCGTGCTTGTATACATGTGATAACTAATCTGAGGCTGACTGAGACGACTGTCCCTGACTTACCGATGAGTCCGATCGCAACATCACCTCCTCTTTAGGTGCGACGTCCTGATGCTCTGAAGCCTTCCTCCTCGTACCTGATCCTAGTGCACTGTGGCTGCTGCCCGACCTTCCGACCCCTACGCGTCTTCTTCTTCGTCAACTCGTGGTCCACCATAGTGCCCGCCTCGTCCTCGATACGCTCCATGGCATTGGCCATCTCCAGTCGGCGGCGGCTCACAGTCGACTTCCCGGCGACCTCCCCCAGGGCGGCGATGAGGTCATCGATCCGCTGGTTGAGGCGCTCCTCCTCGCGCGCCGCGGCGCGGTAGCGGTGGACCTCCGCCATGAGGGAGGGGTCGTGGATGGCGTCGAGGCAGCGGTCAACGCGCGCCCGGTCTTTGAAGGCCTCCGTGAAGAGGGCCATGTTGTTGTTCGGGTAGATAGGCTTCCCGCCGTAGGAGAAGCGGGGGGCGGCGTAGAGAGGTCGCGCATAGACCTTGTCGGACTCGTCAATGATGTCCACGACCAGGGGGTCCGGCCCCATGATCACTTGGACGTAGCGGGCCTCGCGCTCAACCCCGTCGGGGGAGACGATGCGGAACGGTATGTAATCCGTCCCCTGATTGGCTTTGAAGCCAGTGGGGACGCGTGTGTTGAGGGTGATGAGGGGTTGATGGGTGGCGGGGCCCATGACTCCGAGGTCCCGCTTGTACATGGGGGAGCCGTCGGTATTGAGGGAGATTTTACAGTCAATGGTGTCCGGTGCATCCTTCTTGAACTCGATCGCATGGTCCCAGGGTCGCGAAGGTGGGAATCGATGGGATTCTTCTTCGCTGAATACCTTTGCGAAGTCCTTGTATTCTTCTGGTATCTCAGTGGTGCCTGTGAACTGGTGTGCTTCAATGGCTAAATCCGTGGCGGTGGTACGCGCTTTGACCGCGTCCCATTCGTTGTAGAGCTGTTGTATCGCATCGCGTTTTTCTTCTTTGCTGAACTCTTCAGTGGGGGCGAACACGATGGTCACCCCCCGGTCCCTGGGGTGTGTGGTGCGAAGGACTACTGGGTATGCGTCTTCTTTGATGACTGCATGTTGCCAGCTGATTTGTGGTTTGTAAGCGGCTAGCCAAGGGTAACCAAGGACGATGTCTTCATTTCCTGTGTCGGTGAGCAGGAACCTCATCGTTTTGTGGGTCCCTTTGGTCTGGACATCGAGATCTACGCAGTGTGTGATTAGTCCTGCTTTGTTCTCTGAGTTGTCGATGTTCCATATCTTTTTGGGGGTCTCCAATTCTTGGAGATCGATCTCCATCCGCTTGGCAAATGCGGGTTTGATGAAACTGTCTGTGGCTCCGGAGTCCACTAGTGCTTTTACTTCGGCCATGTTGTAATTTGTTCGAACGGAAACTGGGATTCTCAACGATTGATAGCGTGTGATGATTACAGAATTACAACGGAGCGCCCTCACCCAGGCTGACGGGTTCAGGCGTTTTGAAAACCCTCCTTCCCCCACAGATCTTGGAGGACCAGGTCTTTTACTTCGTCCGAAGCTCCGGCCACTCCCTGGAGCCATTCCTGCGCCTGCTGTTGCGGGGTCATTGTTGCGCGTGCTTCGACCCTTGGTTCTTGCGCATAGTAGTCTGTTTCTGTCCTTTGATTACTGCTGCTGCTTGGTGTGGCATCTCGGTTCTGTGGGCAGTAGCGACTGAAATGCCCCTTTTGGTTGCAAGTGTAACAGATGACTTCCCTTGCATCTCGGGGGAGCCCCCGTCCTCTGCCTCGCGTCCTGGGCCCTCCCCTGGGCGGATAGGGTGGCCGTTGTTGGTTGCCGAGTACGAACTCTGCTCCGGCGAGTCTTCCCTGAGTGCCTTCGGTCTCCGTTCCTCGTGCCCTGGTTCGATCCGCCGAGGTATCCATGGCGTTGGGGTTCTGCTGGTGGGGAAGGTTCCTTGGGGCCCATCCACTTTGCGGGGGTCCCAGGTGCTGGGACGCGGAGTAGTTTTCGGGGTGGAAGGTTTTATTGAATTGAGACATGCCTGTAGGTGCAGATACTGCTGCTGCTTCTTCATCGCCGCCTGTTTCCACGCTTCGAACGTAGTGGGTTCGTACTGTTCGTAGACTTTGGTGAACAGCCCCTTCGGCAGTCCCGCTGTGAATAGGTCTATCGTTTGAGGGGCGTCGAGGTTGTAGTCAGCTTGTCGAGCGAGGCGTTCAAAGGTGGCTACATAGCTATCAATGTCCCCGTCTTTCATGTGGATTCCTTTGCGTAGTTCTGCCTGCGCTTGCTCTTTTTCCATGGTGTTTGAGAATCTTCTGGTGAAGGCGTGAAGGGTTTCTTCCCAGAGGCATCGAGTGTGCTCGGGAAACCCGGCTTCTGTCTGGCGCATCAGCCAGTCAGTCATGTACATTACCCACTCGTTGACTAGGTCTCCCTGGATGTAGCCAAGGAAGAGGAGTGATTGGTGGTAGTAGTTACGCATAATGTCGCTTGTGCTGTTGATTCCTTGATAGAGGTTCCACTGCGCCCTGAACTGCAGGGCCTTGGTACGGTCTCCGTTAAAGACCATGGGCGTGTTACCTTGGAGTGTTACGATTTCGGGACCTCCCGTCGTCTTCCTTTACTTTCTGATATTCCGTTTCTGTTCTGGAACCCACCCCAAATCCCGCGGGCTTATCCTGAACCACGCGCCTCATGACTTCGCTTCTTTCCACCGTCGCACGAATCCCCTTCTTGATTATCACTCCCCATCGCGCGGAAGGCTATGTTTCCGACTTGATTTGGCTTGCGCATCTTTCCGCGCAATCCCCATGTTCTTATCTGATGGACATCTTGATAGCTCGCTGATAGGGCTGCGTGCCGTGACCGTATATTACGGTCTACGGATACTACGGTACGGTCACGTGTTCCGTATTGTGAGGGCGATTCTGTCCTTCCCTACGGTACGGTCACGGTACGGTTTGGCAACCGTAACATCCATTTGGCTACGGTACGAATCGGCCGTCTATGGTTGACCCGGGTGTTGCAGAGCCAACAATTCACAACACAGCACTGAAACTGTCCCTGTCGCTTGCCCTGTCGCATGCATTTCCAGACGAAGCGCCAACAACACCGCATTTTCTTTCCACATGCAACTCAACTGTCGTTACTCACACCCTCCTCTGCATTTCTGGCACCACCTCCCCGGTCTTCAAATCACCCTCAGCCCCTCTCAAGTGACCATGCGCTCAGGCCTGGGCTGTTTTTGTCAACAAACTTGAAGAGTTCCTTGGAGCGACAGGCCGCGCGTCCCCGCGCCTCATGCCGTCTTTGTCCCTCAACACCCTGGGCTCGTCGCATCGCCCATCTCTCCTATCCCTTTCAAGATGTCAAGACCACAGCTCACCCGCTCTCGCTACCCTTGGCTACCTACAAGACGCCGTTAGAGGTTGCGCGGATCATCGCGCCCGTTGTCAGACTCGGAGGAGGAGGACTCTATTATCGTGCGTCATCGTGTCTCGGCCCCCTTTGATTGTTATTCTCGTACGCTCGCTATCTTTCAGCTAGTTAATCCGTTTCGGGTTCTCATTTCCGCGCCCATCTCCCTTTTGTCCATCTCGATCGTCCCGTCCCGTCTCGTTTTGCCTTCCTATGTCACTTCCCTCTATTCCTTACCTTACTTCTCTATTCCCACCTACTTGTCTGTCTGGGTAGCTACTGTCCTGCTTGTATTTAAACCTCGCGTTCTGGACTCGGAAATGACAGTGTCGGTCTTCCCCTCTTTTCCTCTCGCTGCGCGATCACCCCGGAAGCCAGGCCCTACCGCGGGCACTCGAAGGACATCGTATCGTCACCTTGCCTCGTCTCGCCGCTTCGGACGGCATCCCTTTCATCTCGCTCTCACTTCGCTCGTCCACGCTCGCTTCCGGTCTCGTCCGTTCGCACTCGCAACGGCCTTCGTCTTCGCCTTCGCCATCGCTTCGGACCCAGCTCTCCCAGCTCTGCACCTCTGTAACCCCTGTGGGATCCCCTCCGCCTACGAACTCACACGGACTTGGCTCCGTACAGCGACACGATTTCCCTGAGGCGGGCAAGTCTCATTCCCAAGACAATCTCATGTTGGTAAAACAACGCCTCCGACTCACATGTTGCTTTGTGAAGGATAATGATAGTTAGACACATTCTTAGACCTTCTGACGCAGCGGCGAATGGATGCTTGGGAGTTGTTCGAACCCTGCTGGAGCGTGGTGTAGATCTCAATGTCGCTACGACGAGGGACAAGCATACTCCGTTACACGAAGAATCAAGAGGTGGTTGCGTTGATGTCGTGCGATTATTGATTGCGAATCCCTAACTTGATTTTTTACTACACAAACCGTATAACCGATCCAAAGCCGTATACGGCCGCACTATAATCCGCACCGTATCGTGTGGACTCACTGACCAATAGCTACGGCTACGGTTACAGGTTTTCCGTAACCGTATTGTACCCGTAAGGCATATGGCCGTCCGCCGTTACGGTTCGGTGCGCAGCCCTACTCGCTGAGGCCTGTACCTCGGGATCACGCCATATGTTTGTCACTGACAAACATCGTGTACTTGTATATAAGTCAGCTCATACCTAGCTTGTACGGTAGACTTGACTTCTTGTGTAATACCACACCATCCGTCTCACGATCCCGAGTGAACTCGCCTTTGTGCTTGAGTTCGACTGTCTGCTCGCCTTTACGCTTGAGCCTACCTTGACCCCGCTATTATCCTTGTGTCCCGGAAGACCAAGTGATACTTGTGCACCACCGCTTTGGGTCTTGACCGACCCATGCCTTTCCGTGATCCATTGTGACTTGCAAAGTACACGTAGTACTCAACGCCCCTGTGGTGGCGTTACATTAAGTCAAGTCTCTCATCGTGGCGACTACTAGTCGAAGCCGAACCCAGTTCAGACCCGAGTACATTCACCGTCTTAGCTCCGACAAACTCTCAGACAAAATCAAAGGAGCTGCGGTCTGGGGAGAGCATAAAGGAGTCGAAGGATATTTTATCTTCGACCAATCAACCAAATCACACCAACAAATCCACTACCTTGAAGACAAACACCTGTGGGCGTTTATCGATTACTCCCCAGCTGAAGGACAGTGGTATACGATCAGTGCAGTGCCCCTTACGCTAAACGTTGGGCCTGTAAAGTCACACAACCCCTCCGGAATCGACATTGACCCGCCCAGTGACTCATCACCTAGCGTCCCCGTCCCCACAAGCAATCTCCCCTCATCGGTGTTTCCGTCATACGCAATGGCCCAGCCAACACAATCCTCAGCCAATACTACTCTCACAAGCGGGGGAGGAGGAGGAAACCCCGCGCCAAGTGGCAGTGGAGGAGGAGCCCCAATCCCACCTAGCAGCAGAGGTGGAGCCTCATCCAGCGGAGGAGGAGCCCCAATCCCACCCAGTGGTGGTGGTGGCGGTGGTGGTGGTGGCGCAGCCCCACCAATAGGAGCCGCAGGAGCCCCCCCCACACCAGGAGGCAATGGACGACTCGGGGGAAACCCACCCCCAGTGTTTGATGGGAACAGAGAGCAAAGTCGCTTGTTCCTCTGAGCGTTCACCATTTACAAAGGGATGAACCCAGACATCAAACAATTGTCAGTCCCATATCAACGGGCAATGACCCTCCTCTCCTACCTAAGAGGGCCACTCGTCGACGACTGGGTGGACGAGCAAACTAAATGGCTCGACGAACAAATAACCGCCGGTGTCAACCACAACGAGATAAACTTATGGAACACGATCCATACCTGCTTCACACAAGCCTACACAGACACGGGAGAACAAACCAGAGCCCGCAAGACACTCCAAACCCACAGCATGAAGGGAGAGGACATCGATTCATAGTGCATAGCGTGGGTAACCCATGGGTGACAAGACCTCTACCCGCACCCACACCCACCAAAAACCCGTACCCGGGCTCATGGGTATGGGTTCCCACAGCCGCGGGTATGGGTCCTGGCGGGTCGCGCGGGTACGGAAAACCCGCGCGGGTTGGCCCCGCGGGTCGGCATGTGACTGTGCTGTTGGAGCAGCTCTCGACCTCCTTCAAGTTGCCAATAGTTTTCATTCATACTACTTATACTATTACTTGAATACATTACTAGTACTGCCGCCGCCGCCATCGCGTCACCACCGTCATCTGTTGCATCGTCACCGTCGTCATCACGGTTGTCGCAGCGTTGTCGCGGTTGTCGTAGCCGTTTTCGCGGTTGTCGTCGCGGTTGTCATCCATCGCGGTTGTCGTCGCCGCTGTCGCTGTCGTCGCGGTTGTTGTCGCCGTCGTCGTTGCTGTCGTCGTTGAGTCGGCGGAGTTGCTTGGAGTTGCGGCGCTGCCTCGCCGTCACTCCTGCTGTGGCTGGGTGCCGCTGCCGTCGTGTTTGGGACTTGTGTTGGTGTAGCACCGGCGGTTGGTAGCTTGTTCGGCACGGGGCTGGTGAAGTTGTCTTGGTCGTGTGGTTGGCAGCATATGTGCACGCGGGGTTTGCCATTGATGCTTGATCCCTAAAGCGTCGTTCCCGATTCATTCCCAGGCCGGGTGATGCCGGTTTTGTTCTGTTCGCCTTGCTTAGTCACCTATCATAGCACTTCCCCGATGCGCAGCCCCGCCACCACCAGAGCCCTGCCACCGACAACAGCAAGACAACGACAACGACGACAACGATGAAGACAACAGCGATGGCGACAACGACGACAACGCCAACACCAATGCGACACGACACAAGACACAACATGCAACACAACGACTTGGACGGCCACAACCACCACCGCCACCACCACTGCCGACGCCCTGCCTCGACAACAGCAGATGACAACAACGAAGACGACGACAATGGCGACACCGACAACGACGACAAGACGACGTCAACAGCGACTCGGACAACACGATACGACAACGACGCGACACGCGACGACTCGGACGCAACGGCGGGCTCTGCGACGGGCACTGGCATTCTCATGAGGACCTGTAGTAGTAACTAGCTAGTAATAGTAGTTAGTATATGCACATGTGTATGTCTAGGTCTAATAAAAAAATGTTGTAGTGTCCTCGAAAAAACCCGCGAAACCCACACAGTGGGTACGGGTCTGGCGCGGGTACCGTGTGACCGACCCGTACCCGTACCCGGTATGACGGGTAGCGCTTACCCGCACGGGTTTATAAACCCATGCTATGCACTATCGATTCATACATTGCACAATTCCAGACCCTAGTCACAAAGGCAGGCTACAACCCCGACGAAGCCACTACCCTGGAATTGTTCCAGGACGGGCTCCCTAACCAGTTAGTAATCAACGCCATTCGCTTCCAACATCCCGTTACATGGGATGAATGGAAAGCCGCAGCCCAGCTCCAACAAGCTGAATACTTGATTCTTAAGGACCGGCTCGGAAAGAGCAGAACTCTGCGCCAGAAAAAGGGGGTACACAACCGGGACCAGTGGGTCCAAGCCCTCAGCAAAAATCGCGATCCAAACGCCATGGATGTTGGACGCGCGCGAGCCAATGTGGCTCTCACCGATTCTGACAAGGCCCAGCTTCAGAAAGAAGGACGATGTTTTCGCTGCCATGTTCAAGGACACATCTTGCGTAACTGTCCACAAAAAGGCACGCGTGTTGCTGAGGCCACTACAAGCACCTACCCAACTCCCGTCTCCGCTACCCCACGTCTACCAACTCCCGCCATCACTACTGTCGCCGTATCTTCTAATCGCGTACTTTCGAATGAAGAACAGGCTGATGCTCAGATCGCGGCGATGAAGGCTCAGACCCAGGACGTACACGACCTGATGGTAGAAAAACTCTTTGGATGAGAGGATTTTCCCAACGCTTGAACCCGGCGGCCTGGGCTAGAGCTTTAAACCTAAATGTGTATCATAGCAGATATTGTTCTATGCGAATTCCAGTTCTGTTTAAATCTGCACACACCATGGCCGAAAGACAAGTTCTTGTTGACTCTGGAGCCACCGACAACTTCATATGTTCAAGTTTGCTCAAACGCCTTCAAATCTCCACACGTGACATTACAACACCCATCCACATCTGGAATGTGGACGGCATACATAATCAGGACGGTGCCATTACCCAGTACACCGACCTCACAGTACGAACAGGCGAAGAGACCAGAACACTTCGCTTCCTCGTCACAAACCTGGGGAGGGATGAAGTAATTCTTGGATACCCCTGGTTCACAGCTTTCGAACCGATGATTAAATGGGGAGACGCGACGTTGAATGAAGAGTTTCAACCAGTGGTCATTTCCAGCCTTCACTTGTCGGACGAAGCCATGCCGATGGAAGCTTCCATCCGAGCATTGGAGACGTACCAACTCGACGAGGAGGCGTGGGAACAGCTCATGGACGATGAGCATGAACCCCAGATCGCATTCCTTCAAAAAACGACAACCGCATCTGAGTTGGCGCAAAGAGAGGCAGCGACGAGGGAAGAGCGCACGTTTGAGGAAATGGTCCCAGAAGAATATCGCCAACATCGCAAAGTGTTTGATGAGGAAGTGTCACATCGTTTCCCACCTTCGCGAGTTTGGGACCATGCAATCGACCTCCTTCCCAATGCCCCACCAGCACTAGACTGCAAGGTCTACCCTCTCGCTCAAAACGAAGGAAGTGCGCTCACGACCTTCTTGAACGAACAACTCACAAAGGGGTACATCCGACCATCGAAATCCCCTTATGTTTCCCCCTTCTTCTTTATCAAAAAGAAAGATGGGAAACTAAGACCCGTCCAAGATTACCGACGACTGAACGAACTCACCGTCAAAAATCACTACCCTCTACCCCTCATACCAGAACTCATCAATCGTATAAGACCCGCACGTCTCTATTCAAAGTTGGATATCCGATGGGGTTACAACAATGTCCGAATAAAACCCGGAGACGAGTGGAAGGCCGCTTTTAAAACAAACCAGGGCTCCTACGAACCCCTGGTTATGTACTTCGGCCTCATGAACTCACCACCCACATTCCAAGCAATGATGGACTGGATCTTCCGACCCCTCATACTTACAGAGGAAGTAATTGTGTACATGGACGACATCCTAATCGCCACCCCCCGACAATCTACCCCATCATTGATCAGTTCTCCACGAGGTCCTTCGCCTATGTGAAGAACACGACCTGTACATTAAACTGGAGAAATGCGTGTTTGAGGTGTACGAGATTGAGTATCTCGGATTAATCATTGGACATGGAAACGTACGCATGGACCCCGTCAAGGTCAGAGGAGTCCTAGAGTGGCAAGCACCAAAAAACCTCCGAGAAGTACGCGCATTCTTGGGGTTCTGTAACTTCTACCGATGGTTCATTCGGGGATTCTCGACAATGGCACGCCCACTCCATAACCTCACACAAAAGGACACCCAGTGGCGTTGGGGAACAGATGAACAGGCTGCGTTTGATGGCATCAAACACGCCATCGGAAGGGAACCCACACTCCTATTCCCTGACCTCTCGAAACCCTTTGAACTTGAAGTGGACGCCTCCAACGTCGCACTAGGAGCCGTGCTTAACCAACTCAGCCCTGATGGCAAAATACACCCCGTAGCGTTCCACTCTGAATCCCTCAATCAAGTGGAACACAACTACGACATCTACGACCGAGAACTCTTGGCAGTAGTAAAAGCACTACGCACATGGCGCACCTACCTGGTCGGATCTCCCCACAAAATCATCATCCACACTGACCACGCCAACCTCCAGTACTGGAAGGAACCACGAAAGATCAGCAGGCGCGTAGCCCGCGAATTCTTAGAACTCTCCGAGTACGACTTCGTGTTGAAACACATCTCGGGAGTGAAGAACAGTCGCGCGGATGCCCTATCACGACGAGCAGACTATGCAATCGACGAGGAGGACAACAACGACGTTATAGTCCTCCCCGCCGAACGCTTCATTCGTACCACGGAGACGTCCATGCACGACATGGACATCTGGACCCAAATATCACAAAACCTCGACGAAAAGGAGGTCCTATGATGGGTAGAACCGCATAACCTGAAAAAGCTCCAGGGATTATGGTGGAAAAACGATGCTTTAGTTGTTGTGGGTGACAACAACCTTAAACGGGGGGTAATCACTTTCTTTCACGACACTCCAGCCATGGGACACCCAGGAATCACAAACACATATGAACTCCTCCGATGAGATTACTGGTGGCCCAACATGCGGAAAGATGTGGAAGACTATGTCAAAGGCTGTGCTACGTGCCAAGCCAACAAAATAAACCCACACCAACAAAAACCGCATCTATACCCCATAACCACCGACCCAGACGCAGAGCCCTTCGAGGTTGTCGCAATGGACTTCATCACAAAACTCCCCCCCTCACAAGGGTACGACTCCATTCTCACGATCACAGACCATGACTGCTCGAAAGCTGCTATCTTTATCCCTTGTAACGAGTCAATCACCGCAGAAGGAGTAGCGCGTCTCTACCTCCAACACGTATACCCCCACTACGGGATCCCACGTAAACTTATCACCGATTGCGACCCCTGATTCACATCAGCATTCATGAAACAACTCTGCCAGGTCCTCGGAATCCGGCAGAACATTTCTTCCGCATATCATCCTCAGACAGACGGGCAGTCCGAACGCACGAATCAGTGGCTAGAACAATACCTCCGTCACTGGAGTAATGTACAGCAGGACAACTGGGCAGAGGCCCTACCAGTGGCGCAATTCGCGCATAATGCATGGCCCAATGCGACCACGAAACACTCCCCATTCTCACTCATCATGGGATGGGAACCGCGTACCATGTGGACCCCAAAACCCACGTCAGCTCCGTCAGTGGACCAGCGTCTTGAAGATATGTCCACATGGAGACAGCACACGCAAGACTGTATCAAACACGTGCAAGGACTAATGGCAAAAAGGGGAAAGACGCACTTTATCCCCTACCAAGAAGGTGCACAGGTCTGGCTAGAAGGAACAAATCTTCGGACCTTCTACCCTACTGCCAAACTAGCCCCCAAACGTCATGGGCCGTTCCGTGTCAAAAAGGCCCTATCAGCGGTATCTTATGAATTAGAACTTCCGAAGACGTGGAAGATTCATCCCGTGTTCCACACCAACCTCCTTACCCCATATAAGGAAACGGAACTGCATGGAGCTAACTTCACGCGCCCACCACCTGACCTTATCGACGGCGAGGAGGAATTTGAAGTGGAACGAATCCTCGGATCTCGACTCCATGGCCGAGTGTAACGCTCCACCGGGCGTTGCCTTCTAACACCGCGTGCTAGGCTCGTCGGGTCCTAACGGTCACACTTCAAGACGACTTGGGAAAGCCGTTCACGTGAGATCTCAGAGGAGAGACGGAGCAGAGTGGCCCAAAGAATGCAGAGGGCGCAAAAGAGGATGGTAGAGAGGATTGCAGAGGCAGACAGCTTGCAATATAGAGGAGAGCGGAAATAGGGAAAGGGGGTGGCTTCAGGAACAGTCTTTGATTGAACACGGGAGTCCTGCTATCAGCGTCACTACTTGCAGACAGCTCAGTAGCTAGCACAGGAGTTGGGTGGTATAATCCAAGAAGTCAAGCTTAGGTCTTCAGCGACCATAAGCCAGAGCCTATATACACATCCAAGGAGGTTTGAACCCCAGCTTGGAACTCCGAAATCCTAATACAGGGATCCTAGGAATGAGTCACAACGAGTCAGAGATAACGGACAGCCAATGGCGTAAGGCCCTCATGGCATGAGTCAGAGATAAGAAACACGAGTCATACAGTCCATCAGAAATCAGGCACAATCACGTACGAGTCACAAACATGAGGCGTTCTAGCCTCGGTCCAGGCGCAAGCTCATCTGGATCCATCTGGTGCGAGTCTAGACCAGGTCACGTGCCAGGGTCACGTGGCGGGCGGCGCTAAAGTCACGTGCGCTATTCCCAGTATTCCTGAGATTTCTGAGCGCTTCCGTATACGTAATACCCAACGGGTGACTTAGCTCTGGGTGCTTGGGCGTGTTCTGCCACAAGTCTTGAAATCTGCGCTTCTTCTTCGGCATAATCCGCTTGTGAGCGTCTGACAGCGGTACCGAGTGGTCGTTCCGGGCGGGCCGTAGGGCGGATTGTAACATTACCCTCTTTTCTGGAACAACGCCCACGTTGTACAAGGAGATCGGCGGCGGTGTGAAAACGGTAGTCGACGTTGCGCTTCAGCAACTCTTCAGCCAACTTGTTTGCGGCTAGATCTAAACTTTTGATTTCCGGAGCGTTTCCGGATACAAGTGCGCGGGAAAGACGTGCCTCAACATGTTCCAAATCTTCTTCTAAGTCTTGCAGAGACAGCTTCGGCTTTATCGTCTTATGGAGGTGATTGATCACGCTCATCCTCCAGTCTATGTCTTGAGCGCTTTTGAAGTTTCCGGCTTTAACAGCACGGGCGCGGCGAATCTGTAAGTCGGCCAACATACTGGTAACGTCTTCTCCAGTAGGCGGCGGCGAAGGGTGTTGAATGGCGGTAAATGGCTTTTGACTCTTAAAGCCTACGCTAGGAAGTGGGGATGGTAGTGGTGTGACGGTGGGTGCAGCCTTTGTAGTAGGCGCATAGGTGGCGGCGGCAGTTCCTCGTGGTTTGATGGTGGGACTTCTCCCTCTTGGCGCAGCCCTCGTTTGCACGTTAGTGCGCAGCGGTACAGCTTGCCGCAGAGGCTCAGAGTCGTCTGAGAACCATCTCTGCCCTTTCGGTTCTTCTCTGTAGGGACAGTCTTTGCGCGTATGTCCTCGTCCGAAACAGTGGTGGCACTTAGCTTTGGTGACTTGGGTCTTAACTCTGCCCGCAGTCAAGTCCATCGCGTCCGGTGTGCCTTGGAAGGTGTTCCAGTCTGGTGCGGCGAATGTGTTCGGACCTTTCCAGCTAGCCTCTGCTTGAGGTGCAGGTCGTACTTCTTGCACGGTTTCATAGGCGGCGCTGTGTTGCTCGTTCGTCTCGTCGGCGCGGTATTCTTCTTCTGCAGGGATGTTGTCCTCTGCGTCGGCTTCTAAAATGTAGTCGGGGATTCCCATTTCGCGAGCTTGCTTTAACGCCTCTTTTCCAAACTTTGAGATGTACTTCTTTTGCCAAGTAGGAGTGGGAGACTTAGCTCGTATGAGCACACGCCTTGGGGCGGTGACAGGCCTCTTCTCGGCGACCGGTTTCCTGACCTTTTTCTTGGTCTTGCGCGGTGGAGGCTCAACCCTCTTTTCTGCTTGAGCGTCGGCGTCGTCCGAGTAGTAGTACTCGTCGACTAGCTCGTCTTCACTGTGCTCCTCAGCAGGCGGATCCTGTTTGAAGTCTTCAGCGTGCCAGCCGTATTGTTCTCTCGCGTCGCCACGCGGGTCTTCCTCGTCCTCGGTGCACAGGTCGATGTATTCTCCAGCCTCATCAGGCTCTTCCTCTAAAGCTTGGTCACTGTGACACAAGGAGGGGGGTGATGGTACTTCCCGGTGCGTAGTGTCATCCCCATGATCAGCAGATTCTTTGGTATCTGGATCGCCAATGGCATCTTCCTCGTATTCTTCTCTCGCGTCGGCACGCGGTACGAACTCTTCCATGAACCTTCCGACGGTGTCCTCCAGCACTTCTTCATCGTCGTCCTCCATCCCAGCTGCGCGCCATGCTTCGATGTGTCGCAGGCGGTCTTCAGCCCACTGGTCAACGGGAGGTCTGATGAGTGACAACAGTATCGTCGTCTTCTGGTACTGAGTGAATTGGAAACTCAGCTGGCTGGACCATTGGTCCCAAGAGTCTATAAAGGCGGAGGCGCGGTTGCACTCCCCATAAAACATTAGCGGCATCGCCAGCTCTTCCGCGGAGTCTCGCTCCGACGCGGGATCGTCTTCATCGGCCTGTTCTTCTCTCTGGGCGTCAGCGTACCCTTCTTGGTCGGCATCCTCTTGCAGGACTTCTTCAGCACGACCCTCAGCACCTAGTCGGAGCTCTTCTTCAACGCGGGCTTCATCCACAGAGCTACTGTCCTCGTATTCTTTCACAGCCTCGGCAGGCACGTATTCTGGGTCCGCCTCGTCAGGCTCGTCGTCTGTATCCACCCGTATATGGGTTGCGGGATTGCAGATCGAATAGTCGGGTTCTTCTTCTTCTACGTTGTAGATGTCGTTGTCGTATTCTTCGGGGTGTTGTTCTTGATGACGACGGCAGATCTCGTACATGCGAGACTCTGCTTCCATGATTGCGGTCGACTCTTCGACATCATCGTCGTAATCCTCGATGTAACTCTGTAGAACTTGATAGCGCGACATGTGTGACGGAAAGGTAAGAAAGAAGCTTGACTTAATGTAACGCTCCACCGGGCGTTGCCTTCTAACACCGCGTGCTAGGCTCGTCGGGTCCTAACGGTCACACTTCAAGACGACTTGGGAAAGCCGTTCACGTGAGATCTCAGAGGAGAGACGGAGCAGAGTGGCCCAAAGAATGCAGAGGGCGCAAAAGAGGATGGTAGAGAGGATTGCAGAGGCAGACAGCTTGCAATATAGAGGAGAGCGGAAATAGGGAAAGGGGGTGGCTTCAGGAACAGTCTTTGATTGAACACGGGAGTCCTGCTATCAGCGTCACTACTTGCAGACAGCTCAGTAGCTAGCACAGGAGTTGGGTGGTATAATCCAAGAAGTCAAGCTTAGGTCTTCAGCGACCATAAGCCAGAGCCTATATACACATCCAAGGAGGTTTGAACCCCAGCTTGGAACTCCGAAATCCTAATACAGGGATCCTAGGAATGAGTCACAACGAGTCAGAGATAACGGACAGCCAATGGCGTAAGGCCCTCATGGCATGAGTCAGAGATAAGAAACACGAGTCATACAGTCCATCAGAAATCAGGCACAATCACGTACGAGTCACAAACATGAGGCGTTCTAGCCTCGGTCCAGGCGCAAGCTCATCTGGATCCATCTGGTGCGAGTCTAGACCAGGTCACGTGCCAGGGTCACGTGGCGGGCGGCGCTAAAGTCACGTGCGCTATTCCCAGTATTCCTGAGATTTCTGAGCGCTTCCGTATACGTAATACCCAACGGGTGACTTAGCTCTGGGTGCTTGGGCGTGTTCTGCCACAAGTCTTGAAATCTGCGCTTCTTCTTCGGCATAATCCGCTTGTGAGCGTCTGACAGCGGTACCGAGTGGTCGTTCCGGGCGGGCCGTAGGGCGGATTGTAACACCGAGGGCGCAAACTCCAATTCCTAGTCCAGTGGAAAGGGTTTCCCATGAGTAGGGATTACCACGGGTCGGCAAAACCCGTACGGGTAGCGGGTACGGGTTTGCCGGGTACGGGTTGGGGTAGCAATTTCCCAACCCGTGCATAACCCGTACCCGTGGCACGGGTACCCGCGGGTACCTGCGGGTACATCCATTCTTTTTTTCCTCATCAGCATCTGGAAATTATATCCACGTTCAGCATCTCTCAGATCTCTGGAACTCTCTGGAACAACTGACTCGGAGACAACCACCAGACTGCAGGATCTCCCAGTGTCTGGTTATAGTTCTGCTCCGCTCACGGTTTGCCAGTGAGTTTCCGACTTTTCGCCCCTTCGGCCACGGCGCTCCTCTCTCACCTCTTTCGACTCTTCCTAGAATGGATTGCGGCATGGCTTAGTGCCATCTCATTCATTCCCACGACGTCCGAGTCGCACGATGATTCTCTCGGCACATTTTCCCTCATCCCATCACCTTCCCATCCATCCATCCATCCATCCATTCACACACACACTTTTGTCGCACATTATCTACTCACTCATCCCTCGCTACATCGTATCGGACGGGCATCAACGTTTCGCAAATGGCTCCATGGACTGCTGGTATCGTTGTCATTGTATTCACCCGCAGCGAGCCTGAGTAAGTATCCATCCCCATCCAACCTCTCCGCATTTTGGAGACTCAATCCGGCGTCAGGGACAGTAACTTGAAATCGGGCGACCGAGTCGGGGTAACTTCAATGAACGCCAGACACGTGAAGGACAATCGAATGCCGCTGCGCCGTCGTGCGCAGCTGCCCTCGCGACGTCTGCGACGATCCACACGACGCTGGGTGACATGCACATGCGCCTGTTCCCGCGGCAGGCGCCCAGGGCCGTCGGGGGCCTTCATCTGACACGCGCGCAGCGGCGGATACTACGACAACGTGATCTTCCACCGCGTTATACCCAAGCTCATGATCCAGACGGGCGACCCCCTCGGGGACGGCACCGGCGGGACGAGCACCTGGGATCGCGATTTCGAAGACGAGTTTGCCGACGACGTCAAGCACGAATCTGCACGATTGGTGCGTTGCGACACCACGGACTCCATCACCACGACGTCTGTCTCACTTGAAGCTTTGGATAAAAACAGGAAGCGCGCATAGAGTCCATCAAGCACTATCGTGCGCACATGTCGCCCATACTTGGCGTTTCTGTAAACGCAGACAGCTGTTTGCGAGCGTGGAAGATGTGCAAAAGTTGTCGATGTCGTCAATTTCGGTGTGTTTGTCATGTACCTCCGTATCTCTTCTGAAACCCGGCCTTGTGCCAGCTTCGCGTCCCTGTACCTCATGCCGCCTTTGTTCGGTGTGGCCGTCTTCAAGTTGGCGGCCTCTTCTAATGACGTGACTGAACGTCCGTTCTGTCTGGGTCGTCTCTCGTTTGGCCGCTATTGGTTCTCTGGATTTAGATTCAGCTAAGTTTTTTTTCCACAACGTTTTCTGCTGACTTCATTGTCAGCCATACGCACTCCCATGTGGAGTACCAGATCAGCCAGTAGCAGGGTGGGGCCTCATCGCGTTGGTTCTTTGCTTATGAACACTGATCAGTATCGAAGTGGCAGCGTCGCTCTACATGCCCCCAGCGGTATCGATCGTCCCCAGGTGCAAAATCGCAACATCACATCGCGATGCCCACCTCCAATACATCAGGAAAACCGTGTTTTTACTTATTCATACTTTCCCATTCTTTTCCATTCTTTTCAGAAAACAAGTTGAAAAAGTAAGAAAAAGAAATCCCTCTTTCTACTTGCTGAACTGCCAAAAAAAGTACAGGATAAGTAGAGTACCAAATGACCAAAAATGGACAAAATAAAATGACCAAAAATGGAAATATCGGACCAAACCTTATTTTTTGGTCCCGGAATTTCCATATATGGTAATAAATCGGACCAAAAAATCAATAAATCGGACCAAAATCGGACCAAAATCGGAAATTTCCCTGGAAATATGCCTAAAAAGTATAAAAAAGAAGAGGGGATTTCTTTTTGCAAGTAGTGGGTGCTTTTCTGAGAGGGTCCTTTTCTCCCTTGCTAGAAGGGAGAAAAGAACGGAAAGTGCAAACAAGTAAAACATGGGTTTTCCTGATGCTAGCCTTGCAAATGGCTCGTGGGCCACTCGTTCCGAGGCATTTCCCCCAGGTCCTTACATGCCGACATAGTGACGATGGCAGCAGCGACGAGAACACAATTACATGAGGTGATGAAGCGACGACGACGACGACGACGGTGACGAGGCAGCAACAGGGTGACCACATTGAAGGTGATGATGATGCCGAGGGGTGATGGCCGCAAACGAGGCCGTGACGACGATGGGACTACTACTGTTTGCTAAAGCCAGTACTGTAGTAGAAATATCAAGAAATGCTATATTAGCTATGTCTGAGAGTGGGAGCTCCGAGAGCCCACTCCCACACGGGTATGGGTAACCCGTCAAACCCCCCAGCACCCGCCAGACCCGCCAGTACCCGTACCCGTATGCGCGGGTAACCCGTACCCGTGACTACGGGTACGGGTTTCAGCGGGTACGGGTACGGGTAGCCCCGAAGTGACACGGGGGTTACCCGTGGTAATCCCTAGCTACGAGACCCACAAGTCCCCTCCCTCTCCCAGCGTCCCTTCCCCCCGTCTGTCGACCTCACACACGCATGGACCCTTGCCTCCTCAGGTGCTGTACTATCCCCCTCCCTTTCTGTTGCAACCGGCCCCGTTCATCCCCCAGTTCACACAGTACCCATTATGCCCCATTACGCGTTTTACCACCCCTCCCAATAGATAGTCGACTTGTAATTTTTTTTCAATGTTTGTTGTTGTTACATTATGAATAAAACATATTACATCATAAATAAATGATTCATATGTTTATTTTCATTATTTGAAGTTGTTGTGAAGTTACGAATAAATATATTACATCATTGGAAGTATATACTCAGCCAAAGTTTCGGAATAGGCGTGGCTTGATTCGGACTTTCGGTTTTAGCCGATGTGTTTACCGTTTTGGGTCACGAGAGACTGCGGAATTAAGCCAACTGGCAACGAGTGAGACCGAGCATATGTATTACTAAGCTACGGACGCGCGCATGTATGAGTAAGGACGGGCAGCGAAATAGGAGCGTCCGCTCTTATCTCTACCACCACCCTCCAATCCCTTACTTGGGATATTCCTGCACTGATAATAAGAGTGAGGACAGAAAGAGCCCAGCAAAAGCGGCTTCAAGGTGCCACCGAACCAGAGAAGGTACCGGCTCGGAAAAGGGCACGTGCACACGATGGTCTTAATGCGCGCAAGAAGACCCAGCCGAGTCAGCCTGCCGATATCGCCCCAGCACGTGCAACGAGTAAATTGATTGTCATGGAACAATACCATCAGGACTATGAGGCGGCAGCAACGGACACATATATCAACGCGCATTTGCGGGGAAATTGTCGACGCAAAGTATCTGATGAGTTTTTCGGGAATCGGCCCGGTACGTGTTCGATCTCCTGAGTTGACCGGCCGCGTTGATCCTTAACCCACGGCCAGCGTCACCGTCGCTGGCATGCTCCAATGAGAATTGCCCACGTTGTGTGGTTACAGCATCGCGCCTGTGCTGTGATACCTGCAACCCAGGTTCATTCATTCTCCCTGTTCCCGCAACAGCTGCCCCGAAGCAAACTCGAGCTCCAAACAGGTTCAAGGTTGACACTGGCAAGAGCAAGTGGGAAATGGCTGATGCGGACCTGAGACTTACGTCCGCGTTGCGAGACTGGCGAGACGCCGAGCTGGTACGCATAGGGATTCCAGCGGGCGACGATATGTACGGTTCACAGCTTATCATGACAGACGACCTTCTTGAACGCCTTGTGGAGTTGGCCCATTTCAACCAGCTTACAGATCTTGCGTCTCTCAAGGCCCAAGTGAACTGGCGTTATATCGATATGTGGGGCACGCAGATCCTCGAGCTCATCAAAGAGCACGCTCCTGGGTCTGACAGCGACGATCGACTTGTTGCCCCCCCTAATAGAGCCACCCTCCATCCCACTGGCGCTGATAATATCCCCGGAACATCCACCGATTGTCGGTCACCAGATGTCCAGTCAGGCACGACCACCCCTAAATCAAACACTTCCGACCCTAAGCCACGCAACAGAAAGGGTTACAAGTGCAGCGCGTGCGGCAGCTCTGCCCACATAGGTATGCCCGAAAAACAGTTCTTCATATTGTGAACGTGACTAATATAACTCCATTCAGCCTCTAATCGAAGTTGTCCGCACCACAGGTCGCACCAGGGAGACAGTAGACATGGCCAGAATGAGAACGTATTTCCAGTCAGTGTGCCTCTAGATCTGCTGCCTCGATCTCATGCGCCTCTTCTTCAGGTTGTACATTTTTCTCAGCACGTACCACCTGCAATCCTTTGAAAATAATATCCACAGTTTCCCTTTCCACAACCCTGCCTTTTTAAAATTTACAGCAACCTGTTGATTGCATGTGCGCGCGTAGTCTTTCAATTGTCATGGTCATGTCCGGGGGTGTATGTTTGAGGGTCCGGTGTGTGAGCTGAAATGCCAACTTGACTATAGCATGGCAGCTCCTGAAGACCTCGATCAAAGGGGACTGTTGACAGATGTAGTCAATCGTTCGGTTTGGACCACTTCCGGCATATATGACCTGTGATGACAGAGTTAATATGGTGAGTACTATCCCTTCTTAACACAATACGACCCACCTTTGTATACAGGTTATTGTGTTCTACGAGCCAGTCGACAGGTCGGAACGTGTTCGGTCTCCCAGTAGGATTACATAGCATATTCATTCGGATGAGTCGGCTAAGATCTCTGTCATACCTCGAGAGCTTTAGGGCCAAGTGCGAGGCTCACTCACCTCAGATTCGGAGGGTATACTTCGTGTAAGTTCTTCAGAAATCTTGCTAATTGTGACGCGTACTTATGCTTCCCTGTTCCACTAAACATATAAATCCAGTGAAGGAAAGATGCCTCCACCCGTCCAACATCGCCAACATTTATCGCGTTGCACAGATCAACATAGAGAAGGTAATCACGATTACGAAGTGCTTGGTTCTCGAACTGCTGATCTCTTTCGCTTTCGGGTTTTGCGCGCGGCTTCGGCAGGCCTTCCATCGTCGCAACATACTTGCGGACAATGTCTTCTGACATCTTCGTAATCAACTCCCAATCGGGCCTTGTCTCCGCAAACACTTTGAGGGACACTGAGTCCGCCGATGCCTGTATGGACGCCTCCTCTCGCCAGCACTCGAGGATAGCGGCACGCAGTTCGTAATGTACGACGTCATGCATCCGACGGAATCCGGGTTTTGTCACCATCAAGCCTGTCTCCTGGTCGCAATATCCCGACGTGCTGGTAAGTGCTGTTCACATCCTCGCGCCCTTCTTTGACTTGAAGGTAGGTCCTCCATAGTGCGTCAACGCATGCCATCTTGAAATGAAAGAGTCCCAAAATGAAAACAACGAACTGAAACCGATTTTTAGGAGTGTCCTCTATGCGCCGCGAATCCTGAATAGTATCGAGCCGCTCCTTCGTGAGGAGATCGCCATGAACCAGAAGGACGAATTCCGAGATGTCGACATCGCCGTTGGACCCAAAGTCCGGTTCCGTTGGGCCACCTAAACCCCCTTGACGAAGTAAGTTGTCCATCACCTCGACGTTTCCATCCACTGAGGACTGCTTGATCCTCATTGACCTCATTGGTACCTGGTCGGTTTTCGATACCGGTATCCTGAACACGGTCTCCGGCACCCCAAGCTTGTCGGACAAGTAATCGAAATGTTGGCCATGATTTATCAATATTTCACGTACGTGCCACGCCAATGCCTTGCGTTGCGGGCTGAAATCTGTCCCAGGTACGATGTGGTCATATGTATTAGTCACGTGGAACTTGAGGAGGTCGAATTCATCAGAGCCCGTGTTTGAGGCTGACAACGAAGGGTTTCAGGGGTCCGTACTCCACAGTGCCTCAGAGCATCGCAATACGTCAACGTTGTCCATGCCAATGAGAGGGATTGCAGTGGCGGATGTGGCGCTCACGAAGGATGATTGATGAGCGACTGTTGGTTCCAACGTTTTGAAGTTTATGTCAAAATTGTTGTACGCGATGGCCATCTTGAGCGAGCGTAAGCCCTCCTTTATCTTGCGCGCACTGTCCACTGACATTGATTTCACTGCCCGTTGTATAGATTTGATACTGATAGTAATACCAGCATGTGCCAAGACTTCGGTGACGCGCTGAGGGACATTGGCTGAATGGACAAAGATTCCGAGGATGCTTTGGAGATGATTACAATTTTCGTTTGCACTCTGGAGGATGATACTGGTGCAAATGACACATTTCTAGTACACAACTACATAAGTTTAGGACGCAAAAAACGGTGACTGTAACTCACAATCACTTGAATCGCAGTGTTCCTTGACGAGACGTCTTTCCATGACTTCTCCCTACATGGCATATCTTCCTCAGACTCGAGATCCGAGCAAGGATCCGAGTCATTATCATCCCCGTCTTCACCCTGACCGCCTTCAACCTCCATGTCCCCTCCAATCTCCTCCAGAACCCGCTCGGATTCTTTGAATATCTCAGCCAAATTCATACTGATTGGGTCGACTGTGAGTGACAAACGCCGTTCGTCGAGTGCCCCAAGTAGGCTGAACACCAGGCTCCATAAAGATGGAGCAACTTGACACATCTTATCTGCGAGCTGGGGCATGAACGACAACTCGATCTGCTCTGTTGTTGCTGCCCTCGCATCGAAGTGAAGACCATGTACTATTTTGGTCAACTTTTCTACTTCAGACCATAGCGCCGACTGTACGATTTGGAGAGCCCATGTGGTCACAGGAACAGTTGTTGGGATGTGACGGAGAAAGCGAGCACATATATCCACAGCATCGCGTTCCAGCTCTTCCCTTGCTAGCCGGACTCTCCAATGTTCCAGGGTATAACACCGCATGAGGATGTCAGATATCAGGGAGGAGATGGTGTAGCCATTCTCAGAGAGACATGAAAGGACATTGTCAAGCCCAGAGTGGACTTGGTTATCCATGATCATGACAAAGAGGGCTGTAATGATGGGACTTGCACGCGTTCACGCTGTACTGAGCCTTGAATAAACTAATTTTAAATTTCTTGATGACATACACATCACATCTCGATGATTAAACGACGATTAAACGAGAGAAAAAGTGACGAAAAAATGTCACAGTCCGAGATCCCCGACACAAGTGTCCCCAGTCAGTGCAGAGTGAGACGCGAAGTTGGGATAAAAAAGGAAAGTGGGTGTGGGAAAAAACACGTGAGGAATAATAATAGTCTCTTACATGGAGCATCGAATCGGGAAGGAGTCTGGATGCAACACAACAATACTGTAACGCTGTGACTTGTTGGTCCCCCTCCACCTCAATCTCAGGAACCATGCCAGTATACGACAGTGAAGACATGACTAACACTTCGTACAATACCTCCTTTACTGCCGATGCAGAAACAACACTCTCCCAGCGCATCTTTGAAAATAACATGCTGGTGGGAACTAAGGGGCGTGTCGACGAAGTTGCGAAGCGCTGTCTGATCAAAAACACTACCGGGTCTGCTGGCCTAGACTACGTTCATTGTTTGAAAAGGTCAACTGGAGGATACCTGGCAAGTTCTTTCTCATTTCTCGGTCTAAAATCAATAACCCTCAAGTCATCAGCTCAACATGCTCGAGTTCGCCTGGAACATGGAACCATTCACTTTAAATCTCAACACTCGTCGCAACATTATCCATTGTATGTTTCTTCCTCTACTTTTGCCTTTATGTATGCTGATGAGTCCACCTAGTGAGTCCTGAATTTCATAGGACATTTGACGCGAACCAGTGGCTTCTTCTTCCCGAAATCCAGATCATCGATGCTTACTACAATGCCATAGGCACCCACGAGTTCCCCAACATTGACGCACATAATATATTTAATTATTCCTTACAGTGTGATTGATATTGTAACGATAGGACGAGGTTTACCACTACACTCTCATTGCACACCAGGACATGCAACAACCGATATACCGACAAAAGTCCCCTCCGCTTGGTCATCTGGCTGCGCCTATGGAACCCCCCGCAGAAGATCCAACCTATTATCCCTATCCTTATCATGACTTCCCCACCATCAAATCGCGTGTCCATCCCAGCTTCATCATATGCAACAGTGGCTTCAAACTCGAGGGTCGCTGGTTCCAGTGGAAAAAAGAATATGAAACGAGAAAACTTGACCTCGCAAAGCTTTGTGATATCTGGTATTCGTGGAAGAATCCCAGGGCAGCCCCGACAGGAGGATCTGCTAGTACACCTGATGCCAGTGATGGTGGCCCTGACATTGAGGACGATGGCGGCACTGGCACTGACATCGAGGACAATAGCAGCCAGAGGACGACTCCTTGTCGCGTGCATCGTAGCACTCGCCTTGGGCGCAAGGTCGCCGGAGAGCAAGAATCACTGGCACTGTATGAGACACTTCACGAGTCCGACCAATGAACTTCATCACGTTATGATATCATGATTGAGAAGAATGCGTTGATTCAGGACTGGCTGAGAGGCTTTTCACTCAAAAAGTGCCAAGGATCTACTGTCATAGGAGGAGGTGAAGTTTAGGAGTGGCAACCTGCGTTGGTGTATTTTGTATGAATGGTCTCCCCCTTATTTTTATGTTTATGCCACGGCTCCCTTCTCCCCCCCTTCCGCGCACAAATGTGCACGGGAAAGAAGACTTTTCCCACCCACATTGGGTACGTGTGCACATCTGTCACCGTGCTTGCCAAGGTCATATGGCAGGTCGAAATTCGTGCAAATCGCAAATAACAACAAACTGAAGCAAATAACAACAAACCAAAGCTAAACATTGCGCCTATGCTACACATAGCACAAAGGAATGATGTGTGAGACCCACGTGGTTCCATGTTTGGCTCATTTCATGGGTCACATACACAATTGCCCATGGCTAGTGGGAAATAGGAGAACTTCAAGTTGTGTCAGGACTGCATATAGCCCATAACTAAGACGCGGTTGCGAGTCTAGTCACTAGTCACTAGTCACGCACCGGAGTTTCCCACGGTTTGCGGTACTTGTTAAAATTTCAAGTTCTCAAAAAAACGACAGAGAGGGCCTAAGGCTTTTGGTGACTTTTTGAAAAACCCAGGCCAGTGGCCCAGGCTCCGGCTTGTATAGAAAGAATTCCATGTATTGCATACTACTAGTGGGTACAACATATTAAGCAAATACTCTACTAGTAGCCATGGGAACGCCCTGCCGCCGCCACTGTTCCCACCTGCGCCACCGTGTCGCCGCCGCTGCCGACCTCACTCCACTCGAGTTGTCAAGTCGTCGTCGGTGTCGTCAGTGTCGCTAGCCGTCGTGTTGTCGGTGTCACTTTCCTGGTGGCGATGGGGCTTGCACGCCGCATGCGCGCTGCAAGGGATGGCCCCACGATGGGGCTTTTGCGTGGCGCGTTGGCGCCGTTCTGAGCGCCGTGTTGGGGTGACGTTGCTGCGAGTTGGTGGTGGTGAGGTCCTGAGTGTCGTGTTGGCGCCACGGCGAGGTTTGCGCCAGGCGGGTTGGCATGTGGGGGCCTGCACCGTGTCGGGGCGTCACGGCGTCACGGAGGGGCTTGCGGTGAACGGGTTGCGTGGCGGCGTGGCGTCAGTGCGGGTCTTGCGCAGTGACGGGGTGGTACCGGTGGACTGGCGAAGGGTGGAGGCGAGTGCTTGTGGGTTGACGTACTGAGATAGAGTACAGGCATTTGATCAGCGAGTACTTTGCAGAGTCACGTTGAATAACACTTAGCTGTTTCGCCATTTGTAAGGCTTACCGGCACCGACGAGGATGCCTCTGCCGCAACCAGGGCACCCTGCCAACGCGAGCCGCGCGATCCCAATCACGGCGGCGACGGTAACGCGCCGGTGACGCAGCGGAGAAGACGGTAACATTGTTCCAGGTTTCCCGAGACTAAAAAGGCGTAAGAAAAAGTGTTAAAGAACAAAAGACAAAGATAGCAAGCAAGTCCAATATAAAGCAGCGAGTCGCACGACGGCGCCGTCATCTCATATTTTCCCTAACAGATATTTAGATACACATGCGACTTGATGAACTTACCTTCGTAAGCCGCTTCTGGGGTACAAATGCCAGTGATGGGTGGTCACATGGACGCCGTCTTCGTACAGAAGTCGACGGCAACGTGCCCACCCCATCTTGCCGCGCCGTGTTCGCCGTGCCAGCCTGCAGGCCCGCAGTTTATTGTGAGTACCGGGCGGCGTTAAATGTGCGTAAGAACTCACTTCATGAACGCTAACGTCGCGTCCCATTCCAAGAGCATCATCCTCACAAAGTGCGCCCGAACGCGCCACTCCATGAAGGTTCGTCGTGTTTTCTTGACGCTGTAGAAGCCATTTCATACGATGATAACCGCCATTGCGATGAAAAAGTCGAAGTGTGTGTGCGTGCGAGGCGGAGGCTAAGGGAAAGAGTTAAAGCTTGTACTGGTTTATGTTAGCCCGAGAATATCAGCGATAGCGCGAGGAAAAAAACGCGAATCAGGCGCAGACTTGGACTTCCTGTCAGTTCCTTAGGTGATATTGAGGGGAGGCCTGCAATGGTGTTGGCGTCCTTGGTCGCCTGACCCTCAGTGTTCAAGTAGGCGGGCGACAACCGTGACAGTATCCTTGCCGAGGTAGGCCCTGGTGGTCTCCTTCACCTTACCTAGGACCATGGCAATGAAGACAACGAGATCGCGTGAGATCATGTGAGGTGAGCTGTGAGTAATGGGCAGATTTATGCGAATGCTACAACATACGCGTTTGCTATGGCCTCCCCCGCCTTCCGTTGCTTCAACCAATGACTAATGTGACCCATTTCTCGAGGAAGTGCTTTGAAGTATTCTTCTAAGGCATCTGAGCCTTGTCCAACTTGATGCCCGTAATCTAATACGATGCCGAGGTCGACTCGACGCTTTTAATACGCGGGCCGGTGACGACTGGAGCCGAAACGGGTACTGGTCGAGGTGGCTCGTCGGCGGGCCCTGGCTTGATCGTTCGGAGGATACTCAGCGCCTCGTCGGTCCACCCTTGAGGCCATTTGCAGTGGGAAAAATAAGCTAGGATTGACCGCCTCGTTTGCGCACAAAGGGCGGCAAGACTGGGCACAGTGAGCTTTGACCCAGCAAACGCACGCGCCGGTGCCAATGGCTCCCGAACGCAGCTCACCCCAAGGGGCAGCCTAAGGTTGACAAAGGGCAACGGCGGAGGAGGAGGATAGGAGCATCGCCCCGTCTCCAGCCTGCAAGTGAGGGCTGTCGGATGAGGTCTGGAGAGGAGTCAAAAAGAGTCGATAGCATAAAAACAACGGCAGTGCTCACCTAAAATCCCACTCTGAGAGGAAACAAATGGACCGTCGTCACGAATACCATTCGAGAGGCTTGCTAATCCTGCCTTACCCCGTGTTCCTCTTCCCTGACTCATACAAGCCAGGATTTACCACCTACAGGTGGCGAGTATTAACGGTTTGCCCATCGAGGGCGGCAAGACCGTCCACAGTGAAAGCGACCCAGCAAACGCGCGCGCCGGTGCCAAAGGCTCCCGAGCGCGGCTCACCCCAAGGGGCGGCCTAAGGTTGACAAAGGGCAACGGCGGAGGAGGAGGGTAGGAGCATCGCCCCGTGGTCTCCAGCCTGCGAGTGAGGGCTGTCGGATGAGGTCTGGAGAGGAGTCAGAAAGTGTCGATAGCATGAAAACAGCGGCAGTACTCACCTAAAATCCGCAGAGAGGGAACAAATAGATCGTCGTCACGAACAGGGACTACGGTCAAAAAGGGGGTAACAACGAATGCCCAACCAGGTCACGAGTCAAGGCCATCCCGTGAAGAGCAGCGAGTAGGAGGAGGATGCAACGTCGAGAATTTTCGCATAAAGATGGGGACGGGAAGAGGGGGGTTTTCTGAGTTTTTTTGTGGAAACGTCAAGGTAGTTTAGCGAGAACGGCGACCGCTCAAGCGACCGCTAATCAATGTGACCGTTAATCCCCCGAATCCCGATATGGTTATAGCCACCTGATGTACTGGAGGCGATTTCCCGAATGCTTCACTTCCATTCCCCAACATGGCCCGCACTAAGCAGACATGCAGGAAGCCAACCACCGTCCCACGTCTACCCCGTCAGCGTCTCGCCACGATGACCGCTAGCGGTTTTACACCTTCGTCACCACCCAAGAAGAAGGGGCCTGTGTCCGTATTTCTTAGTGGGGACGTTCGCGACCTTGAGCAAGACATAATGCACCACCCGTCCACGCAACCCCGACAATCACCTGCTATGACTTGTTACCGTGGGTCCGAACCCCGAGCCCCTAAGAAGCGCGTTCACCGCAGGAAGCGTGTTGCCGAGTATGGGCTGCGTGACGAGGTCACACTACTCCGCATTACCGGCATTACCTCTGGGGATCAAGAGAAAGCCGGAGCCGATTGCTCAGAAGCACTACAGTGACGAAGAAACATTTGGCTCCCTCAACGGGTAAGTTGCTCATTTGTCCCGATTATAAAACTGTGACTCAAAAGTATTGGTCGCAGAAACGGCCAAAATATGGTAGTGTAGTAGCAGTAGCTTCTGGTTTCAAACAATCCGACAGGCGAAAGTTGGTTGGAAGTCCGGTCACCAAGGCACACTCCAAGTTGAAGACCGCGATTTCCAAAAATCAGTTTCGTCTTGCTTCCACCACCGCAATGGACACCGCTAACGATAGAATACCTCGTCAAGGCCATCCCCTCAGGCATCACTGTGGTCAAACGCACCAAATGCCAGCGCCAGTCAAGGTACAGATGACGTGCGAGCTCACTGGCAGCCCAGCATACCTGGTGCCTTTGACGACGAGGAGGGTTCGACCTCTCTGAAAGTTGCTTTGGCGGCAAAGCGGATAACTACCAGTGCGTGTGCCATTTAATTTACCCCCTTTTTACTCCCCGGCTTATCACTACATGTCGAAACTATTAGCGACGACGACGCCGACGAGCCATGTAATGCCATACTGGGCCACCACAAGCAACCCCAATCAGCAGATCACGCCCTCGGTAAGAGTTCAAAATAAGTCCCTCACATCGAACGACCCACTGAAGCACTATTCGCAGATGGGACTGGCAATCAAGAAGGTGGATGTCAATGTTACTGCCGGCCGTATACGGGATCCTACCATCAAGAACGATGGCAACAACGCGTCAAAGCCATATCGGTATCTCAAGGCCTCAGACATACTGGTCACAGGCAAATTTGAGCTCGCAAAATGGGACCTCCTTGTTCGCGGGGTCCTTGACTGGACAGTGAACCCTTTGGCACTGACGAGCACCAAACCTCCTAGGTACGGTACAGGTGTTATAAAAATGTGTTTTCCAGAGCGAGAGGAGGACGTGACCGGCAACATTGCTGTCAAAAAAGTGGTATGTCATTTCACGCTGCGTGATCAATGGTCCAACTAATTTGATTCTGAGATCAATGATCGTCTCAATGAATGGCGAAGCGCATTCGGCAAGAAGGCGATCCAAGTACTCAGCGACCATGTCAAAGCCGACGTGACACTCAGAAATGGCCCTACTGACACTGTATCTCTTGTTCATGGCTTATTACCCTCTCCATGTGAACAGCCCCTCGAATTCCCGCTCATTTATTCCAACCCTATGGTATTTGCGCGTTCTTTGTTATTGTATTGACGGTGCACTAATCTTTTACCTTTGCAGAAACTCAAGGGTTCATGGCAAGCGCCATTACTCCTCCAAGTCTTCGCGACGCACCTGCGGCGGGTGGTGAAGTCCCCAGGTAATTTTGGATTCCCAGCTGGTGCACCAGGACTTAGTACAGCGGCGGTAAGTGTTTAACTTGAGATTGGCAAGCGTGATGCTGAAGACACGGCTGGAAACGCGCAATGACTCAGCTCGAGTCCAGTACTAACGGAAATATGAAGACGACTGGTTTTGAAAACAACCCCTGGAGCGGAATTGCATATGCAGAATCGACTCACAAGCTACCTGACCGCAAGTGTGCCCATCCTCGTAGACTGGAGTGGGGAAGGCTGGCTGTCTTAGACACCATTTCAAGTGGTCGTACAAATATTGTTGTGTCGGACGAAGAAGAGGACTCGATACACACTCAGATTAGAATATATATTTTGTGTTTTCTATGCTAATTTGATCTACACTTGCCCTGGCAAACAGGTGAGTACCACTTATAGCGCTTTTCATCTATCTATACATCTATACAATATATAAAGACGCAATGGTTTGTCTCCGGAGTTTGCGGAGTTCGAACTCATTTGGCGACGCCTTTGCGTGCACATTTGACATACATGGCCCCTCTTTTTAATTTAATGACCGAATCGTTTCTCACTCTCACTGTCACTTTCGTGTGTTTCGTGCGCAAATGAGGTGACTCTTCGTGGTGTGCACCCCTTTTCGGACGCGAAAGTGGCCACAGCGGAGTCGGACCTTCAGCCACCATTTGGCAGTTCACGTGTTGTCACGTGTGCTTTCGGCGAATGGTAACTGGCTTTGATATGTTTGTTTGCACGCACGCTGATCACAATAACTTATACTCGCAATACGCTGTCCTCTGACAGTCGCCGTTGTTGTGCACTCTTTCTGGCAAGTGTAAATGGGGGCGATGCCTACAACATGTCGCTTGCTTCCGACCCTCCTTCGGTCGGTGACTCGGTGGCAACCCCTCTGTGTGTTTCGCTGCTTTCTGCTCTTTGGCATGTTGAGCGTGAGAGAACTTGGTCAACGCCACAGACGTCCTCGTAAACGTCACGAAAAAGTGACTGTTCGTGCAAATGGTGGGGAGGGGCTCCCGGCCAGGTACTTCCAACCGTCAATTCCGAAGATGCTTTCACGGCGCTCCGACGCTCGGCCCAGTCCCCAGCCAGTCCCTCTTCCAGCACCACGCCTACCACGCCTCGGTCGAGCTCGGCGCTCGCGCCAATCGAGCGTCACGACGACGACTACGACAGGAGGAAAAGCGACGCGTTTGAGTTTCATGCTAACAACGACGTTGTTGGCATTGTCATGCTTCGAGATCCAAGGTGCATCGAATCTTCCGCGATGGAACAGTGAGTTGTTTCTGCCTTCCAAAACCGTATCAGCGCTGATCAGATTGCAAGTGACACGCACAGGCTGGGATATGGACCCTTTCGTGGTCGTCTCATTTGGCAAGAAGGTCTATGCACTTTGCCATATCAATCCTCACTGGCAGTGGCAACAAGGATCTCGTGGTTCTGTCCCGCTATTTTTTCCATGCAGCACAGCATCACTGAAACCCCCTATGACACGCAGACACCCCTAAGACGCCGGGAAACAAAGCATGAGTACAGGAACAGCACCAACGATGTCCCCGTCAAACCCGATGCCTTCTGTTTTCCCCTTTTGTTCACCCTTTGCACCTCCTACGTTCTATGCACTTGCCCGGGAGGAATCGAATGGCGATATCTCTACCTTCCTTGCATCTGTCTTTCTGTCATAAGTCTTCCCTCATTGCCTTACTTCGTTCTCACGTACGCGAAGTACATCCACCTTTGGAAAAACACGATTTGGACATCCTCAGCAAGCAGGACCCTGGCCGCTCCATGTGGCTACCTTATCACTCTTACCCCTATCGTCTCACTGACTCTTCCCTTGCAGATCTTCTTCGTTGACGATGTGGAGACCAACAGCGGACTTTCCCCGTTTTCTTTACAGGCTCTGGATGAAGAGTATGACCTATCTCTTCTGGCCATCGTTCAATAGCGGGACGGTGACCTTCGACAAACTTTCTATGGTGACACCTTAGAGAGTATGCCGTCTTCTTCCTACTACAAAGGAGTCACCGGCTCCCTGACCCTGTCGATTGCTATGCGGGCCAGGACACGGCACCTTTGGTGCGTCGTGCTCCTGGATATCTTTCTCGGAGGCACCATACGAAATCGAGATCGTCTGCGGGACGTGCTCCTGGCAGAGCACATAGTTGATCCACTGCAGGAATGGGTCGGTGTCATGGTGAGGGTTATACAACATTACTCCGCCAGTGCTGTAGAAGATGAGGGGGGTCGAGTATGCCGTGGCCTGTGCGTACTGCAGTTTACGTTCGCCTCCATCCCGGGGTTGCTCAGGTCGTTCCCACCGCCGTTGATCTGCACGACCTGAAACGTCGCATCTTCCGCATCTGTGCGATATTTTCTCATGAACGTCGTCAAATCAGCTGGGTTCGGGTAATCATCCATGAAGCCCGGAATCGCGAGCACATTTGGGTCCTTTGCGACCAGCACACAGGCAGCCGTGTTGTACAGCGAGCGCAGTTCCGACGGCGTATCCTTGGGCGTAACTCCTTGAATATCGCGACTCCGCACCGTCTTCGGGGTACTAATCCCGGGCACATGACGATATCCGGGCCACTGACACGTACCAGCGCAGACCGCAGCTTTAATTATTGTGTGTTACGTGGCCCATGGAACGCCCCTAGCAAATCTTCCCCTTATTCGACCCTGTTGATTGTTATGTGGGCTGGGACACGGCACCCTTGGTGCTTCGTGCTCTGACTTCATATGGTGGTCCACGGAACTGACCCAGCCCATCACATTTTCGTTTCCATGCACCACTCGACGATGATCGTGCAATTGATATTGAGATGTCAACGATGCCGGCACAACGTGTCATTCTCACACTGAGTTCACATTGCCGCAACGTACCGACGGCGTTCCTCGGCTTTAAAAAAAGGGTCTTTCGGACGAGCATGTGACATTATAGTGAGATGCCTTGTCCTCTGCTGCGAAGCATGCCAAGTTGACCAACCTTCAGTCCTTTGGGCGAGGATCGCAGTACGGAGCACAGATTCCTGGAGCGGATGTCCTGACAGACCCTGAACATCGGTGTGGTGTGGTGTAAGTGGTTCTCTCTCCTCAGATCTTCCCTATGATGGATCTGCTGCGGCGCACGCCGCACAATGACTTTGTCACAGCGTGTCTGAATGGGAAAGACACCACTGGCTCACAGGACAACTGGGACTCTGGCTCAGGCTCCAGCCAGGATAACAAGGACAACAGTCGCTTGAAAAGGTTTTTGGAGAAATACAATAACCCTCTTATCGCTGCGCCCGCTCTTTCGCCCTGCACCGGCGGGATCCATGTCTGACGACAAGTTCAGGTAGAATGCCTCAGAGGAAACCAGACAGCGGAGTATTGGTCAAAGCACTCTCCGTTGTCAGTAAATGGTCCTGTGTACTCACAGTCGTAATGTAGCAAATCTGATAATAAAATCTGATGAACTGCTCCTACACCACCTCTGAACTCACAGGAGCGTCACACATCGCACTGTTGTTAATGTGCCAACCGTGTTTGACAAAGCACACTTTGTCAACCAGAAAAGGACGGCCCGAAGGGCCGTCCAGCTTCCGCTAGTGTGTAGCATAGCGAAAAGTTCATTGTTTTGTCGTGCCTGTTTTGTCTGACACGTGCTCCTCTGCTTACAAATAGTATTCTACGATTATCTAATATGTCGGTCTAGCCTCGGTTTGCTGGACTGCGTCAGTGTTCCGGGCTGAATCCCAACATTGGGGAATGGAAGTGAAGCATTCGGGAAATCGCCTCCAGTACATCAGGTGGCTATAACCATATCGGGATTCGGGGGATTAACGGTCACATTGATTAGCGGTCGCTTGAGCGGTCGCCGTTCTCGCTAAACTACCTTGACGTTTCCACAAAAAAACTCAGAAAACCCCCCTCTTCCCGTCCCCATCTTTATGCGAAAATTCTCGACGTTGCATCCTCCTCCTACTCGCTGCTCTTCACGGGATGGCCTTGACTCGTGACCTGGTTGGGCATTCGTTGTTACCCCCTTTTTGACCGTAGTCCCTGTTCGTGACGACGATCTATTTGTTCCCTCTCTGCGGATTTTAGGTGAGTACTGCCGCTGTTTTCATGCTATCGACACTTTCTGACTCCTCTCCAGACCTCATCCGACAGCCCTCACTCGCAGGCTGGAGACCACGGGGCGATGCTCCTACCCTCCTCCTCCGCCGTTGCCCTTTGTCAACCTTAGGCCGCCCCTTGGGGTGAGCCGCGCTCGGGAGCCTTTGGCACCGGCGCGCGCGTTTGCTGGGTCGCTTTCACTGTGGACGGTCTTGCCGCCCTCGATGGGCAAACCGTTAATACTCGCCACCTGTAGGTGGTAAATCCTGGCTTGTATGAGTCAGGGAAGAGGAACACGGGGTAAGGCAGGAGTAGCAAGCCTCTCGAGTGCTGTTCGTGACGACGGTCCGTTTGTTTCCTCTCAGAGTGGGATTTTAGGTGAGCACTGCAGCTGTTTTTATGCTATCAACTCTTTCTGACCTCTCTCTAGACCTCATCCGACAGCCCTCACTTGCAGGCTGGAGACCACGGGGCGATGCTCCCACTCGGGGGGTTGCCTCCGGACGTGCACCTATTTACGGTGCCGGACTCGAGGATTGCATCCTTTTCCTACTCCCTGGGATGACCCTTGACTCGTGCGTTCGTCACTACCCCCCCTAGTCCTCGTCGTGCGGGCTGGAGACCATAAAGTGGATGCTCTCACCCTCCTCCTCCGCTGTTGCCCTCTGACAACCTTAGGCCGCCCCTTGGGGTGAGCTGCGTTCGGGAGCCATTGGCACCGGCGCGTGCGTTTGCTGGGTCAAAGCTCACTGTGCCCAGTCTTGCCGCCCTTTGTGCGCAAACGAGGCGGTCAATCCTAGCTCATTTTTCCCACTGCAAATGGCCTCAAGGGTGGACCGACGAAGCGCTGAGTATCCTTCGAACGATATGGACGACGGGGTACAAGCCAGGGCCCGCCGACGAGCCACCTCGACCAGTACCCGTTTCGGCTCCAGTCGTTACCGGCCCGCGTATTCAAAGCCTCGAGTCGACTTCGGCATCGTGGCATCAAGTTGGACAAGGCTCAGATGCCTTAGAAGACGCCCTGCCACTTCCTCGAGAAATGGATCCCATTGGTTGTTGGTTGAAGCAACGGAAGGCGGGGGAGGCCATAGCAAACGCGTATGTTGTAGCGTTCGCACAAATGGCCCATTACTCACAGCTCACCTCACATGATCTCACGCGATCTCGTTGTCTTCATTGCCATGGTCCTAGGTAAGGTGAAGGAGACCACCAGGGCCTACCTCGGCAAGGATACTGTCACGGTTGTCGCCCGCCTACTTGAACACTGAGGGTCAGGCGACCAAGGACGCCAACACCATTGCAGGCCTCCCCTCAATATCACCTAAGGAACTGACAGGAAGTCCAAGTCTGCGCCTGATTCGCGTTTATTTCCTCGCGCTATCGCTGATATTCTCGGGCTAACATAAACCAGTACAAGCTTTAACTCTTTCCCTTAGCCTCCGCCTCGCACGCACACACACTTCGACTTTTTCATCGCAATGGCGGTTATCATCGTATGAAATGGCTTCTACAGCGTCAAGAAAACACGACGAACCTTCATGGAGTGGCGCGTTCGGGCGCACTTTGTGAGGATGATGCTCTTGGAATGGGACGCGACGTTAGCGTTCATGAAGTGAGTTCTTACGCACATTTAACGCCGCCCGGTACTCACAATAACTGGCTGCAGGCTGGCACGGCGAACACGGCGCGGCAAGATGGGGTGGGCACGTTGCCGTCGACTTCTGTACGGAAGACGGCGTCCATGTAACCACCCATCACTGGCATTTGTACCCCAGAAGCGGCTTACGAAGGTAAGTTCATGCGTATTTAAATATCTAATATAAGCTAGGAGAAGATGACGGCGCCGTCGTGCCACTCGCTGCTATATATTGGACTTGCTTGCTTGCTATTCTTGTCTTTTGTTCTTTAACACTTTTTCTTACGCCTTTTTAGTCTCGGGAAACCTGGAACAATGTTACCGTCTTCTCCGCTGCGTCACTGGCGCGTTGCCGTCGCCGCCGTGATTGGGATCGCGCGGCTCACGTTGGCAGGGTGCCCTGGCTGCGGGAACGGCGTGCATGTGACTACATATCACGCTTACTGATGCGGCATATGGGGTAGGTGCATCCAACTATCTCATGTTTTATTCTAAGAAGGACATTCGGGCTGGGGGAGGATGGCGCCGTCGCGTCATAGGTCGGCAAGCATCCAACTTGCCTTTAGGGTACTATGAATGTGCTTGATATACCCTTCCATTTGTTTTAAACCTTCTCTGCTATTTTTTAATCCTCAGGAAAGCCGAAACCCGGCGTCCCCATCTCCCTCGTCGCCGTCCCCATTGTTGCCTCGCCGTCACGTTACCGTCACCGCCACCGACGTCCCAATTGTCGCCCCTCCATTGCATTACCGTCGCCGTCATGATTGGGTTCGCGCGGGTCGCTTTGGCGGAGTGCCTCGGCGGCGGCAGCGGCATCCTCATGGGCGTCGTGGTTGGATACCATGCAGAGCGCCTCAGAGCGGCGATGTCAGGAAACCTTACGAAGGGTGGAAAAGCTAAGTTTTAGTCAATGTAAGTAACTCCGCAGAGTACTTACCGATCGTAGGCCCACATCTCAATGGATCACCGACCGCACCACTACGACGAGGGATGCCTTCTGGATGGATGGGTGGCACGGCGTGACACCCAAAGCTATCGTGACGCAGATTGTGGAGCGCTGTCGCTGCGATGTCGTCCTGGACGCGTTCTGCGACGTCGCCAGCAGTCTTTGCCTGGACATGATGTGAACGAGGCGCGCTCTTTCTCCACACTTTAAATTTTAATAAGAAATATTTTACGCAGTTATCGTCCTCGACACATGCTCAACGCGCCTCGCACTTGCACGCCGCGTATAAGGATCATCACCAAGCAATGAGGCTCAATGGGGTTGCCAGTGACCAAACGTCAGACAGGAATTAGCGTCGGACAATTCCAAATCGTGGTGCGACCGCTTTTTCAATGTCACCGTATATCCCAAACGCGATGAGCCTACGGGTCCCTGGCTCCGAGTTCTGCTAGCTCTGGATCACAGAGCTGATCTGTGCAACCGTCATAATAGCACGTCCCTCTCGTTGAGAATTACCTAACCTCTGCCAGTCAGGTGACACCTCCCGATCGAGTCACTTATTGATGCCTGTCGTTTGCCCGCGGTCACGGTGTCTTGCTTGCTTGCACTGTGGTTTTTCTTAGGCTCGAGTCGATGAACTGCTGTATCTCTTCCTGCTGTCTGTCTGTCTGAATACTCATCATGAACCTACGTTTAATGCGACATTCTGTTGACCGCCGTCTTGCTTTGTCTACCAAGCTGTCTACAGCATTTGTTTTCTGCCTTGTTTCCTACTTAGTACCAGCCCTCAAAGCACAAGACATTCCAAGAGACATTTGCTTTTACGCTTACAGGAATGTGACTTGTCAGTCTCATCCGATCAAACGGCCTTCGGGCATTTACCCAGAGGAACATCCAACAGCCGCTGTAAGGTTAGCACAGGCTCTGGGCCCCAAATCGCTCATTTTCGATCCTTTCTTCGGTCCTTTCGTCTCTATCCGACGCTGCGCGGCTCAGCTGCATCGGTCTCGTATTCTCACGGCTTCGCACCAACATCGATCACACTCTCCCATACCCACACACACACACACACACACACACACACACAATCTCCCCTCGTTCGCTACTTGCCATCGCCCATGGACCGCCGCCGCCCGTATTCGCCTTGCAAGAGCCTCCCCAGCCCTCGTACCTAGGCTGCGCGTCCCTGCGCCTCGTGTCCCCTTTGTCCTTCGACATCCTATCCTCCCTTTGAAGATGTCAAGCTCGCCGCACCCATTCTCATTGCCTCGGCCATGTCGCGCTTTCGCCTGAGGCAAAGGCGCGATCTTCTCCTTTATCTAACTATACTAATCTGCTGTAGAATAGTGTGCGCGTTGTCTCGCCACCTCGGCCTCGGATCCATCGGCTCCCTTGTCTCGTCTCGCCGATTCGTACCTTACCGTCTATCTATCTCAGTCGTCTCCGCGTCTCGTCGTTCGCCCTTCATATTCCACCTCTCCCTGTCCCTCTTACCTTACCTCCTCATCCCCACTTACTTGTCCTGAGTAGCTACAGCTCTGCTTGTATATGAACCCGCGCTCTTGACTCGTTAATGTCAGTGTAGTTTTCTCCCCCTTTACTTCTCGCTGCGCATTCGCCCCGGAAGTCAGGCCCAGTCGCGGACACTCGAAGGACATCGCTCCTCGTCGTTGCCTCCAGTCATTCGTGCCAGCGCCCTGTCGCCACAGATCCCCCCCGCTTCTTGCTAGCTCTGCGTGCTTGTCCCGGAAGTCGTGCCCTACTGCGGGCACTCGAAGGATCAAGTTCGCAAGCCTCGTCTCGTCTCGTCTCGTCTTTCCTCGCCTCGCCTCTCCTTTTCTCTTGCGCGTCGGGTCAACTCCCCTTGGCCCTTGACGCTTCCATCCTTCACTCATTCCTAACCCCCGCAGAATCCCCTCCGCCTTGGCTCCGTACACTGCGTAACGACGGGATCATTCCCTGCTATAACGCATTTTCATTGGCCTAACACGTATCACCGGACGAACCGCAGATCGAGGAAGTCATTGACAACGAGACTGAAAACTGGCTGGTGCCCCCCGAGTTCCGAGCTGACCTCGATAATAACATCAAATATGAATACCATGCTGCTCCTTTTTCAGTGCACTCGGTCTGCAAAGGAACGACCTCCATCGAACCCAATGATGTTTAAAACCAAATCAGGGGGGCTCTGGTTGAACTTCACTTTGATCTTCGCCACTAGTATCACATTCGCAAGAGGGGCTTTGACTCCTTCAATAGCAGTATCGAACAAATACTCATTCCCTGACAGGTGATCCTCCTCCCTCCTCCCCTTCTCTCCATAAACAAAAAAACAGTGCGTGACAGTCCCATCCTTTTAAACCCGACTCTCCGCGTCCAACAAAAAGCCTCGAGATCTACACAACCTATCGCAGGCCCGGGCACCATCTCTAGCAGGTTACAGGGTTCGTGACCGGAAACGAAGCTCACGCGCGAGAGGTGAACGGTGTGCGAAGGTACAGGAGAGAGAATGAGACTGAGACTCAGGAATCGCTTAGTACATGCTCCGGCCTCGCCACCAGCCTGATTGGAAGCTGTCTTGGGTCACGACGCGCAAACGCCATTTTGATACTAATGGTGGTCAGAGTCAGTCGGTTAGTGCTGATTCTTTTGCCCCCAGGTGTGCTCCCACTCATGAACTTTTAGCTGCGCGTGTGTATGGATGCAACTTGGATCTCTGACGGAAGACCCGTGATGCTTGAAAAGGCTTTCCTCCAAGGAGCCTCTTTCTTCGGACCCCAGAACCATGGCGCGCGGCTGCTCGATGTCATTCAGATATCAAATCAGGACCCTCTTATGGTGCATCATCCCCTACTGCGACCTTTTGACAACCCTCCGCTTCGAACGTACTACGAGGAGTTTGTCGCTTTTTTTGCGCAAATATGCGAGGACCGCAGCGAGGTACGTCGCCTTCTGTGATAAGGATCAGACACTCATCTCACAAGGGGGTGCAATTCATACATTCAACCCACGTCGTTCATCGGTATATTCGCAGCTACATTCTTTTTTTTTTTGAACCGTTTATATCCCGGGATGTGTACCATGGGTACAGACCGGTCATAGCCGAGACTACATTTAGAGGCGTGTGCTAGGTAATATAGTAAAAGTAAGCGGGCAGCTGAGCCCGCATCCATCAGGCTTCCTGGAAGGTTGTGCCTAAACGTTAGCAATAATGCGGGGAGATTGGCGTCCGACGCCTAGAGTTTCCTAATACTAGTATCATGTAAACATGTAAAGCCGTTTGACTTAGTATCCAGCTTCTTCACTTTACCTCGAGACCCATGTACGACAGCAAGCGTGCTCTTGACCTCAAAGCGTCGACATGTACTGTTGTCTCTCGAGTTGAGACTCGAGAGACATCGCGATTTCCGTATCTAGGTGCAGTTGGCGATATGACTGCATCGGGAGTTGGGCATAACTTTCGGTTAAGGGGTCTTATGGTTAGCACCCAATCCCATCCTAACCCAGGTGGATCCTAAATAACTCCGAATACATGTAGGATGTAGGCTTATGGGAAGTCACCCATTATTGATTGATTGATTGACGCACTGTAACATCTTAGTGACAGCTAGCGTTCACTAGTCTTAATTATCTCAGATTATCTCAAATTAGCAAAGTGGGGCGCAAGGGGGCGCAAAGACCCGGCGTGGCCTACAAAAGGTGGGCTTGGTGAGGCAATCAGTGTCGACGTTGGTGTCCATTATGGGGTAATAAGAAATGGTGAGAGCAGAAATAAGCAATAGGAGGGGGGGGGAAACAGTATCAATAGATGTGCCAGTCTTGGTGCCAGTGGGGTTGTTGCTGTTGGTACAACGCCGTGGTAGATCGAAAACGAACCCAAGATGTTGTCAACTAAGTCACGCGTCGACGATCCGATACCAAGACTACTGAAAACAAGGAAAAAAAGACTGGGCACAACTCGCGCGGCTCAGCCGCCGACCCGCGTGGGCTGTGCCTCAGCCTCGTGTTCGAGAATGCTGGTTTGTGTGCTACGTGTTGGCATTGAGCCCGGAACGTTGCCGGAGCGGACAACCCAAGGCCAGACCGCACAATTAGATAATCACTAAATTACCGTAGAATAACTGGATAATAACCAGAAGCTGCGGAGAAACTGGAAGGAGCATACGCTCTACTCCATACTCTCATTCCCTCACGTACATAAGCTGCCGCTCTCACTTAATCCTAACAGGTTATGGGCCCTGGCGAATAGCCAGATGAACATGTACAACATCAAATATATTATTATCATGATATCTACACATTGAGCCCCTATCCAAAGAAGCAACCCTCAGAGATGACATGAGCATCAAAGATCCCAACCAGAGGGAGCCCCAAAGCTCAGTGAACTGCTCGACGACACAAACTGAACAAAAACAGTTTGTCGCGAGTGGAAGGATACTTAGCCCCTATCCTTTGGCGTGTCGGACGTCGAACGCAGCTGGCATAGCGCGGACCCGATGACACGGGCATCCAGCACAGACTAGATGACATCGGCGTCATGAGAGTCCGAAGCGCAAGGAAGTTCAGCCACGCGCGAACAAATCTGATGACAAAAGTACGCACCGTGATACACAGCGCACAACCGATAGTACCTTGTCAAAGGGCACGGCGCGCACGCGGATGATGCCTGACAACCAGCGTGAGCTGGCAAGGCATGAGAAACGCGTGGCAAATAGTGATGGGAAGGTCCGGTTCTGAACTTTGGTCCGAACTCGAACCGGACCGGCCCGGACGCCAATTGAGGGTCCGGTTTGGCTATTTTCGCCGAACTGGACCAATGGTTCCGTTCACGGTTCAGCAAAATCCTGAACCTAAGAGAACGTGTTCGAACGCGTTCGAACGAAAATCCTTGATGGGTCTCAAAGTATAATACTGGAGCCAAAATGACATGGAACTATACTGCCAGCCTATGTGGAATTCGAAGTTTTTTGGATTGTTAGGCTGACACTGTCTCGTTGAAACCCCACTAGCGTCTTGACTCGTGTGGGATTTTGTGTCAGTGGAGCTGGGTCACCTCACCCCCCCTAACACATCACATGACATCACATGACCACAAACATACACAAATACCAAAACAAAAAATTAGTGCTCACTCAAGAATCATGCAACTTATCGCATAAAAAAAAAGACATAATCATCCTTCCTATGCCTGGTTCACTCTGGATTGGCCTCAATTTCACCCTATGTTTTGTTTCTGTTTTCTATTTTTTTTATTTGTGTGGTGTAAATAAGTACAAACAAAAGCAAACATTTCCCCCCCCCCCTTTCGCCCCATCCCCATTCATATCAAATATGAGGGAAATAAAATAGCTAAAAACATGAAAATATTTGGGGAGATATATCTCATTAGAAGCTGGGGGGTCCTCTGCCAACCTTAAGAAATCTAATCAATTATTCTTGAGTTATTTAAGCAACTCTAAAATCAGCTCAGCTTAAGTGTCACTGAGCTGATTAAATAAATCAAGAACAGTTGACTGGTTCACTAAAAGTTGGCAGTAAACCCCCAACCTTCTGATGAGATCTATCTCCTCAAATAATTTCATATTTTTAGCTATTTTATTTCCCAAGATACTGACTGCAATAACACTAGCAGGACATATAAGTGTTTGTGGTCATGTGATGTCATGTGACATGTTAGGGGGGTGAGGTAGCCCTGCTTGTCAGTGGTGTTCACATTGGCGTTGCCACATGATTATGACGTTGCAATGTGTGCGTACTTCCAAGTCAATTCCCGGCTGTTACTGATTGTGCGTTCATGTCCATCCGAGTCCTGGTTCCAACACTCCTCAATATGCCCCCATCAACTCCAATACCATCTCACCTGGGTGGAGGCCTTTGTAACAACTCGGAGCTGCATTGCCTTTTCCAGGCCTTTGTTACTGACCTCACCCAAGCTATGTGAGCGTCAGTCCAACTACAGCACACTCAACTCACTTCCCCAGCATGTCGCATTTATGTGCATCCTTAGTGGCTCAAACACGACGTGTTCCCGGTACAGACGGCCACGTATGCGCAATTTCGTGCCGCGCGGAAGCGTGCGCGACCGTTTCCGACCACCAGTGACCACCCAACCCAGTGGGACTCCATGTAGCCCTCCATTTCCTCCCCGACCTCGCTGCACCCATGTGCGGCGTTAGCCCTTCAACAGCGACACGTCCATGATCACTGTGGACCCATATGCGATACTGCACGCTCTGTGGCGGCCTGCACGGCAGTAAGCAACATCCCATCCACCATGGCAGTGACTTTGGCAAGGGTGAAAGGGTGATGTGATCCGCATTCGTGTGCGGCCTTAGCTACTCAAACCTGACGTGTTCCCGACATAGGTAGCCACCTATGCGCAATTTCGTGCTGCGCGGAAGTGTGCATGACTGTTTCCGACCATCAGTGACCACCCAACCCAGCAGGCTTCGTGTAGCCCTCCATTTCCCTCCCCGACCTCGCCGCATCTACGCGCGGATTTAGCCCTTCAACACAGACGCCTCCGCCATTACCACGGACCCACATACGATACTGCGCGCTCCGCGGGGGCCTGCACAACTGCGAATGACATCCACACTGGCATATACCACATCAGTAGCTTTGGCAAGGGTGGTGTGACAACGACAAGGGACGTGCTACCAACACACCCAAGGTATCACCACAACCACCACAATTCCAACCACCACAACCACAACCAAGACCACCACGACCGCCGCGACTATCATCAGCAAATCTCCGTGAAAGTCATGACCCAATATGACGTATCACAATTATTATCACGGTTTCGTCGACATTATAATTACTAGTCTACTAGTGTAACATCTGTGGTACTTATATATCATCAATATGGTTTTTATAACATTTAAACTGCCATTATACCAAGATTTTCCTTGTTATACTGTGGTCACAATGCGCTTATAACGGAATATAATTTTTGACCGCACGACGATGTTCGGGTTGGCCATCGCTGCCATATCTTTGCACCACCTTTTTCGCCTCACATCAGAGTTGGTGAACCAAAATGTTATGGGGCTCAACAACCGTGTCGGACACCTTGGGACTGGGGACGGTGGAGTACTTGCACGTCATCCAATCGGGACACGTTTTCGAAATCAGAAGAGTAGCCTCCTTCTGAACGACGTCAAGAACGGTGTTGACGAGTTCAGCGCCTTGAAACTCGCAACCCCCACCTATGATGATCTTAACCACCTCGTCTCCATTGTCATGTCTGGACTCACAATTTGTTTGCGCTTCCCTGGTCAACTTAACTCCGACCTCCGGAAACTCCCCGTCAACATGGTGCCCTTCTCGTCTGCACTTCTTCCTGACCGGTTTCGCGCCACTCACCGCGCGGGGCACCCAACAGTACCGTACCGTCACAGTTCCCGGGCTCACTCAGCAAATGTTAGACGCCAGGAACATGATGGCTGCCTGCGATCCTCGTCATGGTCGCTTCCTGACAGTGGCTGCTGTCTTCCGTGGCAAGGTGTCGATGAAAGAGGTTAAGGAGCAAATGCAGAACTCGGCGTACATTGTTGAGTGGATCCCGAACAATGTGCTCACAGCGCAGTGTGACATCCCGCTGCGTGGCCTCAAAATGGCTGTCACATTCCTTGGCAACTCAACCGCTGTCCAAGAGTTGTTCCGCCGTCTCAGCGAGCAATTTACAGCTATGTTCAAGAAGAAAGCTTTCTGGCATTGGTACACTCAGGAGGGTATGGATGAGATGGAGTTCATGGAGGCCGAGTCAAACATGCAGGTGTGCTGGTGAAAGCCAGTGGCCCAGTGCTGGGCCGCGTCGTGCTTGCCTTCCTCCCAAGGCCCTTCGTGTTCTTTGTAGTGCCATCGTCTCAAGGCCCTTTTGTGTACACCGGTGAGGAGGCTGTGGGGTGGATGCCTGTCGGCAAACGTACGGGAGTAGCATGGCGTGCACGCGCGCTGCTTGAGTGGGAGGGGAGGGAGGAAGTGGGAGAACTTACCCATCCCATCCCTTCCAGTCCAGCTGAAGAAGGCATTGCAGAGGTCCCGGAGGCCCGCGCAAGGGAGGTTAGTGCTGGAGTTGAGAAAGGATGTCGCGTGAGGGGGAGAGATCGGAAGTGAGACACTCACGGGTCATGGTGCACCACCTCCTACACACCGTCGATGGCTGTTCCTGGGAACGGTAGCCCTGCGACACATCCTTGTCCGACGAGGACGGTGAGCGCGACGTGGGGACCCTTCGATATCCATCGGTTCATCGCAACGGGCGACCCTGTGGGCTCGGATGTGGCAGCCAAGTGTCGGTCGTGTTTCTTGATGAGGAAGGCCATGGCGTGATGAGAGCGAGACTTTGTCGAGAGAAGTGCGCTTGAAGTCACGTGTCGTTTGTTGACTGGTCCGAGCGTGGGAAGATTCTATCCGTTCCCTTACATACCCGTTGCGTTTCAGTCCCCCACTCTCGCCACACTCTCATCCACGCCTCCACCATCATCACGCTTCATCAATTACTGGCCCACGGAAAGAGGTGTCATATTGACCTACTGCAGCATTCTTTCACCCAAGGTGGCCGTCGTACTTCTAAACCCCACAAAGGGGGAAAAGTAAGCATTTCAGTCGATCTCGCCTTGCAATGTACTCACTGGTTCCAGGCTCTCACAGGGTCGTCGTGGCCCTACATCCTAACTACTATGCCATGACACCTCAACCACAGAAGATGACGTCTACTGAAAAGGGTGAGTTTGAACCTGTTTCACTCTACAACATACTGATTATTGCACGCCTATGCAGTTGCCTTGGAACAACACCTGTGGACCCCCAAACTCCACTGCTGTCAGGGAGGTAAGAATTTGGCGTGCTTGTAACAGTGATTGTGACTCAACTGTGGCAGAGTGGTACTTTCACAGTTGATGACAACAACAATGGTGAGGCGTAACACAGTCATAGCCACCGCCATCTTACCACCATGGCACTGCCTCCGAAACCACAACAACATAGAAGGCCTCCCCCTAGGTTAGTTCCCGCGCCTATCAGGCGGCTGCAACACTGACCCAGATGTACACAACGACATGACAGTAACAGTAACATTACCACCACGTCACGTGACGGTAGCGATGGCCATCACAACACTGGCGAAATGTCAAAGAAGACCGTCAACAACAATGGGAGCCACATGACGATGGGTGTAGCAACAGTGGTGCAATGGCAGTGGGCGGGTGGTGGTGGCAGAGCGAGGGTGTAGCATTCATTTATTCTGTGTATTCTGAGCCTAGTTTTGTGAAATATATTATTATTCCACCAAGCATTCCACGTGATTACAATTCCAGATAACATGTTTAAAATCAACATATGATTTCCTTGTCACTCTGCTACGATATGCTTACGATGTAACTATAATGGGTCTGTGATTATGATATAATTATCTTGCGACTCCCTTATGGCCTCATCATCGCTCTGTTGCGCAGCAATGCACGCAGCTAACAGGAATGGTGTTCTCACCTTTGAGTAGGTTGAGAGACTATAGCGGTGGAGAGGGTGCACAAGTGAGTAAGAGAGTGAATGTCTATTCGCCTCCCTCCCCATGGGAGGATATTTATACTCTATGGTCCTACCCTGACCATTTGCGTAAAAGTGATGAGTACAGGCGTCCACAATATCGCGTTTTTACACACGCCTGATGTAAACTACCACTTCGAGATAGCCATAGGGCTTCTCCTTCTCAGAGGGCGTATTGCGCCCGCTATAGTACGTATCCTGACTACCGTAATAGGAAACTATACTATCGTAGTGTCGTAACTGCTATAGATAAGGTCCTTACGTACTTATCACGTTCCAACACTCCCCCTTGCTTAGTGCAGCTAGTTAAAGCGCATCTAAGCAAACAGCAGTGTCCTCACAAGCCTGAGCTAGAGTGAGGGTTGCATAAGAGTCGATGAGAGAGGAGACACTGTCTCTAACATGTCTCATCAGGTTGTGAATGCTATCATCAATGACGTTTGCCAACTTGTGGCCCCGTCAGGGTCAGGACGTACGAACTCCCTTCTAGGAGTCCGATGAAGGGCTTAGAGTCAGGTGTCTGCTACGAAAGCGACATCGCACCATGTCTTAGGAGAGTACTCGTGAAGTTCTTCTTCTCAAAGAAGAACCGATGGATGCGGAGGTCATAGAGAAACATATGTTCCTCTAGAGGAAGCGGTGTACAGTGATGTACATGGGACACAAAAGTCCCTTCACGCTTTCCTTCACGAGTTACCATCAGAGATCTCCATCACGGATCTCCATCTCGGACATGGTGTTTATGTGTGGCGATGAGCCAAACTCTAGCCCTAGCTGTTCCCTGAATTTAAGGAACTTAATGCGACCCAGATTCTTAGTAAAAAGATCGGCGGGGTTCTCAGCTCCTTCAATGAAGAACAATTCTATCTTCTTTTCACGGATCACATCACGAATGTAATGGTGACGTAGATCAATATGTTTGATCCGTTTCTCCTGAACAGGATTAGAAGATAAGAATATGGAGCCTTGATTATCTCCGCATAATGGAATAGGTCTGAGGTTTATTCCAAGCTCACTAAAGAGCGAGCGAATCCAGACCAATTGTCTGCTTGTATCACACAGCGACATGTATTCTGCTTCAGTGGACGAGAGCGCGATAGACTTCTGCGCTCTTGAATTCCAGCAGAACACTCCATTAGCCGTCTTTACTAAGTAGCCCGTAGTGGACTTTCTGGTGATCGGGTCAGAAGCCCAATCAGAATCTGCATATGCTATTATACCACCATTGCTTTTGCCATCAAAGACTAGAGCATAATTTGAGGTACCAAGTAAGTAGTGGCAAATGTAAAGTGCACGCTTCATGTGGTCCTCGGTGGGGTTGGCAGCAAACTGTGCCATTTTTGTAACAGCATAGGCGATATCTGGTCACGTACCAATCATAATGTATAGGAGAGATCCTATCACTTGTTGGTATGACGCGCGGAGCGCTGGGGTCGCAGTACCCTTATTAGGGGTTGGATGATACCCTTCCGGTAGTGGGGTAGGGACTGATTTGGCGTTAATCAGATTAAAACGCTGCAGCACTTTCTGAAGGTAATCCTGCTGATCTATCAGGATTCTACCCTTAGAGTGTAGTATGCACATGCGTAGAAACTCTTTGGTATCACCCAAGTCTCTGCATTCCCATATCTCCATAAAGCGTCGTTTCAGGGATGCTATGTCCTTTTTACTTCTTCCAAGGAAGAGGACGTCATCGACATAAACAATAACTACAATTGTTTTGTCTTCATTCACAAACAGACCTGAGTCTGATTGAAGTCGTGTGCAGCCAAGAGAGCTCATAGACTTATCCAGCGCTCTCCACCAAGCGAGTGCAGCTTGTTTAAGTCCGTAAATAGCTTTCCTAAGGCACATGACTTTGTTTTGTTGGCTAGGGTCTTTAAACCCTTCAGGTTGTTCCATGTAGAGTTCCTCATCAAGGTCTCCATACAGGAAGGCAGTTTTGACGTCAAGTCCGGAGATGTGCCATTCCTTCAGCGCTGTAAGCGCGAGCATCATCCGGACGGTCTCAAACCGTACCACTGGCGAGAATATTTCATCATAGTCTATGCCTTCAACCTGTGAAAAGCCTTTGGCGACTAGCCTGGCTTTCTTTCGGCCATCCGACTTTAAGTCGAATACCCATCTATTCTTGATCACCCTTCTGCCTTTCGGCGGGTTAACAAGATCATAGACACTGCGTTTGCGAAGAGAGGCAAGCTCTTCTTTGCACGCATTACACCACTCCTCCTGGGGTTCACTTGGCATGTTAAGAATGTCCCGATAGGTCCATTCGCGAATATTAGAGGTATCAGGTGACTCTAGATCCAATGGTGAAACTGCTTTGGCGAGCAGAAGATCTAGAAATTTGACTCCCCCTTCCTGAGCTAGGCGGATCAGAAGTTGCTGATCTACTTCGTCTGAATCATGCGGATTATCACTCGGTGCACCGGAAGAATCAGAATCGGCTGGGTCAGGATCATCACCTGAGGCCGTCTGTTCTGGACGTAGACGCTGCTGGGAGCTACCCTGCTGCGGCTGTGTCAACTGTCGCCATGTGCGAGTCCGCGCAATGTCTCAAATAATCGTAGTAGGAGGCCTATCTCCATAGACATTATCAGGACGAGTAACTGGTTTCCTTATACGCCCCGATCTCCTAGGTTCACTAGGACCAGGTACTGGATGTGGGGGTAAAGGCGGAGGTAGCTGCGATCCAAGCCCTCTAGTATGACTACTAGGAGGGGGTCCAGCGGCCGGCTGGGGAGCGCTTCTCCCTTTTTTGATAGGAGGCTCAGGTGGTAGGTCGTCATCATCACCAGGAGTGGTATCGTCTTTAGACAGCTCATTAGGAACTGTTTCATCTAACTGAGTTACACCACGGGGCTCATGTCTAGTACTGTCCTTAGGACATCTAGGGAACAGAGCTTCATCGAAGAGTGCCTTGTCTGAATAGAACAAGGTATTTGGTGTGCGCATGAAGACATCAGCCTTCATTCCAGCTCCTCTACCAAGGTAGATCATCAGCTCGCTCTTGGGAGAAAGTTTATTCACCCGGCAAGCTTCTGGAATATGCACATAAGCACCGCACCCGAATACTCTAAGATGGGATATATCAGGGACTTCATTGTGTAATAGTTTGTAAGGAGTCTGCCATTGCAGGCAACTTATGGGGGTTCTATTGTAACAATGTGCAGCGTGTTGGACTGCAAATTCCCACCAACTCTGTGGTAAACAAGCATCAAGGCGCATAGCCTGAGCTTTGTCCATTATAGTGCGCATGAAGCGCTCAGCACGCCCATTCTGTTGTGGCGTATGTGGCGCAGACTGTAGCACTGTAATGCCGGCATCCTTAAGCTGCTTTAGGAAGGCATCCGATTTGTATTCACCGCCGGCATCGGACATCCATTCTTTTATGGTAGCGCTAAACTGATTTTTAATTAGCGCAAGCCACTGCTTTAAAGCAGTAATAGCGGAGGCTTTATCCCGTAAAAGAGTGATCCAAGCAAACGAAGTATAATCGTTGAAGAAGACGATAAAATACTTGTATTTGTGGTATGACGGTATAGGGAAGCTTTTCAAATCAGAGTGAATCCGATTGAAAGAGGCTTTAGTCCTTGTATCAGACGGAGGATGCGAGGCAGCAGGCATTTTGCCTTGCGCACAACCAGGACATATTACATCAGAGGCGGGAATGGTAATCCCTTCTGGAAAGCCCTTAGTGTTTTCCTTAGCTCGTCTTAGAACCTCTTTGGATGGGTGACCGAGGCGACGATGCATAAGGTCATAGTCTACGTTTAGTAACACGGACTGGTTCGCAATAAGCGACTCAATTAGAGTTGATATAGAGGCATCTAGCCAATATAATGATTGCCCGTGAAGAAGGGGTTTACATTGGACAATCTTTTTGTTTTTACGTAGCAAGTTAATATGCTGCGAATTCCCCAAAACGCGCAAACCTTGCTGTAAGAAGACTCCCATAGATAGAAGACGCGTGCTCATAGAAGGGATGTATAGAACCGGATATACCCGTGTGGTCACGAGTTTGTCTGCGATGTAATGCTCAAGCAAGACAGTTCCAGTTCCTTCAACATATAACGTATGAGCTGCTGTCTTTACAGGAATCCTGTCAGACTTAGCAGTTGGCTTATAGTCGATGAAGTCACTAAGTTTATTAGTGAAATGTGCTGATGCTCCTGAGTCAAGGAGCCACATATATTGAGTGCGCTTCAAGCATTCTGCGCATTGACTGAAGTACTCATTATGCTCACACTCAAAAGAATCGAGAAGAGCGCTGCAATTTGTGTACAAATCGAGAGACTTCGGTACTATTACATGCGATGCCCATAGATATACGTAACCGTTACAATTGGAACTTGCCCCACTTAGACTTCTTGGGGGCAGGGCTAATACTGTAACGTTATCAGCATGTGTTGCGCAAGGCGAAGAGAAGACGTACTCCTCTTCATCGTTAGATCCCCAATCAAGGATCTCTGTGTCCGGTCCGGTCAAGAACGACTCCGGTGTCAGCGAGCGGCCAGAAGCGGCTGGAGAGATAAGGGTGCCAAAACGGGGGTCCGTTGGCAAACCGTTATCGTATAGGTACTGTTGGTTGCTACGCCAGATCTGTTTGATTTGTTCATTAGAACGTGATCGAGGGATGTGAGGGAAATGGCTTTCGCCGGTAGTAGCCCACCTGACTGTTGCTTCAACAATTGAAGCCGGATTAACGTAAGGAGGCGTGGGGGCACGGTTTTCTTTATCAGAACCCCCATCGCTTATCGTTAGATCCGATAAGTCAAGTTGGAGAGCATTAGAATGCTCACCGAATATCTCTGTATCATCTAACCCGTCAAGGTTCATGATCGACTGTGCGCTGCCCGAAGGCTGCTGCGACATGTCGATGTCGACGTCAGAGTCGTACTCCTCGTCCATGAACCGATTAATTCAGGGACGCATCTGCGCGTCAATGTCGGCAAAGCGTTGCTCGAGCGTCTTTACGGTCTGGACTGTAGCAGGTACATCCAGCCGTTCAGCGAGCGTCAATGCCTTGTTGACGGAGGGAAAGAAGCCAGAAGTCCTCTGTGGCGAAGAGGATTCGACTTCGGTGCGTGTTGAGATACCAGATGACCCAATATGAGTCACCTTGTGGGAAGTAGGGGGGGCTAGTGCGGCGACAGAGGCAATATGCGAGTGCTGAGGAGCACGGGCAGGTTGCTTGCCTTTCCCTTTAGGCTTGCCACACCCGGAACCACGTCCTCCACGCTGCCTGAAAGGCTGCTGCTGGGTAGACGGGCCGGGGGCGCTAGACTGCTGCTGCGAAGAACCCTGCTTCGAAAAGCGAGGGTCCGCGCGCTTCCGCTTAACGGCAGATAGCTTCTGCGTGTTATGAGCGGCCTTGTGCTGTCCGCGGTTCGACTCAGTTTCGTACTGGCTTTCAACACAAGCCGATACAGTTTCGAGTTTGAGATCCGCCAATGGTAGATTATTACACATGACAGGGATCAAGTGCTCCCATTTCTGGGGCAGAGCGGACATGGCAACAAGTGCCTGCAGTTGTGGGCGTATAGCAAGAGTGGCAGCATTAGCACCAGTCCCAACAGTAATTGCTCCAAGCCGAGCAAAAGCGGCAGCCATTTTTTCAAACTGAGGAGCGGGATGCTGATTCGTGTTGAAATAAATAGAGATCACCTCTTTGAAGTCCTTGTAGATGCGGGGCATAGAGACCGCACCGTACCGGTCCTTCACGGAGTCCCAAAGCGCCTGAGAAGTCGCTCCGGTGACTGCCTGCTGTATAGCAGGCGAAAGGCGGAGGGTAAGATTACCCCTGGCCATCTCATCAGCTCGCATCCAAGCTGCTCTATCTGCGACATTGGCGACGGGAGGTAAAGGGATGGTGGCAGCGACGTAGCCCCAGAGCCCTTGCGACATAAAGAAAGCAGTCATCTGCTTAGACCAAGTGGCCCAGTTAGAGCCATTGAAGACGGGGACAAGTGTGGTGAGTTGAGAGGACATAGTTGGTTAATCTGTTGGCTTTGAGAACGTCAGCATTGCGTTATTATAATAACAATACTGAGTGAATCAAAAAGAATTGCCAACGCTGGCACGGCTACATGGCCGTACATACGCAGCGTGACAATAGCCCAATATTAGGCTGTTTCCAACAGAATGGGCAACACCCATTTCGACGTTTGGCCCATGACCGCGTGTCTTGACAATGGTCTCATATCCCTTCTGATGTCTTATGATACTTTCGTGACTTGTATTAACAAATTATGATAACAAACTTAGTATAAATCATACTGGACTTTGATGTGAATGGATCATCCAACTTGTGTTCTTGAAATTGTCTGTGTGCTCCTATTATACTGCACTTTGCTGCTCAAATCAACTCAACTACTCCTCGCTTCTTCTTGCACGCACACTTCTGAGTGACGCATTATCTAATCAACTTGTCACATCAATTCTAGCATCTAGTGTGTACTGCATCCCATGATCTCAAAGTGCAGTTGTCACAACTCATGGCACTTATTCATTCTTCTATGCAGGGTTCTTCTTCAGCTTGCCAGTTCCACCAAGGGTCCTCAGGCATACTGGCGGACTCCACAAAGGGGATGTCAGTGGTTGGCAATCTATTGTGTGGCAAGTCATGGGCAGGTGAGGGCAAAACTGTGATACTAGAACTGACACTTTCTATCTTTTGAAATAAAAATTGGAAACATCTGAAAATATTTGGGGAGCTGGCTCCTCTCAAAAGCCAAGGGTCCTCTGCCAACTCTAAGCAATCAGATCAGCCATTTTATTTATTTATTTGACCTGAGCTGAAACCCTTGACCCAAAGGTTTTCAGAGCAGGTCAAATAAATCAGGGGTTGGATTGCTTAGAGTTGGCAGAGGACCCCTTGGCTTTTGAAAAGGTCTACCTCTGCAAATAGTTTCATATTTTTCCGAATTTTATTTCACAAGATACAAAAACACCAGCTCTGAGCTGCTGCAACACTAGGGCCCCAAAGTGACTTAGACAAAAAATGTAGTGTTGCAGTTCCAAGCTGACGCCTTTCTATCTTGGGGAATACAATTTGGAAAAATATAAACATATTTGGGGGGGTGGCTTTCCTCATAAGCTGGGGGGTCTTTTGCCAACTCTAAGTGATCTAATCAGCTGCTCTTAAGTTATTTTACATTAGCTGCAACACATCAAGCTGATCAGCTGATGCATCACAGCTAATGTCAAATAACTTCAAACCTGCTGATTAGATCACTTAGAGTTGGCAGAGGACCCCCCAGCGTTTGAGAAAAGCCACCCTCCCAAATATTTTTATAATTGTCCTATTTTTATTCCCCAAGATAGAAAAACATAGCTGCTGCACACTAATCATCTGGGCAACTTCCAGGCGGAGGTTTAATTTGTGGCGCCACTTGGCCGCGTGTTCGAATTCAAACACCCAAGCGAACACCCCACTTTCCTCCAACCTCCCTTCCCATTCCTCACCCTCACCTTCCCTTTCACCTTCCCCTTCACGCAATCTCTGAAGACGCAGCATTAGGAAGCTACGTTTTTCTCTTTCTTTTTTTCCCGTTTTGTCTCTAACCGGTGCAGGTCGCAGGACGTGGCAGCCTCATCACTGCCTTCACAAAGGCCTCCGTGCCTTCACACTTCGCGGTAGTGTTTTGGCGGCTCGTGTAGCTGGGCCGAGCCGGAGCCGAGCTGTGAGAAGCCAGCCTGGATTGGTTGCTGGACCGAGCGGAGCCTAGGCACTGCAGCTACCCAGCCGTGCTGAGCTAAGCTGGCCAAAACGCCGGCTTGTTCACGGCTCCAGCTTGAAGCTGGCTCGAGCTGGCTATTTCGTGTGGTCTCAACTTCAGTCGTGATGTGGGTCTCAGCCCGAACACTTTGGCAGCCATAATTGTTTTTTTTTATTACACCACGCAGTATTAATTTAGTACTCTAATAACAGGCATGCTTTATAGTAAATCTAGGGGGGAAAGGAGCAGCTCAAGTGCTCAAGGATGTCCATGTGTGGGGTGCGACCCGTCAGTGGTGTACTCGGTGGAGTCCCTTCTCGTACGTCCAGAAGTGGCGCTGGTCGGCGTCCTCACAGAAGTCACAAACGATGTTAGTCTTCTGAAGAAGCAAATGAAATGGCATGTTGTGGAGAGGAGTTGTAAGAGGGCGGAGCCGATGAGACCAGCGACATAGTGACATGTTCTGCGATGGTTTTGAGGGTGAGAAGCAAGAAGAAGAGAGAGCGTGACACAACGAACAAAGTCGGCCATCCCGAAGAAGCTATGATGGGGCCGGTCAGTATCCCAACATCAGGAAAAAGCGGATCCTGAAATTTCCTGAAATTTTAACAAATTTCCAAAAAATGGTAATATATGTTGAGAAATGAATAATCTTTCTGATTTTCTGGAATTGTTAAGATTTTTAAGATATAAACATCCCCCCTAATATATTTTGTGAAATCTTACCAAATATCTGTATAAATGGACCTGTGTTTTAGGTGAATGTGTCCAAAATTACATAATTTACATCCCATATTTCAGTGCAAACAATTATTCAGTCAACAGTGGCTGCATTCACAAAACAATAATATATTGTAACTAACAAGGGTACATGCAGCTACAATCTAACTAATATACAAGTTACCATGTGGTGCGGGTCGGCGGTGGTGGTGTGGCGTGGCAGTGAGTTGGTGGTGGCGGGATCTTGTGCGCCGTGTCGGGGTGGCGTGGTAGGTTGGCGGTCGAGCTCTGCGTGCCACGTGGCGGCGTGACGGTGGCTTGGCGGTGGCGGGGCCTTACGCGTCGTGTCGGGATGGCAGGGCCTTGCATGCCGTGTTGAGGCAGCGGCGAGGTCTTGCGTGCCGTGGGGGTGGGTTGGCGGTTGCGGGCTCCTGCGTGCGGCGTGACGGTGGGGCTGTGGTGGCGGGGTCTTGCAAGCCATGTCGGGGCGGCGTGTTGGGGCGGGGACGAGCGGAAGTAGCCCGCGTACACGAGGGGGCGGCAACGGCCTGCAATGGTTCAGAGGGTGAGCGAAAAAAAAGGCATAAGAAAAGAAAAGAAAAAAGAAAAAAAAAACATGTACTATCCACTGGGCCGAAGCCCAGCTCGTCCTCAGCCACGTCCTTCTAGCGTAGGCTGTGGGGGTGGTCCGCGTGCGTGGTGGTAAGAGAAGAGAAGACAAAAAAAAGACCCCCACCGAGAGAGCGACGAGCGTTGACGCGTCGTTGACCTTCCCACGCCACAGATTAAGCCTCCGCTCGACACAATTTTTTCAACAAGTCGCGTTGTGACGCATATCCTGTCCCCATTCTCCTTTACGCTTCCCAGCCACTCCAGACTCACCCTTTCAAGCCCCTCTCCCATCCTCATTCGGACGAAGCACTGGGCATAGATACATTTTTTTTTTGCTTTTTTTCGGTTTGTTTCTGACTATATTTGCAGCTTGTCTTCCTCACTCGCCACGTCACCCCAACACCGCGCGAGACCCTGCCACCGCTAACCCGCCGCCACGCCTCCCCAACATAGCTCGCAAGACACCGCCGCCGCTGACCTGCCCCATCATGGCACACAAGACCCCGACCGCCAACCCGCCACGTTTCTTCAACACGGCACCCAAGACCCCGCTGACTCGTCACGCCGCCTCAGCACGGCACTCAAGGCCCTGCAACCACCGACCTCCACGTCACCCCAACACGGCACACAAGACACGCCGCCCCGAGCGCAAGACTCCCCCGATTTGCCACAGCCGCTCCCACGCTGAGGTATGCAAACCACCATCTGCAAGCCTGTAAATCACTACTGACGCCATCGCCTCCCTAGCTGCCGTCGCACATGACCGCAACCACGATGGCCACGAACACGCGGCCGGCAACGAGCTGGGCTTCTGCCCAGTACACCAAGATGAGTTTTTCTTTTTTTCGTCTTACATCGTTTCTCACTAATGTCACAGAGCTACGTCGCCGCCGTTGCCCCGAATCTTCGCCACACGCAAGTCCACCACCACCACCCCGCCGCACGAAAGCCCCGCCCCAATGCCATGCGGTCGCGACATGCAAGACCCGCCACCACCAGCCACATCACTCCGACACGGCCCCGCCACCGTCAACCCACCTCCACCTCGCCCGCCTACGCCATGTCACCCCGACAAGGCGCGCCAGACGACGCCGACTCGTCGCCACGCCGACTCACCGCCACGCTGACTCATCGCCACTCCGACTCACCGCCACGCCGTCCCCTCAACACTGTCCGCAAGACCACCACCGCTCCCACGCCACCCCGACGTGGACCACAGCACCGCCAACCCGGTGTGGATATCCTATATTAGTTATATTAGTTAGACTGTATGTATTATTAGTAACAAATATATTATTATTTGTGAATGAAACCACGGTTGACTTGAATGATTGTTTGCACTGCAATGTGATGTAAAATCATGTAATTTTGGACACATTCACCTAAAACATACTGAACATATGTCCATTTATGCCAATATTTGGTAATATTTTACAAAATATTACTTGATATTTGGAGGGAGGTTTTTATATTACCAAATTTGTCAAAATTGGGAAATCACTGAAAATCGGAAATATTGTTACAAATATACCACATTTCAACAAATCTTACCAAATTTCAGAAATTTGTGAAAATTTTCAGGATCCGGTTTTTCCTGATGAAATCGGAGAAACGGCAGGTGGGCACACATGAATCGAGGCGTGGAAGCCCAATGACAACAAAGCAACAGTCAACAAGCACAACATGGCATTCCAATTGAGGGCGAGGGCGACGGACTCCTCATGGAAAGAGCGGAGGGGCTGTTGGGCGTTGTCCAAGATGGATATATCATCTTCAATGGGAACGAGGTCGCATATCTGTATAATTGTGGATGTTAGTTATGAGTCAACGAGCTGTGACAGTGGCGACAAGTGAAAAAATTACTCACTGTGCAGGTGTGACCGTCGTCCAACTCCTTAATGACGGAGGCAAAACTGTGGCTGCATAACTCCCAGGACCAGTGCATTGCCGGTCTGTCCCGACCTGAGGTGAGTCTAAGATGATGTGAACCCCGTCTGGATGTGTGAGAACGAGGGTAAGTATTTTGAGTGTGCCCTTGACTGGGGAAGATGAGGGTATCTGTGAAAGAAAGAAGTGGGAACGTGAGGTGTAAGTATGAGTATATATGTATGTGCGTACCCATTAGGGGAGAGGAGGGGTGGGATGAAGAGAGCGTCTTTCAGAAGAGAGACGAGTGGTGAACACAACTTCTGAAGTCACGTAAAAAGTTTGACTCGTGTCGCTACCATTATATAATGCGAAAGGTTGGGCGGCATATGGACGTAAAGAAGTGGAACCTGAAGCATGCATGAAAGATGAGCCCGCAAAGCGAAAGCACGGCACGCAGTAGAAAGGGAAACAGACACAGAACAGTCGACCAATTGTATTGGAGCAAGATGAAACCACGGCCTAGCGCCAACAAATATCCAACCAAGAGTACATTACACGCAACAATAATGACAATAGTGGTCAGACAATAAAAAGACTACAGAGCACAGGCCCGACACCAAACTACAACAGAAATAGTCTACACGAACCACACGCCGAACGAAGTAGTGCCATAGTCTATTTCCGAGGCGTTATTGCGAGAGCGGGTGAGCGGAATATCTTATCAGACAACAGAGTGTTTGTGCGGGTCGAGGAACGAAGACTAAATGTCTGTAGTCAGTACCGGTTATGCGTTATTCATACAGTATAAGGTTTGCTTACACCCTACCACCGAAAACAGGTGTACAGTCTACACGGACAGGGGAGCGAAGGGGCGAGGGTAGCGCTTTGCTGGGGTGGTCAGTGGCTGCCGAGCACTGCGAGAGAATGGAACGAAGATATTGGTAGTCCGGCTTTGCACTGAAGTCAAGAGAATAGACATAGTCAACGAATTCACGGAAGGGAGCAGGTAAGCCCTGGCACAGCTCTTCTGCCATGATCGACATTTTCTTCTGAAGCACCGCCTCCCCACCGGAAATGGTGGTCCAAGGCAAGTGACCGTGTGCTGAATAAATGATGGTATAAATGAGAGACTCCAGGTCGTCACGACGCGATTGGGCGTGGCCTTGCAGGCCATTTCTGGATGTAAATGGAAGAGTGCCGACTATCGACTCATCTCTGGAGTACGGGATGTGTAAACAGGTCGCAGGAGTGCAGAATAGCCACGCCAAACCGAAGTCGATGAGGAAGACAGTAGGGTGAGGATTGTTGGCTTGAACAATGAAATTTCTGGGCTTGATGTCACGATGGACGTAGTGCCGAGTATGTAGCGACTCGACTGCTGAGAGCTGGACATGCAAGAAAGTTTAGCAGATCTTTTTTGTATGCAACGAACACACCATTTGGGAGGCGTATAAGAATGTCTTGCTGCGGTCTACCTGTTGTTCGCTGACCAAATCACTAAGTGAGGTTCCAAGATGCTCCAAAACGATGACTTCGTGTGTGCCTTCCTTCCCATACCAGCGTACTGGAGAGATACCTGCGCAGCCAGCAAGTGCTGTATACACGTTATATTCGTGACGGAGCGTTGACATTGAGTCGTCAGCACACCCTATCTTCAGAGCAATTTCAGCTCCCGTCCTGATATCTTTCCCTAGATAGACGCTCCCTAGACGAGCTCAGAATGGTGTCGAACTTGAGTTAAAGTTGGACACACCAGATCCGCCAGAACCAAGCAGCTTTCCAATTCTGTACCGGCTGCCGACACGTACAAAACCTAGTTTGGGAACAGATCGTTTCCCAAAGGTTTGTTGTGGTTTTTGAGTGGGCGTGGTCATCGTCAACAAGGGTGTGAAAACAAAGGGGAAGGCATTTGATCAACGATCAACACTCAACATACTGTATTTAACTCCAATGTCAGCTCCGATGATGGTAATATACTGTTCTGTGATTGATATTCGAGGTTCCGAGGAGAGGTGTAGGCCGCGTAGCTAATTAACATCATATGTACCAAACTTGTACAACATGTTATCCAACACAGCTTCCGAATCGCCCACGAAGAGAGAGGTGAGGGTTTGGGAAGCGCACTTCGGCATCATAGCCTCTTCCGATGTTGACCACCCGTCCATGAAGTTGAGGTGCTCTTTCTTGAGCATGAATTTGAGTAGTTGAAGGGCTTCCATCAGGACCGGGCTGATCCGGTTTCGCCTCGCGGTGTCCGTCTCCTTTGCTGATGAGAACACGTGTTCACAAGGAATGGATGTCGCCTGGATGGGGAGGTAGTCCATGGCCATTGCAAAGAGAGTCGGGAACTCTGTCATGTTGGCCTTCCAGAGAGTAAGTCGGTAGCAATACTGTTCGAATGAAAATGCACCTCCCAGAACCGCAGGATGTCGGTCTTGTCGAAGGTGGTCCCCGCCGAAGTGTAGTTCCGAAATTCAACCTCCACACTAGTCGCTTGAGTTGGTCTCTTGTCGTAAATGGAGTGTTTTATTTTGAAGCGTGTTGAAGATGGTTCATTTGTAGCGACTGGTGCGGGTTGCGCAGGGAGATCGGGCGCTGCGGTTGCATCCGCCAATGACCTCCGGTTACGGTACTGGTGCATCTGCACGAGAGGGTTGAGGGGTTGAGATAGCAGGTGCAGTATGGTGCTTACAGTCTTCAAAATGGTAGCCTTCGCGCGTCTGATGTACCCCTTGTCCCACTGGCTTTCGATCCACGAGAAGCACATGAAGGGATTGAGGACTGGTGTCAACTTTAAGGTCAGTATCAGAGGTAATAGTCAATCTGCGACTCGCACATGGAGACAACGTAGGCTTCTGTGTCGTCCATTCGAATATAATACTTTGTCGCCCATTCCAGACCAGTGTCCGTCCAGGGCTTGAGGACAGGATGTTGTTCACCAATATTTTCCCATTTGGCCATGAGCATCTCAAAATTTGAGATAGTGAGCAATAAGACTGGCGTCGATTTGGAGGACATGCTTTGTTGACACCTATAAGGGACCTGTTGGTATAGTGAGCACCGTCCTGAGAAAACGGCTAACTAACTTACCCGCAAAACTGTCTCCAATCCTTCCAGGATATGCCACTCCAATTCTGACAACGCAAAATGAGAGTGGTCGGGTACATCGGTCGCAAAATAGTGGACGATCACATAATGTTCTGCAGTGACTTTCATGACTGATGGGTCACCCGACAGGAAGAACCCCTCATGACTCATGGGCCAACCAATGTCGGCCAAAATGGGAAAATTTTCCGGAACTCATGGGCCAGCCGATGTCGGTTCGGAGTTTTTTTGATTCAGACCAGTTTTCCGAAGTGGGAAATGTCAATGAAATGGAATATCAATGTCCAGACACTGGAAAGCATGCTGGGAAATGGAAAGCCAAAGCCCCATTCCAGTAGGATAACTAAGGGGAATGGGGGTGGAACAGGACTTCCCTGAATCTGTAAAACAGCTGGGAAATAAAAACCCCAAATTCAATCTCAAGGGGACTACCTAGGGGAAGGAAAACCACTTCCATAAATCCGAAAAACAGCTGGGAAATGAACAACCAAAACCAATGTGAAGGGGACTACTTGGGAGATGGGAGATGGAATCCCATTTCCCGAAATCCGGAAAAAACACGGAAGTTCAAGAGCCCAAAGTCAAAATGAGGGGAACTACTTAGGGAATGGGGGGTGGAATCCCATTTTCCGAAATCCCAAAAAAACATGAAAGTTCAAATACCTGAAGTCAGATTGAGGGGAACTACTCAGGGAATCGGGGGATGGAATCCCATTCCCCAAAATCCGGAAAAAACACGGGAGTTCAAATACCCGAAGCCAGATTGAGGGGAACTACTCAGGGAATGGGGGATGGAATCCCATTCCCCAAAATCCGGAAAAAACATGGGAGTTCAAATACCCAAAGCCAGATTCTACTCAGGGAATGGGGGATGGAATCACATTCACCAAAATCCGGAAAATAACATGGGAGTTCAAATACCCGAAGCCAGATTGAGGGGAACTACTCAGGGAATGGGGGATGAAATCACATTCCCCAAAATCTGGAAAATAACACAGGAGTTCAAATACCCGAAGCCAGACTGAGGGGAACTACTCAGGGAATGGGGGATGGAATCACATTCCCCAAAATCCACACAATAACACGGGAGTTCAAATACCCGAAGCCAGACTGAGGGGAACTACTCAGGGAATGGGGGATGGAATCCCATTCCCCAAAATCCGGAAAAAACACGGGAGTTCATATACCCAAAGCCAGATTGAGGGGAACTACTCAGGGAATGGGGGATGGAATCACATTCCCCAAAATCCAGAAAAAAACATGGAAGTTCAAATACCCAAAGCCAGATTGAGAGGAACTACTTAGGGAATGGGAGATGGAATCCCATTCCCCAGAATCCGGAAAAAAACATAGAAGTTCAAATACCTGAAGCCAGATGAAGGGGAAGTACTTAGGGAATGGGGGATGGAATCCCATTCCCCAGAATCTGGAAAAGAACATGGGAGTTCAAATACCCGAAGCTAGATTGAGGGGAACTACTCAGGGAATGGGGGATGGAATCCCTTCCCCAAAATCTGGAAGATTGAGGGGAACTACTTAGGCTCAGGAATACCACTTCCATGAATCTGAATAAAACACAGGAAATGAAATATGGCAAAGCCAATGTGAAGGGGACTATGTAGGGGATGGGGGATGCAAACACCCGAAGCCAGATTGAGGGGAACTACTTAGGCTCAGAAATACCACTTCCATGAATCTGGAAAATAGCCAGGAAATGAAATAGTCAAACCAATTTGAGGGGAGCTACTTAGCAGATGGGGTTTGGATACCGTTTCACAAAATCCTGCACCAACATATGAATTTAAATACACAATGCCCAATTGAAGGCTCAGTAATACCACTTCCATGAACTGGGAAGAAATGTGTGAAATCAAACACTCAAAGCCATATTGCCAAAAAGTACTACTTAAAGGAAGAAAAGCACTTCCCCAAAAGATAGCAAGGAAATGAAATACCTTAAAGGGAACTACTTAGGTGAAAGAATACCATTTCCACACATCCTGAATATTGAGGGCAAATGACAAAACAAAAGCTCAATTGAAGCAGACTACTTAGGTGATAGGGGAACACCACTTCTCTGAATCTAAAAACCAGAGTGGGAAATGAAACAAACAAAACCAATTTCAACTTTGGACATTTCATTTCCTGTGCTTTACCAAGATTTATGGAAGTGATATTCCTAAGCCTAAGTAGTTCCCCTTGAACTTCCTTCTCTTTTCCAGATTTTGGGGAATGGGATTCCATCCCCCATTCCCTGAGTAGTTCCCCTCAATCTAGCTTCGGGTATTTGAACTTCCATGTTTTTTCCAGATTTTGGGGAATGGGATTCCATCCCCCATTCCTTAAGTAGTTCCCCTCAATCTGGCTTCAGGTATTTGAACTTCCAAGTTTTTTTCCGGATTTTGGGGAATGGGATTCCACCCCCCATTCCCTGAGTAGTTCCCCTCAATCTGGCTTCAGGTATTTGAACTTCCGTGTTTTTTTCCAGATTTTGGGGAATGGGATTCCATCCCCCATTCCCTAAGTACTTCCCCTTCATCTGGCTTTGGGTATTTGAACTTCTATGTTTTTTCCGGATTCTGGGGAATGGGATTCCATCTCCCATTCCCTGAGTAGTTCCCCTCAATCTGGCTTCGGGTATTTGAACTCCCATGTTATTTTCTGGATTTTGGGGAATGTGATTCCATCCCCCATTCCCTGAGTAGAATCTGGCTTTGGGTATTTGAACTCCCATGTTTTTTCCGGATTTTGGGGAATGGGATTCCATCCCCCATTCCCTGAGTAGTTCCCCTCAGTCTGGCTTCGGGTATTTGAACTCCCGTGTTATTGTGTGGATTTTGGGGAATGTGATTCCATCCCCCATTCCCTGAGTAGTTCCCCTCAGTCTGGCTTCGGGTATTTGAACTCCTGTGTTATTTTCCAGATTTTGGGGAATGTGATTTCATCCCCCATTCCCTGAGTAGTTCCCCTCAATCTGGCTTCGGGTATTTGAACTCCCATGTTATTTTCTGGATTTTGGGGAATGTGATTCCATCCCCCATTCCCTGAGTAGAATCTGGCTTTGGGTATTTGAACTCCCATGTTTTTTCCGGATTTTGGGGAATGGGATTCCATCCCCCATTCCCTGAGTAGTTCCCCTCAGTCTGGCTTCGGGTATTTGAACTCCCGTGTTATTGTGTGGATTTTGGGGAATGTGATTCCATCCCCCATTCCCTGAGTAGTTCCCCTCAGTCTGGCTTCGGGTATTTGAACTCCTGTGTTATTTTCCAGATTTTGGGGAATGTGATTTCATCCCCCATTCCCTGAGTAGTTCCCCTCAATCTGGCTTCGGGTATTTGAACTCCCATGTTATTTTCTGGATTTTGGGGAATGTGATTCCATCCCCCATTCCCTGAGTAGAATCTGGCTTTGGGTATTTGACCTCCCATGTTTTTTCTGGATTTTGGGGAATGGGATTCCATCCCCCATTCCCTGAGTAGTTCCCCTCAATCTGGCTTCGGGTATTTGAACTCCCGTGTTTTTTCCGGATTTTGGGGAATGGGATTCCATCCCCCGATTCCCTGAGTAGTTCCCCTCAATCTGACTTCAGGTATTTGAACTTTCATGTTTTTTTGGGATTTCAGAAAATGGGATTCCATCCCCCATTCCCTACGTATTTCCCTCATTTTGACTTTGGGCTCTTGAACTTCCGTGTTTTTTCCGGATTTCGGGAAATGGGATTCCATCTCCCATCTCCCAAGTAGTCCCCTTCACATTGGTTTTGGTTGTTCATTTCCCAGCTGTTTTTCGGATTTATGGAAGTGGTTTTCCTTCCCCTAGGTAGTCCCCTTGAGATTGAATTTGGGGTTTTTATTTCCCAGCTGTTTTACAGATTCAGGGAAGTCCTGTTCCACCCCCATTCCCCTTAGTTATCCTACTGGAATGGGGCTTTGGTTTTCCATTTCCCAGCATGCTTTCCAGTGTCTGGACATTGATATTCCATTTCATTGACACTTCCCACTTCGGAAAACTGGTCTGAATCAAAAAAAACTCCGAACCGACATCGGCTGGCCCATGAGTTCCGGAAAATTTTCCCATTTCGGCCGACATTGGTTGGCCCATGAGTCATGAGGGGTTCTTCCCATCGGCTGACCCATCAGTCATGAAAGTCATGGCAGATCATTGGCTGGGACGATAGCCTAGATATTAAGTTAGTCTCTACTGGCCGATTGGTAAGACGAACGTACTGGCCGAAGAGTTCTGAGACGACGGATCATAAGATACACGGAGTCCCACCACGTTTTCACGTCTCTCAGAAGTTCTTTTGGTGGGACGAGGAGCAGTTGATGGGTGCCATTGGGTTTCTTCTCGGTGAACCAACCTTGTGTGTTCCCGTCTATGATACATTTTTGAAATCCCAACTTGCGCTGGTCTGAAGAACGGAGGAAACGAATGAGATTCCGAGCACGCTTTATGGGGTCGCGTTTGACGCCTGCGGACCAAGCTCCGGGTGGTATATCACCTTCAACGTCAAAATGATCAGCTAATTCTAAGTCATCGACGTCATCTTTAAGGTTGTCGTGATCAACGTGATCATCGACATCGTCATCATCGCCATAGTTGGAGTCGTCGTAACTCAAAGCCACGTCTCCCGAACAAGAACCTTTGGGTCTGGAGACAGACGTGATGACACGAGTGGCACACAGGTTGATAATATGGGTGTAGCATCTGACACGGTTGTTTAGATGGTGGAAGTCAATTTTTATGGTCACCTCTGAGTCGCGTTTGACGAGCAGACATTCCAGATGCTTCATGGCAACGGCGTTGCTTTCGGCGTTGTCGAGTGTGAAGTGACCAATCTAAGGAATAGTAAGCTGAGCGAATAGATATCCTAAAAACAATTCACACACCTTGAGCGTAACGCCAGCCTGATCGAGGAGATAGCGGATGGTCCTCGCGATGTTGATGCCTGTATGTTTGTCCTTGAGACGATGAAACCCGATGAGGGCAGCTTTGAGTGTCAGGCGTCCACTTGACTTATTGAGGGCGATCCAGTGTGCGGTCACCGCCAAGAACGACGCCAAATTTGCATTTGACCAGATATCTGCAGTGAAACTGATGCGACCGCAAGATTTCTATTGTGACGAAAGTCAGCTATAGACATGAAAAACAAGGCGCTCAGACTACAGCAAGATCCAATTTCAAGCTGTTGAACGATCCCGCCAGTGGTTGATGATAGCCTCCCTCATCTTATCACGGCCAGGGATGTCGGCGTCGACAAGTGACTCGCGAAGGACCAGACATAGCTGTCGAAACTCCAGTGTTTCAACGATGCGGATCGACTGAAAGGTGTGTGAGAGCGTAGGGGAATATGAGGTGATCAAGACTCACATGATCACCCACGACGATGAAGCAGACAAGATACTCTAAGAAGGTGGCCGGAGAGAAAGGCGGAACTTCCAGGCGCACATTACTGGCATCCTTGGGAATGGACACACCACCTGATTGGGTTGATAGTTTGTATTTCCATTTGAACTTCAAAACCGCTGCATCGTACTCCAAACCGTGTTTTGTGGTGAGATGGCGGCGGAGGTTGTTGTTCGCAGTGCTTTTCGCGTAATGATAGTTCGGCACATTTTTAGAGGTCTTCGATTTGTCATTGCCATACTTCTCGCTGTCAATTTGTTAGGAGGTTGTGTTGCGATCAGTGGGGCGGTACTCACATGCACATCTTGCAGGCCCTCTGCACGCCCTTGCTAGGATCGGGGGAAGTTACATTGATGAAAAAATGGGCGACATCAAGGGCTGCCTTAGAGGTCGCCTTAGCGACAACTGATCGAGTGTCAGTGGCCAGTGCTGGAGAAGGAGATGTAGATCGGTCAGGTGTATCGCCCACGTCTTCCGCATCTTGCAAGCTAAATTCTTCGCCACTGGAGACAATACCAAGTTGGCTAGTGGCGGCCTAGTTTGATTGGTAAGTCTCAGGGTGTGGAGAGGGCTCAAGGACTCACGTTTCAGGTTCGAGTACGTCGGGTCATGAGCAGAGGGTGGACAGGGTGAAAGCAAGGGGATTTGGGCTTTAAATGTGAGAGTCGGCACACGCACACGCTGATGGGTCCTGGTCAATTACGTCCACGATATCTTAGGGTGGTGGGGTATTCGAACCCCGCTGGCGCATATGAATCCACCATCGATGCATGATCATATGATCTGTGGGATTTATGTTTCACTCGCCACGCATTCTGGTCGTGGTAGGTAGCTCCACCTGAATGGAGAGTGTTTTACAGTCAATTTGACGAGGCATATCTGTAATTACCATCATCGTTACCCATTAATCATGGAGTGTTTTGTTCCAAATACGACGGGTTAGCGGGACTGAAAGAAAATGTGTCATAATCCAAGCATGATCGTTCTATGCACATGATGGGGAGATGTCGTCACTGGATATATGTCAGGTAAGTGGCCCACTGTCATCCATTCTATCAACCCTTCAGCAACACTTTGGTACGCTTGATGACCATCGGTGTGGGTTACGGAGCAGCTTGAGGGCGCCGGCCGGTGTCCTCACGGAAGTTGCAAATGATGTCGGTCTTCTAAAGAAGCAAACGAAATGGCACGTTGTGGAGAGGAGTCGTAAGAGGGCGGAGCCGATGAGACTGGTGATGTAGTGACATGTTCTGTGATGGTTTTGAGGGTGAGAAGCAAGAAGAAGAGAGAGCGTGACACAACGAACGAAGTTGGCCATCCCGAAGAAGCTATGACAGGGCCGGTCAGTATCCCAAATCGGAGAAACGGCAGGTGGGCACACATGAATCGAGGCGTGGAAGCCCAATGACAACAAAGCAACAGTCAACAAGCACAACACGGCATTCCAATTGAGGGCAAGGGCAACGGACTCCTCATGGAAAGAGCGGAGGGGCTGTTGGGTGTCGTTCAGGATGGATATATCATCTTCGATGGGAACAAGGTCGCATATCTGTATAAGTGTGGATGTTAGTTATGAGTCAACGAGCTGTGACAGTGGCGACAAGTGAAAAAATTACTCACCGTGCCGGTGTGATCGTCGTTGTCGTCCAACTCCTTAACGACGGAGGCAAAACTGCAGCTGCATAACTCCCAGGACCAGTGCATTGCCGGTCCGCCCCAACCTGAGATGAGTGTAAGAGGATGTGAATCCCATCCAGATGTGCGAGAGTGAGGATTCAGATGGCGAGGATGAGTGAGTAAAGACATAGAGTCATGGACATTGTCAAGGAAGGTGCGGCTATGGCCAGCTTAGTGATGTTAGCCAGAAGTAGCCAGCTCAATTGGAGCGGGCTAAAAATGCTGGCTTGGTTACACGTGGCTTGGCTCGGCGGGGATTGCCGCCGGCAGTGGCTACAGCTTCAGCCACCGGTTAGCTGGAGCTGCCGAAACACTACTTTGCGGCACGCAAGCACCCAACTTACCTCACTTGCCGCTCTCACCCCCTCAGCCTGCCACTCCCGCGTGTGTATGCTGGCCATCCCGTTGTCGCCGTCTCGCGACACTTGGTGTAAGTTTTTTTTTTCTTTTTTCACTTTTGTTGTCTTACTCATTTCGATTGGGCAGGACCTCCCGCTCTCACAAGCATGTAACGACTTCGCCACAACCTCAGCACAACCCCACCCACTGCCCCCTCGACCCTGACCCTGCCACCTCGACATGGCCACGACTAGTGTTTGGAAGTCCAGTCTCAAGACTGGAAAAAGACTGAGACTGAACCAGACCTGGACCGATTGGGACCGGAAATTAGTAAGACTGGTGAAGACTGCTAACCGTGGTCCGGTCTCGGTCTTGTCACGTTTTCGAAATCTGTCGGACCGATGAAAGACCGGTCTTGACCAGGCTCAACCGGTCTTTTCGGTTCTTTCCATTTTCACTCATTCCAACTTCTTATTTTCTCTCCCCATCATGTCGTCTCACTAGATCTCGCTTCTCGTCACAATATGTCAGCGCTGTCAGCAGCCACTTTTGATTAACCATGACCACTAGCGCTGACACATGCTGACACAGCGCTGACGCATGACCTCAACCAACCATGGCATGCTCGTCGACTGCATTGTACTGGCCTTGGCCTCAAACAAGCTAAGTTATTTGTTTCCTTCTCCTTTTACTAACTAACTACAGTGTTTTTTTCTCTAGGTTTTTAAATAGGTTCTCACCACCTCACCGGGTGCAAGCCCGTGGTGCCATGACACTACGACAGCAACACGGCGCCGTGACGCTACGACAGCAATACAGTGCCGTGACGCTATGATAGCGACGCGGTTAGTGTTCGAAAGTCCGGTCCTATGAACCGGAAAAAAACCGGGACCGGACCGGACTGCAACCGATGGCAACCGGACCGTCGGTTGCGGTTCATCCGGCCTGAGGATTTTACTGGTTGTGGTTCATCCAAATTTGGCATTTGGGTGAACCGCCACAGGGCCGGTTGGGACCGGTCCCAACCGGTCTTTACAACCATGGCCACCCGACGACGCCAACATCGACAACCACGGCCAACTACTGTACGACCACAGTTTCGACACCCGCCGCGCCACCTGCAGCATCGACACCAACACCAGGTTGGACCGGCCTCAACTATCGCCCCACCACGTGACAACCCGGACGACAACTTGAAGACGACGACGACACGTCACAACAACCGCGCCAACCACCACGGCCACACAGCCATGACGGCTACGACGACCACGACGGCGACTACAGCGACTACTAAGGCGACGACTTGGGCGACTTGGGCAACGACTAAGGCGACTTGGGCGACGACTAAGGCGATGACCAGGGCGACGACTAGGGCGACGGCTTGGGCGACGACTACAGCGACTAGGGCGACGACTAGGGCGACGACTAGGGCGACGACTAGGGCGATGACTACAGCGACTAGGGCGACGACTAGGGCGACGACTAGGGCGACTTGGGCGACGACTAAGGCGATGACTAGGGCGACGGCTTGGGCGACGACTACAGGGACTAGGGCGACGGCTTGGGCGACGACTACAGCGACTACGGCGACGACTACGGCGACGACTACAGCGACGACTACAGCGACTACGGCGACGACTACAGCGACTACAGCGACGACTACAGCGACTACGGCGACGACTACAGCGACTACAGCGACTACGGCGACGACTACGGTGACTACAGCGACACTGCGTGACCCATGGCGGCTCACCAACCGATCGCTACGACCATGATGACTACGGAGACGATGACGACAGCTAAGGCGACGATGAAGACGGCTACGGCGACGACGACTACGGCGACGACGACTACGGCGACGACGACTACGGCGACGACGACTACGGCGACGACGACTACGGCGACGACGACTACGGCGACGATGAAGACGGCTACGGCGACGACGACTACGGCAACGACGACTACGGCAACGACGACTACGGCGACGACGACTACGGCGACGACGACTACGGCGACGACAACTACGGCGACGACAACTACGGCGACGACAACTACGGCGACGACAACTACGGCGACGACGACTACGGCGACGACGACTACGGCGACGACGACTACGGCGACGACGACTACGGCGACGACGACTACGGCGACGACGACTACGGCGACGACGACTACGGCGACGACGACTACGGCGACGATGAAGACGGCGACGGCGACGACGACGACGACGGCGCTGCGGCGGTTCACCAACCGACCGCTACGACACGACAACGACTGCAACGACGCAACGGCGGAAATGGCGACGAGGCTTATATTAGCTAGATAGTTTTGTACCAGTACTAGTAGAGTAGTCTACAAAATAATTACATCGTTTTGACTGCAGTTGCAGTCGGTCCATATGAGTTTGTGACCGGTTGGGACCGGCTCAGGACGAGCTGGTTTAGACTGCAATGAGCCGGTCTTTCGAGAATCCGGCAACCGGGTAGGACCGGTTTTTGTCGGTTCGGTCCGGTTTTGGACAAGGAGGATGAACCGATGGATCGGTCTCGGTCCCGGTCCTTCCAAAAAAGGGAAAAAAACCGGACCGGACCGGACTTTCAATCACTAGACACGGTGCCGCAGCAACACGGCACCCACGGCACTGTGACCATACGACACCAATACAGCGCTATGACGCTACGACACCGACGCGGTGCCACAGCAACACAGCGCCATCACCCTACGACACCGACGCCGCGCCGCGCCGCAGCAACACAGCACCCATGGCGCTGTCACGCTACAACAGCGATACAGCGCTGTCACGCTACAACAGCGATACAGCGCTGTCACGCTACGATGCCGACAGGGTGCTGCAGCAACACAGCACCATTACCCTACGACACTGACGCAGCGCTGCAGCAACACGGCACCCACGGCACTGTGACGCTACGACAGCGATACAGCGCCGTCACGCTATGACACCGACGCGGTGCCGCAGCAACACGGCACACTGGCGCTGTGACACCGACACGTCGCCCTGGTGCATTGGCACCGACACAGTGCCATCACACTTCGATACCGACGCAGTGCTGCAGCAACACAACACCATTGTGCTGCGACACCGACACAGCGCCATCACCCTACGACACCGACGCAGCGCCGCCGCAACATGGCGCTGGTGCCGCGACACCAACACCAACACAACATGGCACTGCGACACCGACACAGCACCAAGATGCCACAACGACGCGGCGCCGCAGCGACACGGCACTCTGGCTCTTCGACACTGACACAATGCCCCCATGCTATGACGGCGCCATGGCGCCAAGATACCACGATACCAATGTGGCGTTGTGGCACGACAACAGATATATATATATTAGATTTGGTAGTGTATAGTAATAATCCCATGTAGCTATTTAGAAAAGAGAAGAAATACAACGACTTGTAGTAAACCGACCACTGGCAGAGCTAAAGACCGGTTGTAGACTGGCTGTGGACCGGTTGGTGAAGGGACCGGTTAAGACCGGTCCAAAGACCGCAACTCAACCGACAGAGACCGGTCTCACACGGTCCAGTCCGGTTTTTGTGCTGGGCTGAGAAATTGTGGACTGGTTGCGGTCCCGGTCTTACACAATTAGGTAAAAAAACCGGACCGGACCGGACTTTCAAACACTATATATTCTACATCCTATCTTCCATAGACTTGGTTATGGTCTTCCATACCCTTCCCAGTTCTATTGGAATGTGTTTTGTATGATTTATCTCTCTGCATGTGTTCCATGGACGGAAACTCAATGTTCCGTCCCTCTGGCAGTTCCCCTGCACCTTGGGATGTATGTATTACATCCTACCTTCCATGGACTGGGATGTGGTCTTCCATACCCTTCCCAGTCCCATTGGAATGTGGTTCGGGTGTTGTACCTCTCTGCATGTGTTCAACAGATGGAAACTCAATGTTCCATTCCTCTGGCAGTTCACCAACTTCCCCTGCACCTGGGGATGTATATATTACATCCTATCTTCCATGTACTGGGATTCGGTCTTACATGCCCTTCCCAGTCCCATTGGAATGTGTTTCATGTGTTTTACCTCTCTGCATGTGTTCCATGGATGGAAACTCAATGTTCCGTCCCTCCAGCGGTTCCCCTGCACCTGGGGATGTATGATTTACATCCTATGTTCCATGGACTGGGATTTGGTCTTCCATACCCTTCCCAGTCCCATTGGAATATGCTTTGGGTGTTGTACCTCTCTGCATGTGTTCCACAGACGGAAACTCAATGTTCCATTCCTCTGGCAGTTTCCTTGCACCTGGGGATGTATATATTACATCCTATCTTCCATGGACTGGGATATGGTCTTCCATACCCTTCCCAGCCCCATTAGAATAGGTTTCAGGTGTTGTACCTCTCTGCATGTGTTCAATGGACAGAAACTCAATGTTCCGTCTCCCAGGCAGTTCCTGTTGCGATCAGACTCATCGGTACGGACTGCGGACTTGTGGGGTTCTGACTACCCTAGTATTAGTCAGGGACAGTCGTCTCAGTCAGCCTCGGGGGGGGCTTTATCACATGTATACAAGTACGGACTTGACTCATACCTAGGACGGTCGTAGTAGGGTTCGAGCTACTATTGCTATAGGGTACCTTACATTCTGGAGGAGCTTCAAAGCTCCTTGTCAACTGTATATAAGACTGGCAGTGCGAAGACCAAGCTCCTTAGCTTGGTCTTCTTGAATCCACAAGTCTCATTCTCGTCTGCCTTCTCCTCTCTCTCTGCCTGCTAGTGCGTCTGGCTCTTGTAGAGCAGATTGCCCAAAGACGTATACGCCTGGTGGACTTCGCCCCAGTGCTTACACCGATCACGTTCCTGCTCAGGACGTGTATCCATATTCGCTAAGTCGCCCCTCGCATATCTAGCCACTCTGTCACCACTCAAGTCGAGCATCGTTAGGATGGGCCTAACGCAACAGTTCCCCAACTTCCCCTGCACCTGGGGATGTATATATTACATCCTTTCTTCCATGGACTTGGTTATGGTCTTCCCTACCATAACCAGTCCCATTGGAATGTGTTTTGGGTGTTGTACCTCTCTACTTGTGTTCCACAGATGGAAGGTCAATGTTCCATCCGTCTGGCAGTTTCCCTACACCTGGGGATGTATATTTTACATCCTACGTTCCATGGACTAAGATTGTGTCTTCCATACCCTTCCCAGTCCCATTAGAATGTGTTTTGGGTGTTGTAACTCTCTGCATGTGTTCCATGGACGGATACTCAATGTTCCATCTGTCTGGCAGCTTCCCTACCCCTGGGGATGTATATTGTACATCCTATGTTCTGTGGACTAGGATTTCATGTTCCACACCTTTTCCAGTCCCATTGGAATGTGTCTCGGGTGTTGTACCTTCATCTGGCAGTTCCCCTGCAGTAGGGGGTTTATATATTGCATCCTATGTTCCATCTGCTTACCAGTCTTATTGCAGTTTGTTTTGGGTGTTTTATCTCCCTACATGTTTTCCATGCACAGATATTGCTCTGGGACAAAAATACTCTGAACTGACGTCGGGTGGCCCATGAATTCTGGAAAAATCTGGTGCATCGGCCAATGTTGGTTGGCCCATGAGTCATGAGGGGTTCTGCCCATTGGGTGGCCCATCAATGATGGAATTGATGGCAGAACATTGGCTGGGGACGAGACGTGGCAGAGCAATGCAGAGGTGATGCAGATGTCAGAAGAGCGGGCTAGGTTGATGTCTAAACTTCTACAGCGTGGGCGGTGAAGGCAATGAGGTGGCTAGGTTGGCGAAGGCTACCAATGTGGTCACATGACTAAATACTTGCCGCGTTGTCTCTTCTTGTCTTAGAAATTCTATTCAACCTCACCCACCACCACCATTAATCACCTGCAGGGGGCAATTGTCCCACTGTGGCTGTCATGTTCATGAATTCGTGCTCATGCTCCCACACTGCAGCTCTGGTTATTGGTTTGGTAACGAATGTCTGCTTTTACTCTACAACATCACCACCCCGGCCTAGTTGAAATTAGTGATTGAAAGTCCGGTCAGGTCCGGTTTTTTTCCCTTTTTTGGAAGGACCAGGACCGGGACCGGGACCGATGCATCGGTTCATCCCCCGAGCCCAAAACCGGACCGAGCCGACATGAGTCGGTCCCACCTGGTTGCCGGATTCTCAAAAGACCGGTCTTCGCGGTCTAAACCAGTTCATCCCAGGTCGGTTGCAACCGGCCCAAGACCGACTGCAACCGTCGTAAACAAGGATACAATTTTTTATTGAACTATGATACTGGTAGTTACAATGAGCCTGGTAACTAGTCTATTACTACTATAGGAATATACTATGGCCCTCATCCTCTTCGCGACGAAGAGGAGTTGTGAACACATAGTAATAATCGTCGGATCATCGGCTTGAGTCGGCGTCGATGCGTCGTGGTTGTCGTCGATGTTGCGGCTGTTGATGCGTCATCGTCGTGAATCTTGAGGCTGTTGATGCGTCGTCGTCGTGAATGTTCTTGAGGCCGATGTGTTGATATTGTGGTTGTTGGTGTGTCGTCGTTGCAGCTGTTGGTGTGTCGTCGTTGCGGCGGCTGTCGATGTGTCGCCGTCCCAGTCTTCGTTGTAGTTGTTGATGTGTTGTTGTCGCGGCTGTCGTCGTAGTAGTCGGTGTGTTGATGGTGCGGTTGTCGATGTGCTGCCGTTGTCGATGTGTCATCGTTGCGGCTGTCGAGTGTCGTCATTGCAGCTGTTGAGTGTTGTCGTCTTGGTTGTTGATGTGTCGTCGTCGATGTCGGAGTGGTGGTTGTGGTCGTCCGAGTTGGTGTTGGCGCGGTTGTTGCTGTTGAGGCCGCAAGTCGTTGGTGTCGGCATCAGCGCTGCAGTCGGCCTGGGTGTCGAACAAGTGGTCGTAAGTTAGACTCGTAGGTGTCGTTGTCGATGCTGGCGGTGGTCATGGTAAGACCGGTTGGGACCGGTCCCAACTGGCCCTGTGGCGGTTCACCCAAATGCCAAATTTGGATGAACCGCAACCAGTAAAATCCTCGGGCGGGATGAACCGCAACCGACGGTCCGGTTGCCATTGGTTGCAGTCTGGTCCGGTCCCGGTTTTTTTCCGGTTCATAGGACTGGACTTTCAAACACTAGTTGAAATCAGCCACCTACTAAACGACGGAACCCCATACCCACACTATAATACAGCACACCGGCTTGCATGCAGAGCAGACGAGGCAGGCCAGTACCTCACAGCCTACAAACACTCCGAGCACCACCTGCCCATGCTGATCTGCAAGCACGTGGACAGGACCTCAGATGTCTCATGCATGGCACTCATGACTCTCAGAGCATCCCAAGCGTGAATAGGAGGGACGTCAGGACCCTCTGTGCCTCATTTGGTGTGCATTCACTTACCCACCTTCTCCCATCTCTTTCATCTGACTGGGCATGTTGACTCTGTTGAGGACAGGACTTCATGAAGACCGCACAAGCCGATGCACACCTCCCTGTATTTGACCTGAAAAAATAGCCAGGCTGAAAGATGCATTCAAGCTGCCTTTCCACATGGGCATGGCAGGCGACACACTCCAAGCTTCTGCCCCTGTTGCACTGCATCTGTGTCTGCATTACCTCTGTGACTGCCCCAACCTTTGCACCCGCGCAACTTAGCGGCTACTGGGATGACATGAAGAGACCAATGGACATCAACATGGATGCTCTCTGGAGCTTCGAACTCAAACTCATCTCCCACTTTCCTGATTCTGTGGCGGCGCGTGGGGATGCCCATTGTCCAAGCGTAGGCACTATGAGAGAGCCCGCCGTGTGACATTGAGCTTGACCACAACACTGTGTTGCCCACTGAAAATGAGATCCTGATGTCGTCCGATGACACCAACAGAGACATTGCATCTGTACTGCATGCAAAGTGGCGATGGGGAATGGTTTGGGGGTTTTCCTACACAGTAGTAGTAAGTAATATTTGTGATATCATGTAATCTATGGTGATTATAGTTCCAAATCCGAGTCTTGCTTGGAGTCGACGTCCTTGACCGTGAGAGACTTGTACGTGTCTGCACAACACTGAGCCAATGCACAAAGGCTGGCCTAGAGGGCCGGTCTGCAGTCACTAGTAAAGCACACTGAGTGACGCTGACACATATTTTGCTGACAAAGAACACTGTTCGAAAAATGACACATCGCCTCATATGGCTCCTCTCACCTTCCTCTGATTGTCTTTTTGTTCATCTTGTAGCTGTAGATCCACTTTACAATATGGGTGTGAATTGTGAAGACGGGAAAGGGATGCAGCTGGTGCCGACCCTGGTGCCGCGCTTCCCTGCCCTGCACTCCATTCCCCTTGTTTGAGCTATGCTGATGCTTGGCTCAAGAGTTGGTGAGTATCGCACTCACATTGGCCTATATGTTCACATGTATGTCCCTTCAATTCCTTTTTTTTTTTTTTTTTTTAAATCCATTATTGTGCCCCTGAGGGCAGAGTACCCTATGTAGCACTTCACTTTCGGATGTAATACAAGTATACGACTCTTCGCTTTCCAGTAGCCTCGCTTTATATCTTAATTCTCCTTTGCCCCAAGGGGCAACTAACGACGTCAAGTGTTGGGATTGAGGGGGGCTGCGTGGGCGGCCCAAAGCACGCGGTGCGGACTAAGTCTTGTTGTTGGATGATCGTGTGATAGTCCGAGATCTTCTGGCGTTGTCCGACTCTCCCTCCATGTCTTGAGCAGACCTGCTGGGCGGTCCGGCGTGGTTCGGAGTGGGGTCGAGATCCAGTCCAAAGGCGAACTGGTGAGGTACAGGGGAAGTGGGGACTGATTCATGAGGGGGCTGGGCGTGAGGTTGGGGTTTGGGGGCATTGGGTGTGAGTTCTGTTTTGGGTTTGTGAGCGGTTGGGCGCTGTTTCCACTTCCTGATGGTGGCAAAGTTACCAAATATGAATAGCACTTTGCCGGCCAGGAGGCCGCGTGCCAGGGAGCCGTCTGGGTCCTCGAAGGCCACAACCAGGGAGGAGACTGCATCATCGGAGTAGGAGTCGGGGTTTCTGACCCAGCTGGGTCGTTGGGTAACGTGAAGGGAGGCGTAAGCGGGGTTGTTCCCGACTAGTGCAGTGTGGCATTCGTCAGGGGTGTAAGCATGGGATTTGGGGGAAACTCCAGTGGGGACACTGTTGATGAGAATTTTTGACCATTTGACGTTAGGTCGCACGCGGAGTGTGGGGAGGGTGACACAAGAGTCAGGGTAGCTCTCGGAGAAATGCTGACGTATGGTGGGAGTGGCCAATTGGAGGCTTTGCGCCGTGGTGTCTGGGCTGCCTGTCAGGACCAAATTGTCACGCGCTGTCCACCTTGCGGCGGATACGCGAGCCTGGTCGATCTGGGCATGTTCCAGGGCGTCGTTGATACCTTCACAGATCTGGGCCGGTGAGGGCCTGGAACCGTTCCAGTTAGTGTTGGCTAAGCTTAGCACCACGCTGGGGCGGGGTGGAAGGGCAGCAGCTTTGGCAAAGGTGGATACGGATCTTCCGGTGGGCTTTTGTGCGGGCTCCTGCGGACTGCCTGTCTGAGGTTTGGGTGTGCTGTGTTTGCCAGTTTGGGTGGTGGACACCGTGGCTTTTTGGAGCGCTGCCAGGGATGCTTTAATGTCCTTCAAGTCCTTAAGCAAGGTAGGTGGGAGTGTGGTAGTCGTATGGGCAGGGGCGGGTGCCCCCATGATGTTGACAATGGAGGGGGTGGTGAGGAAGGAGTTGAGAGTGTGGCGTGCTTCTCCTGAGAGGTCCGGAGTGTGAGCGAGAAGCTCATTGAGTCCAGCGACAACAGAGTTGAGCGTGCCAGCAATTTGCTGTATGGTGATGGGGGGGGCAGGGGGTTTGGGTTTAGGTGGCATGATGGTGGTTGGAGTGAAAGGAGTTTTCCCCCTTCAATTCCTCTCCAAGTCGTTCCCTTTCAATTTCATTCTATTTGCTTCGATCACCCTCCCATTCCAATCTCCGAGCTCACACAGTTGCCATCTAGTTCTCGGCCCCTTGTCTTCACTTGCCCCCAGCAAACATCACAGTAACCTTTCCACTCCAATCTCACACCATCTCTCGTCTTTGTTTGCGCACCATCACACGCTCTACCAGGATGTATTACAACCAACAACGATGAGGATGATGACCCGTACGCGCCACGCATTGGACCGGCAGCAATGCCCTCCCCTTGTTTGAAGTTCGCTCCATATTACCTGGGATGTGCAGATTCGTTAGAGGACTTTGTGGAGGAATTCGAAGCATTGGCGTACGACTGCACATTGACGGACCCGCAACGAGTCAACGTTATCATTCGTTATGTTAACCCCTCGATGCATGAGTTCTGGAGGTCTCTTAATGGATATTGTTCGCACGACTGGCCTCTCTTCCAGCAATCCCTCATCAACATCTTTGGCAGTATCATCCCACGTCCCCAGGTTATGAGGCAAAGGTTATTGTGCTATGTCCAGGACTCTTCCAGAAGCCGAATGAACTGCACAGATGATGTGTTACAGTACTACAGACAGTTTCTCTGTCTCAGCGAACCCCTAGTGCACCCAGGCCACCTGTCGGAAGAAGAACGCAACACAGTGTTTTGGTACGGGTTCCACCCAGAGGATCGCAAAGTCATTCAGCCTCGTCTTCTCGGCAACAATCCATTCCAGCCATCCGACATTCCCTTCCACTTTGAAGACATACTCAGTTGTGCACACGTGGTGTTTGCATACAAAGACACCTTTCCATTTAGGTTGCATGCGAAGCAGTTCCAGCCCCCAAGCCTTAGACGCGAGCAGCCCATTGTTGAGCCCGCTCCTTGAGACGCCTACAGTTTCTGAGCAGTGACATGTGCTGCTGCCTCGAATGCTGAGACCACTCCCAACAACTTCCCCCTGCCTTCGCACTCAACGCCAGATCCACAGCTCCCTTCCTCGTCTTCGCCCTCAGTTTTGGAGTCCCAGCATGGACTAGTGCATTTGGTGATGCTCGATCAGCCCGAGCCCACATACACGTTGTCAACCACGTTGCCCCCCTCAGATTCTCCTTCATCCCATATTCCGACACTCGTGCATTTGGCTACTGACAGCGACCCCATCTTCGTGCCCACTTTTCCAATCTCCACGTCCACGTTGCTGCCCTTGGCTTTCCCTACCCCGACTCACACCCACTCGCTCGCACATGTGGCTGCTGATGACAACCCCAAGAATGTGCCCACATTGGTCTCTTTTGTCCATACCCCATCCCATGCGTCCTCGCTTGCACCTCGGCTACTGACAATGACCCCATTTCTGTGTCCACGCGCCAGTCTTTGTCCATGTTCCTGCCTTCCCCTACACGATCGGCAATGAACAATCAGCCCGAGTACAAGCATGAGGCCACATCTACGTCTATGTCAGTTCCCCTGTTATCGTTGCCCCTTTCAATGCTCCATCCTTTGTCTCCGCTTTTGTCCACGTTCCTACCATCCCCAGTGACATCAGTAACAGAAGAGCAGCCTGAGCCCGAGTCCGAGCCGATGTTGACGTCTGAGTTCTCAAAGTTTGGCCTATCCCCACATCCGCTGCCGCTCCCTCCTGACCAGACGCTTGCACGCCTTCAAGTTTCATCTTTGACCCTTTCATCTTTGTGCTCGTCAGAGATTTTGACGCTCAACTCGACGCTTGCCGCTCTGTCACCTAATCAGCCATTGTTCTCGTTGGGATCTCTCAGTCAGCTGTCCAGGCCTCACGAACTTGAATCGCCTACCCCCGTGTCTGCTGCTGACATCGTCATGCTGAGTCACCCCGAGTTACCCTTGTCGTCGCCAGGCGAACCCATTCCCTTCCTTCCCACGTCACTTGAAGTTCCACCAAACGCACCCATTTCACCCCATTTGACACCACTGCAACGACTTCCAGAACTCAAGACGATCGGCTCAGTTTCCACCCAGCTTGAAGTCACACCATCCCCTGTGTTGCCAACGGTTCCTCCCATCCCGCAGCAAGTCACAACAGCCCAATGGCTGCTGTATCTGGACCCTCAACTACCTGAACAGCAAGAAGTTTTGCTGGCTTACGAAGTCTTGTCAATCAAGCCGCCAGCACTCACACCTCGTCCCAGTCTCTTCCACTCCTTAGGCTCGCTTCGACGTACTCCTGCTCGTTTTGGCTTCGCACTCACACTTGTCACCACGGCACTCATGGCTTTGCTACTCCTCAATGTTTCACCTATCTTTCCCACCCACCTGTGCAAGTTTTGGAGCAAGTATGAAGACTTCAGTAACAATCAGAACAGCAATTTCAAGATATCCAAGTCGTGCAACATTCCCGCGCATCAACCTCAACTCAGACAGTACACACCCCGCACCTCGCGCTTCGTTTTTGACCCCGGAGGCCAGTCTTCAAGTTCAAGAGTTCAAGTTTCAAGACTACTCTCGCCACACAAAGACGTTCACAAGCCCAACGACCTCATCATTTTCAATCCTGGAGGTGGAGCGTTCATGTTAGAGCCGGCACACGAGGATTTGGCGACACTTGACAAAGACTCACAGTGACTTTATCTTCGTGCACGACATGGCATCAGCATTATGTTTGGAGACTGGTTGGCCTGGGCATACTGGAAGTACTGGCAATTTTGTGCCAGGTAGTGTCCAGAGTGCCAGATGTTGATTTTCTTGCCAGACCAATGCCAGGCTCGACATTCCACCAGATGTCTTGCCAGGCGTTGTGTTTTTGCCAGACCTTTGACTTTTTTTTTCAGATAGAAGCAAAAACTAGGGGCCATTTCGACATGAACAAGTGGAAGACATGTAATGATAGTCTGCCCAATTACCCGCGCCACCCCCATTCCCGCGGTTCCCTCATTCCCGCGCTGCCCCCACTGTCCCTACTGCCACCGCCACTGCCGCTGCTTTGTCACTGGCCACTTTGTCGTAGTCATTGCGGTGGTCATCGTTGGAGTTGCAGCCGTGGTAGTGGTTGTGGTGCCATTGCACGGCCGTCATTGCGCCATTGTGCTGTCATCATGCAGCTGACTTGCGCTGTCATTGCGCATTGTTGCACTGTCATCACGTCATGCCATCAATCATTGTTATGGCAGTGGTCGTCATGCAGGTCGTGTTTTAACACACCCCGCTGAGGCTGCATCATCGAGTGGGACTCCCAGGCAGTGGTGGTAGTGTTGGTGTTGCAGTGCGAGGCCATGTGCGGCAGTGGTGTTGGTGCAATGACTTTGAAAACAAGTGTTGTGTGCAGGCTGAATCTGGGGTGTGGGACAGTGTGCCTCGTTCACAAGTGGTGCATTTTTTTTGTTTTTGTTTTTGTTTCCTCTACAGTATTCTTTCAATGGTCCTCTTCCAGGTGTCACAACCATTGTTGTTGCACGCAGACCACCCCCCACTTCAGGGACGACTATCGTGGGCACACAATCTGCCACGACGCCACGGCCCCTACGCCCTTGCCGCAACTGACGATGCTGGACTTTGGCCCAGTACAGTACATCAAGATACATTTTTCTTTTCTTTTCGCTCATCACTATTGCAGATCCCTCCATTCTCACAAGTCCCCCTGCTGCCTCTGCCACTGCTTGCAGCACTAGGGCTGCGCACTGTACCGTCTGACGGGTACGGCCTTACAATCAACGGTCATGTGACAGGTATGGTCGGCTGTCTGCCGTCCATCAAGTCTGGTTAGCAAAGCCCCAACGGCTACGGACGGGTACGGAGACAGACGTGACGGTCGTCTCTACGGTAGACAGTATTGTCCTAGTGATAAAAACTCTATTATTGACATATCTGTACTAAACTAAACTAGCTACTACTACTCGTATGAAAAGGCCCGCTGCTCGCCGTCTGAGTCGTCGTGTCAGTAGTGTTGTGGTCACCAGTCGTTGCGTTGCGTTGTTGTTATTGTGGTGTTCCAAGTCCGAGTCGCGTTGTCGTCGTCGCGGTTGTTGTTACGGGCGTCAAGGGGTCGTCGTCGTGGTTGTCGAGCCTGTCGTTTTTGTGGTTGTGGTTGTCGTGGTCGTTGGTTGTGGTTGTCGTGGGTGTTGTTGGTGGTTGTCGTAGTCGTAGTTGTTGGTCATGGTTGTCGTGTCGTGGTTGTCGTTTGGAGATAGCCGCGAATGAATCCGCAAATCCTACAAAACCGGAAATCACCGAGCGGTGTAGGAAAGGTGGCTTCCCGCAAGAGGGAACCGTAACCGACTCCATCAGAGGCAGCTGGCTTGCGCAGGGTTTGCCTGCACACCAATCACTTGCCACCTCCGGGCTCCGTAGCTACCTACCACTACCAGCTGTAGCCACGATTGTGACGACAATGGCGGCGACAGCGGCGCACACGTACGCCGTTCACTGGTGTACACCAGGACGACAGCGGTGGTAGCAGCGACCCCCCCCCCCCCCCACCAATGCAGCCACGTGCGCTGCAAACCACGACCGACGACAAGACCGACGACAATGACGGTGCGGCGACGGCAAAACAGAAGACTTTGCCGATGCCTCCCAGAGCTGAACGACTCAAACTACCAACCACCACCGGCGCCCTTCCAACACAGGGTTGACCACACCCCCCCCCAAACACGACGGCAGCGGCACCCCAACACGGCAACAACCCGACAGCAACGATATCGATAAAATGGGGTGACCGTGACGACAGTGTAGTGGCGCTGCAGTGGGCATTATACTAGCTAGCATTACTGTACATTATAATATTTACTGTCCTGGTAAACCCGCACGGTTTTCCCCACCCGCAGTACCTGCAGGGTTGCCTCAGGATGACCCCAGGGTGACCCACTGCGATCCCTAGATCATGTTCAGGGATCTCGTCAGAGATGTTTTTTTGGAGAGACCCGTCCAAACCATCTAGTGCCATTGACGGTCATACTGTGACGGTCTTAGACGGGTGATGACTGTCCCCTCCACCGTCCGTCTGGTGAGTTGTTTTGAGCTCGAATGGTCACAGTGCTGTGACCGTAGTACAGACCCGTCTGGACCGTTCGGTATGGGTACGGTACGCAGCCCTATGCAGCACGCAAACTGTGGCCACGACACCACGGCCCCACCCCCGCCACCACTGACGATGCATGGCTTTGGTTTTACAATCCAAGGGGTGAGCTCATAGACGGTGCTACTACCACTTTGTCGTAAGTCGATTTGTAAGTGTTGCTTAGTCAGTGGCTAAGCGCAGTCAGTCAGTCAGTCAGTCAATCAACCAGTCAATCAGTTAGTCAGTCAAAGAGAAGAAGATGGGACTCTGCAGAGCAGAGGAAGGGAAGGTGGAAATAGTCAGATTGAACAAGACTAGAACGAAGAATACAGGGTAAACTACCAGTTTCTTAAGTACTGTACAACAATTCTATTTTTCTGTGATTTTCCGAGCTTTCTGTAGGAACGCGTAAGTGTTGATCTAAATATAGCACATGATGTATGTGCTGGCAGGAATTCCAACAGAGACATTTTCGAAGCAATTTCTAGAAGCAGAAGCAAACAAGATGTGAAACACAGAAGCAGAACTTGAGACTCTTTCCAAGAGAAATAGAAGCAGAAGTGAAACAAAAGACAATCAATGGCAATCAATGGCACGATCCGTGATCGTGACATTTGGCCCAGTACATCAAGATACTTTTTTCATCTTGTATCATTTCACTTATCACTGTTACTATTGTTAGTCTAGTAATGCAACACTTTTATAGATACACGCATAGCTCTGCATCAACACATCCGATTTTAACGATTATTTTACCAATAGAAAGCCTACCTTCTCTGCTACAAAATGGTGTCATGGATCATACAAAGATGTGGTGGTTTAAACCCGCTAGAGACAGTTTTTTGAGAGGTTATTTCCGGACAAGGTGATGCAACAACCATCACACTTAGTCACGACGGCAAGTTGAAGCCCAGCTTCGGCACAACAGGAGGCAAGGGAACGAAACATTCAACATTCAGCGCAAGATTCAACGGTTCAACAACGGCCACTTTTCTTTCACCACACAATTACGAGTTGATTTATATGCGAATAAAGTATGGACATGTGCAAATTATTAGATTGATGGGGTCAAGGATGGGGTTGTGGTATCAAATGGTCGTGAATGATGATAACTGTGATTGTTATGTAGAATGTAGTTGTTAGGAGGGATGGTATAAAGGTTCTGCATGAGGTATGGCTGGAGCATGGGGAAAGGGGCGATTCGAGAGTCTGGTGGTGTGTTCAAGGGAGTTATTGGACTGGTGGCATTGGCCTCTTGTTGGGGGCGGCGCCGTCCACGGAGGCCTGGGAGCAAACCACGAAATCGTGGATTTGTCTTCAGCTGCTCGGTGTGTGTGTTGAGGTGGTGCTGGATGGTGTTGATGAGGTCGTGTTTGGAAGGCCCCTTGCTTCCACTCGTTGATGGGACGTTCAGTCCCAGAGCATCGGCGATCTCGGTCAGATCGTCTTTGTTCTTTGATGTGAGTGCACCAGAGAACTCTGCAACCGGGCCTCGGGCATCACGCGCTGCTTGCTTGGCCGCTTTTGCTGCGTCTCTTGCTGCCTTCGCGTCAGCTTTCTTTTTTTCCCTCTCCCCCCGTTCGGCAATTGCAGCCTCAAACTCTTTCAGCCCATCTCCACTTGTTACGCAGCGTGATTTCAACGGCATTGCCCGGGATGTTGTCCGTGACTTCCGTGCATTTGCTCGGCGCTTTTCAGCATCAAGGTGTGCAACTGCAATGGCACAATGCGTCTCTGCATGTTCTGCCCACACCTCCAGCCGTTCTATTCGCCTGAGGATAACTGTGTGCCGGTCTTGACAGTCAGAACACTGACAACAAGGTGGAGGAATTTGGGGCAGGCTTGGGCACGATCAATGGGAATCACTGAGTGTTGGCTGTGGGGGGAGTTCGGGCAGTGGCCCTATGTCGACAGCACCAGATCCAGAAGTGAGTGGCAGCTGTGTAACCACCTCTGGGGATGGGTTTTGAATGCTTGAATGCGAGTTGATGTCCACGTTGTTATCTTTGTCAGCACATGGCTGGTCGCCATCATTGAGGTCGGTGCCATCACCGCTCTCACTGTCTGAATCGGAATCCGACTCATCATTGTCTTTCTCCAGTTCGCCGCTACCCCTGGGTGCAGGTACACAGGTGGCTGTCTGGGGGACTTCAACTCTCGGGTATGATGCTGGAACATGTGCTCTGGTCGACGTTGGAATGCTTGGTGCGTAATCCTCATCTGTGAAAACTTCAGGATTGATGGGACAGATACTGCTCTTCCTAAGGCCGACTTGATTGTCTCGGGCTTGAATGCCTCAGTCCAAGCGTGCATGTATTCCTTGATAAAGTCCTGGATTGGGATGTCGGCCTGGGTCTCACAAAACACTTCTTTACAGCGTCGCTTGTAGGCCCTGGATAGCGGACCAAAAACCCCTACATCAAGTCGTTGGAGTCGATGCGTTGTATGCGGGGGGAGACAGAATAGCTGGATATTGTTGGCTAGGGCAAGTTGGTGTATTGTCTTTGTGAGATGAGAGCCGTGACCATCAAAAATGAGCAGGACTGGCTTCCCGGTTTTATTGTGTGCTGTGGCCTGTGGTATAAATCCCTTTGCGAACCACTCCGTACAAAGGAAATCATCGGTCCACCCATTTTCCGATGTTGAGACCCTACACATGGTGACCGGTGAGCGTGAGTTCAAGTCGACTTTGGTTTGTATCTGTACTTACACAATTTCCTCATCAACTTCCAACCAGCCCCGATGAAACCGTGATGATCCTGAGAAGATGAAACCAGGCTTGATAGAATCCCTGACTGCGCTAACACATTCGATAACTATGATAAGGTCAAGGTTATTGCTTCCACCTTCATAGGCATCCCGTTGTGTCCGCCCGACAAACACTTTCTCGTGTAAGCCTCCTCCTCCTCCACGTTGGCACCCTTTCTCATCCATATTCCAGACATTCTCCCATGGGACATCGAATTCGGTGATGATCTTCTCCAGCAACAAAAAGTGTCCTTGAACTGTTGTCCTGTTGAAGGCCTGGCCCCGTTTTGTGTCAAGCTTCCTTGACCGTCTCAACTTGATGTCATCATGCCGTTCAAGTAAGTGTCGCATCCACTTCTCTGTTGGGTTGACACGTCCTCCAGTGATCCGCTCAATAGTGACCTGCAAGTTCCGTTTCGAAAGAGGCATTCCCTGAAGGCTAAGGTCCTTGATCCACTCAACAACAATATTCTCCTGGATGTGGCTGAGGGATTGCTGAGATTCATGGGCCAAATGAGGGTCTTGTGTTTGTCCTTTAAATCGTCGAGATAATGTCACATGATCGACACCATACTTGTGAGCAACTTTTTGAATAGACAGATGCTGAGATGGAGGGAGAGTATGCTGTTCATGAAGGAATGCACATGCGTTCTTGAGGCGGGTATTTCAGTCATCCTTTTTGGGCAGACGGCCCATGTGTTGGAGACGCTCAATTGCACGGTCCGTTTGCCCGGTTATCCCAATTTGGCGGAGCTAAAAGTGTCAATTTCTCCGACACATGATTGTCACGCTCAATGATTTTTTCCACAGTTTCCTATGTATGTCTGTCATAAAATGCCATTTCAGAGAGGTGCCACTATAGGAGAGTGTTAGGGTTGAAAGATCAGCAATTCCTGGTTCTTGACACCCATTTATTAGCGAAATAATCACAAAACACTCATTTTTGAACACTTTTTGGGCTGTGGAAAGAGGACTGAACATAGAATATACAGACAAAGTACTACAAAATGTTCTATTATACACACTAATTCCCGATCTTCACATTCCGAGGCATTGATATGGAGTGTGGTGTTAGATGAGGCCAATCAGTTGGTGTTGCATCTCTCGGGTTGGTTTTGTTTGGCTGTTGCATCACTAGACTAACAATAGTACAGGTCCCTCCATTCTCGCAAGTCCTCCTGCTGCCTCCATCACCTCTGCCACCGCTTGCAGCAGGCAAGCCCATGGCCACCTCCAACCCTTCGCGGCACTTGGCCCTGCCCAGATAAATTTGTCCCTTTTTGTTTTTTCTTTCTTTCTCATCTCGATTGATGCAGGAATCCCACGAGTGGAACAACTTCGCTGCAGCCCCAGACCACCACACTGTACCTGCCGCCCCTCGACCACCCCACCACCTCAACATGGTTATGACACCCTTTGACCCCACCGTCTTGACACGGTTGCCACCGCCACCTTGACCCCGCCATCATGACATGGCTACCACTGCCACTTTGACCCCTGCCACTGCCTCGATACGGTCGCCGTTGATCTCATTCCGACACGACACCAATGCCGCCCGCCTCGACCCTGCCGCACTGGCACTATCTCGACATTGCCGCCATCACTGCCCACCCCAACCCCACGTCAACACTGCACCGGCACTGTCTTGACACAGTTGCCACCACCATGGGGTGGGCAGCGACGACAACAACAATGATGACAGGGCGGGCAGTGACAATGACAATGGGTGGGCAGCAACGACGGGGCAGGCAGCGATGGTGACAGTGGTGCGGTGTGGCAATGGCAATGAAGGGCTGGGTAGGCAGCAGGACAGATAGGCAAGGCACTCATGTAACTAGCCACTCGTATAATCCATAATATATATATATTCTATATCCTACAAACTGTGCGAATACTGGGTGAATTGGTATGTGGGGCTGGAAGTGGCCAGGAAAGAGCACTGGAAAGAGGCTGGAAAGGTGTTGGGAGCCAGTCAGCCTGCCTGTTTAGGAGAGGCCCGCATGGCACCAGTACCCCGCACTGGTGTACTGGCATACTGGGTCCAGTACACCCAGTACATCTCCAGGTCTGTTGACAATATGCTGATGCGTTACCCTTCCTGTTACTGTTTTAGCTCGTGTTCTTTTACTTTTCGACTTCAAAACCCCCTTTTTTTTTCTTAGATGTAGCTTGACCAGGGACGGTCAAGATTTTGACCCCCCAGGAGGTGTAAGGCCGGCCTTTGGGCTGAGTCTGTGGTTATTGATAATTGTGTTTCCCTAGACACTCGAACCGCACACTCTAGTGTTGGGGAAGTTTGGTCTCAGACCAACCCAAACCGTTTAAAATGGTTTGGGTTTGGAGAATCCTGGCTCAAACCAAATGGTTTGGTTTCCAGTTTGGGGGTCCCAAAACTGGTTCAAACTGAACTGAACCGATTAAGAAAACATATTAAAAAATATTTTATAAGTGCTCAATAAATGGTTTGGTTTGGTTCAAACTCAGTTTGAACTGAACCAAACTGAGTTTAAACCAAATTTAAACCAAAATCAATGGTTTTTGGTCTCAAACAATTTGAAACAAAGTCTTAACCAATGAATTTGAACAAAATCAATCATTTTTGCCTCAAACCAAGGTCTTAAGTGGTTCCTTAAGTGGTTTGAACTAAGTTTGAACCAAACTGAACCAAACTGAACCGATTAAGGACCAATTTAAAACACTTATTTTTAATCAGTTTGAAACAGTTTGGAACAGTTTGAACTGGTTTGGGTCCGGTTTGGGTTCGGTTTGGTGAAAATTAAATGGTTTGGTTTCCGGTTTGGCCCAAAATGGCCCAAACCAAACCAAACCAAACTTCCCCAACACTAGCACACTTGCTCTATCCCCCATCACTCTAACCTCCAAAACAGTCTTCTATCCAGTACAGCTGCTGCGCAAGATTTGAAGCACAGGTAAATGTTCTTGAGTTTGTGCATAGATGGGCTAACCCGTGCCTACTCACCCACTACTCCAGCTAGGATTGCGAAACCACTCGTTTCCATATCTTGATCGCCTCGGCCATGTGGCCTTTGTTCGTGTCCCCTTTCCTTATTCCTTTTACTGTCTGAACTCTTTGTATAAAAACTTTTATTTTACATTGAATCAGACAGCACCTGGTCACCCTTTGTCCCCCTCTCTAGTGTGATTGCCCTGGAAGTCAGGCCCAAATGTGGGCACTCGAAGGACAACTCTCCTACATCCCATCTCACGTCTTGATAGCGCTCATCACTGGTCAATTATGGTTTCGGCCTGTTATACTTTAGCAACTTATGTATGTTACATTCAGGCTAAGTGACTTATTGCATATGCATTTCATCTCCTGGAGGTCACTCCCCGTGGTCTTTTTTGAGATTCCGCTTGGTTGTTTGCCAACCCCACTGGAGTGTATGGCATCAGCAAATCAATGTGAGGCAAAGTGGGAGGTATGTCCAGATCATACAGATCTGGTCTTGTTACATGGCACTGCAACGACTGGGCAATCACAACGACAATGACTGCAACAATGACATGCAGTGACTACAACCGTAGCAACTAGTATGCTACAGCAATGACAAGGCAACAGCAAACACAATGACGATGGCAGCATTGTGCCAATGACGACAACAATGGTCATGCAATGGTATTAGTAGATTACTAGTATTACTGCAAGCTAGATTACTCCTATTTATGCAAACACTTCTGTGATCTCTTCACCTGTGAGGGTTACCAGTATGACTATGTGTTTGACTAGACTCATTGGAGTATCCACCACATGGGTATGGGTACTCGACAAACCCGTGCACACCTGCCAAACCCTCCATCAACCCGCCACAACCTGCCTCAACCTGGTACCCGTACCTGCCTCAACCTGTACCTGTTGGCCGTGGGTATGGGTAGGGGTATGGTCGAAATCTTGGTCGAAATGACCCCAGGGTTACCTGCAACGACAGTGGGGGGCAATGATGACGCGGCAGACCTTTGTAGATCATGGATATGGATACAGTCGAAATTGTCATAATGCATAATGAGTTAGGGCCATTTTCATATTGATGGGCTCCTTGAAGACTCGAAAACAGCTCTAACTCATTATGCATTATGACAATTTTGACTGTAATATCTAGAGTAGTACATAGCATATGCTAATCCAGGCAAACCCATACCCAAACTATGGGTTGCGCAGGTTATGGCTCTTTTTTTGTCTGGTTGAATTGATTTCTGACACTGCAATGAGTAAGTTACAAGCTTTCCCTTAGACACTGTGTCACCACATTCTCACCATCGCTCATCACCTTCAGCCCCTCACTCCCCACCACCTGTAGAAGGGTAGGGACGATGTAATAATATAGTAGACGAGTAATAGATCTATTAGCGAGCTAAAGGCGTGTGCGCGGATGAGATCTGCACGAGAGGTCAAGAGGCTCAGCTGTTGCGCACACTAACAGGGCAAAAGCTAATATCTATTCACCTGCACGAGAGGTCAAGAGGCTATCGAGCGCGTAAGTACAGGCGAACATAGGGTAACACAGGGATAACTTACCTCAGCTGTTGCGCACACTAACAGGGCAAAAGCTGAGGTACTACTACAGGAAAGTAGGGGGTTTATATATCTTATACGAAACTAAAACTGTACAGTAGGAAGTTTTATGCTCTGCTTCCGCAGAGCGACGGTATAACGATTCCGCGGCCGCGTACGACCAGGAGGAGATCCGGGGCGTAGGGCCGGGCATCCGAACGAGTCAGGAATAGCGAAAACAACTAAGATACGAGGACTTGCGCGGGTTTGCACAGAGTCCACACGAACGCAATACGGACGGACGATAAGATATTAATAAAACTCACTTCAACACTCCCCCTCAAACTGCGCGAAGTCCCAGACATTCGGCAAAGTGTTTGACCTTCGGCGAGGGGAGCGCCTTGGTCAACGCGTCGGCCACCATGTCCGCCGTGGGGCAGTACACGAGGCGTATCGCTCCGTTCTCCACGACCCAGCGAATGAAATGATACCTGACGTCGATGTGCTTGGTACGCGGGTGGAACTGATGGTCACGCGTCAACGCGATCGCGGACTGGTTGTCTGAGAAAAGCGTCGTCGCGTCAGTCAGCGGCTCGAAGACCTCGGCGAGCAGGTTCCGGAGCCAGAGGGCCTCCTTCATCCCATGCGTAGCCGCGACGTACTCGCTCTCCGTGGTCGAGAGTGAGACGATCTCTTGCTTCTTCGAAGACCATGAAACGGCGCCGCCGTCGATGAGGAAAGCGTATCCGGTGATCGCGCGGCGGTCCTCCGTCATACTGCCATCAGCATCCGCGTATCCAACGAGCATGCGCTGCTTCTCGCCGTACGTGAGCCACAGGTCGCGCGTCCCCGCAAGATAGCGGAAGATGCGTTTTACCGCGGTCCAGTGCGCCATCCCGGGATTGGCCGAGAACCTGGCGACAGTGGAGACCGCGAACGCGATATCGGGGCAGGTGGCGAGCGCGGCCCAGTTGAGCGCGCCGACAGCCTCGCGGTAGGGCACGTCGCGCATGACCGCGAATTCTGCCGCATCCGCCGGGGCTTGCTCGAGGGTGAGCCGGACTTGGGTGTCGAAGGGGGTGGAGACGGTCTTCACATCGTCGAAACCGAAACGACGCAAGATCGAGTCGATGTAAGACTTCTGCGACAGGTGCACAGTCCCGCCGGCTCGGTCGCGCTTGACCTCAATGCCGAGCATCCAGTGCAGTTCGCCGAGGTCTGTAACCTCGACGTGCTTCCGGAGCCCGGCCTTGAGCGCGTCGACGGCCGCGGTGCTGTTAGCGGCGATCGTGCAGTCGTCCACATGAACGGCAATGACAATGAGGACTTCAGGCTTCTTGTTGTGCTTGTAGAAGACTGCTTGATCGACTTTGCACTGCTGGAAGCCGAGGCTGCTGAGGATACTGACAAACTTCTGGTACCAGCGGCGACCAGCCTGCTTGAGGCCGTACAAGGATTTGCGGAGGCGCAGAACGCGGCCTGTAGCGTCCTCGCGATAGCCCGGGGGATGGCGCATATAGAGGACCTCGTCGGGCATGAGCTCGCCGTTAAGGTACGCACCCTTGATATCCACCTGATGCAGCTCCAGCCCGAGGCGGTTCGCCATGGCTATGACGGCGCGCGATGATGCGAGTCTGGCGACGGGGGCATAAGTGTCGAAGTAGTCAACTCCTTCTACCTGACTGAAGCCCTGCGCAACGAGGCGCGCCTTGTACCTTACAACCTTGCCTGAAGCATCTTTCTTGGCCTTAAAAACCCACTTGGAACCGATGACATTGGCTCTGGGGGGTGCGTGTTCAAGTGTCCAGGTGCCCGCGGCGTGGAGCGTGGCAAGCTCCTCGCGGATGGCTTGCTCCCAGAGCGGCCAGTCGGGCCGGCGCTTTGCCTCTGCGAGGTTGCGCGGCTCTAGAGCTTCTGAGTCAGCGGTCTCAGCCACTAGGGCCATTTCGACTCCGACCCAATCCTCTCGGAGGGCAGGCAGACCGCCTTCAACGGCCCATGCCATATCGATGGAATCTTCCTCATCACCCTCTGCAAAGTTCTCGGGCACGGAGACACCCCTAGGTAATATAGGGTCAGAGCGACGTGTGGAGGCGACACCAACACCAGCCTGGAGCTCTCGCACGATGCGGGATGGTTTGCGAAGGCGCGTGGCACGCGGTGGCTCAGGCTCAGGCTCAGGCAACATTGCCTCGACTTCGGACAAAGACGACAGCGACGTTAGTGGGGATGGTGGATCAGGCACGGGGAGTGGCTGGATGGGTGGTGGAGGTGCGGGCAGCAACAAAGGTGCGGCGGGCGGTGCGACAGACGATGGCGGAGGTGCGGCGTGCGACTCGCTTTGGGAAGTTGAGGAGGTGGGTACGTCCATATGCTCCCCCTCGAGCCGCTCGGCCGCAGCGAAATATACAATCCGCTCGACGCCAACTGACTTGTTCGTAGGCCAGTACACGCGGTGGCCGCGCGACTCGACGTCGAATCCGATCCAGCGCCCCTCGCGCGCTCTCGGCGTGAGTTTGGAACCGTCCGGGTCGTGCACCCAAACCGGCTCGCCAAAACGCTTCAGCCCGGACAAGTCGGGCGGGGACCCGTACAGCGCCTGCCAGGGCGTGCTGCCGCCCAGTGCCTTCGTCGAGGTGCGATTCTTCAACCAAGTGGAGTGCCTCAAAGCCTCTCCCCACATGCTCTGGGGAAGATTTGCCATATGGAGCAGCGCCCGCACCTTTTCGACAAGGGTGCGGTTGAGACGCTCGGCCACGCCGTTTAGCTGCGGCGTATCATGGACGGTGAGTCGACGCGCGGTACCGGCAGCTGCGAGGTGCTGATCAAACTCAGCGTTTAAGTATTCGCCGCCGCGGTCCGAGCGCAGGACTTTGATCGCGTCGCAGTGGTTCTGGGTCTTCGCCCACGCCTCGAAGTGGCGGTAGAAGGTGAGCACATCGTTCTTGGCAGCCAGAAGGTAAGTGAAGGTAAACCGTGTGGCATCATCCGTGAACGTGACAAAGTAGCGCCGACCGCGACGAGTCGACACCGGGGCAGGGCCCCAGACGTCGGTATGTATCTCTTCGCCGAAGTTCTGCGCTTGGGGGCTAACGCGTATCTTAGGGATGGGCAGACGTGTAGCGCGCGCGAAGATGCACGCCTCGCAGTGCTCCTCCCGCGAGGTCAGGTCAAGCGCGATGCCGGTGATTAGGCCATCGGTGACGAGCTTGCGCGCGCTGGCGGGCGCGATATGCCCCATGCGTCGATGGAGCTCCATGACGCTCACAATCTCGACGGCGTAGACGCTGTCCTCCTCGTGGGAGACGCGGTATAGGCCTCGCGCGGACCGCGCGATGCGTGCGAGGCGATCCCCGGCTCTCGAGTGAATATCGAGGTGCCCGTCAGCGATCGCGATGCGGTAGCCCAGGCCGTCCAAGGCTCCGAGCGACACCAACGTGTAGCCGACCGAGGGCGCGTGCAGGACATTTTCGAGGGTGAGGTCGCTCTCCCCATTCTCGTTGGGTGTGCTGACCACCATGCTCCCCATACCGACGGCCGGGAACTGCTGGCCGTTGGCCGCGTTCAAGAACACCGGGGGCTCGAGGGCTCGGTAGGTGAGGAAGTCACTGCGGTAAGGTGAAATGTGACGCGTGGCGCCGGAGTCATAGAGCTCTACACGGACGGGTCTCGCCGCCTCCATCTGCGTGATGACAGCTGCTGCGAGCCCGCCGGACGACGCGGCACTCGCCCCTGCCTCTTCGCAATCGCGAGGGGTAACTAACTCGAACTCCGGCAGCTCCAGGACGTCGCCCGCGAACACGGCCGACCAGCAACCATCTGGCTCAACAGACGTCCAGCCCTCCGCGCTGGCGTCATCTTCGGGAGTCGCCACGGCATTGGCTGACCCCACTGGTTTGTTTTCTGATCTGTTGGTGTTGGAGTATGCCGGCGGCTGACCTTGCGAACTGGACTGCCCCGGCGCCTGACTCTGCGCCTGGTTCTGGGTATCTTTCTTCGGCGACCGACACTCTCGTGCCCAGTGGCCGAGTTTGCCACAATTGTGGCATTTTCCCTTTCGACGCCTCTTTCCTCCGTCCCCGTGGGTAGCCGCCATCGCCTCGTCCTGGCTCTGGGACGACTTCCCTTTTCCGGACGCTCCCCCCTCTCGCTTGCGGCGCGCCGCTAAGCGATCTGCCTCTTCGGAAATATGGTCGATGAGGGTGTCGGGGTCAATGGAGGTGGTAGGGGAGATAACGCGAGCCGCGGTGAGTAGTCCAGAAGCGAACCTGGACATCTCGTCGGGGATGGCTTTGATGATAGCTGATCGGTACTCTTTTTCGTTCACAGTGACGCCCACAGCCGCGAGCTCTTCACGCTTCACGCGCATCTGGCCGAGGAATGCGCGAACATCCCCGCCGCGCGGGCAGCGCATCTCCGAGAAAGCGGTGAGCAAGTCCGTCTCGGCATATTGGCTTTTGACGCTGAACTCGGTAGTGACCTTGTCCCAGCGGGCTTTGGCGGAAGTGAGGGTTCTGAGACGGACGGCAGTGGAGTCGGGGAGGCGTTGGGAAAGTAAGTACTTTGCAACTGTCTCATCGTGGTTCCACTCGGCAATGACCTTCTTCTCGTCGTCCGTAGGCTTGTTAGGGTCAGCCGCGACGGGACAAGCAGATGTGCCAGTGAAGTGGCCCCACTTCTGGTTAGCCTCCATGGCTTCCTGGAAGCGCATCGAGAATATAGCCCAGTTGGAGCCAGTGGAGTCAAGACGTGGGACAGAGGTAGGGAGGGGGTCGTTCATAGCAGCAGGAAGGGGACCCATAACCTGTAGAAGGGTAGGGACGATGTAATAATATAGTAGACGAGTAATAGATCTATTAGCGAGCTAAAGGCGTGTGCGCGGATGAGATCTGCACGAGAGGTCAAGAGGCTCAGCTGTTGCGCACACTAACAGGGCAAAAGCTAATATCTATTCACCTGCACGAGAGGTCAAGAGGCTATCGAGCGCGTAAGTACAGGCGAACATAGGGTAACACAGGGATAACTTACCTCAGCTGTTGCGCACACTAACAGGGCAAAAGCTGAGGTACTACTACAGGAAAGTAGGGGGTTTATATATCTTATACGAAACTAAAACTGTACAGTAGGAAGTTTTATGCTCTGCTTCCGCAGAGCGACGGTATAACGATTCCGCGGCCGCGTACGACCAGGAGGAGATCCGGGGCGTAGGGCCGGGCATCCGAACGAGTCAGGAATAGCGAAAACAACTAAGATACGAGGACTTGCGCGGGTTTGCACAGAGTCCACACGAACGCAATACGGACGGACGATAAGATATTAATAAAACTCACTTCAACACCACCTGCCCCTTACGACAACTTAGGCCTCCATTGGACCCTTGATTGGACCTTCCCGCACATTCACTTCCTTACCCGTACTGCCACCTTGTCTCGCCACCATCTCCCACAACTCTCCCAACGTACAATGTCTCACCACGTCTCCAGCCAGGGAAGCGCCGCACTCGAGGTCGCACCAAGGGTCGTGCAGTGCCAGGCTGTTGCCAGCGCACAGAGGAGCCCCATCACGTCCATTATCGTACCAGAAGATTAATCAACACTGCTGCATGCCCCACATAAATTGGGAGCCATTCTGAAATCATGATTTTTTATGATCCAAGAGGTGGGCTCATAGACAGTGCTACTACCACTTTGTCATAAGTCAATTTGTATGTGTTGCTTAGTCAGCAACCAAGCGCAATCAGTCAGTCAATCAGTCAGTCAATCAGTCAATCAGATAAGAGAATGGAACTCTGCAGAGGAGAGGAGAGGAAAGTGGTAAAAGCTTGGATTCAACAGGGATACAACAAGACTAGAACAAGGAAATACAGAGTAAACTATGAGTCTTTAAGTACTGTTACAATAATCTCTTTTTCTGTGGGTTTTCTATGTTTTTCCAGGGATGCGTAAGTGTGAGACTAAATATAGCACTACTGGTGAGCTGGCAGGAAATCCAGAACAGAAGCAAACAAGATGTAGGGATTGGCGCGGGTTTACCCGCGGAAATCACGCGGGTTTTTGTATGGATCTTGTAGGGCTTGACAGTGCGGTCCAGGGGCACTTTTTTTGTGCAATTTGGTGGAGAAATGGCTTAGCTATAGCCTCAACAAGTTTGGAGCCCATAGCACTAAAACTGATGTCACAGCGATGTCACAAATGACCACGGGTCAGAAAAAACCCGTGACCTCATCATGTCACGGGTTTTTGCCTACCCGTGGTCGCTTTTTGTCACACTGTGACATCAGTTTTGGTGCTATGGGCTCCAAACTTGTTGAGGCTATAGCTAAGCCATTTCTCCACCAAATTGCCCCAAAAAAAGTGCCCCTGGACCGCACTGTCAAGCCCTACAAGACCCATACAAAAACCCGCGTGATTTCCGCGGGTAAACCCGCGCCAATCCCTAACAAGATGTGAAACACAGAAGCAGGACTCAAGATAATTCCGAGAGAAGAACAGAAATAGATATGAAACAATCGATTGCACGATCTGTGATCATGACATGATTGCACCTCACTGCCCTGCTCCTGTCCCAAAACCATTCCAGCCCATCCATGTCGGCAACACCAACCTGCAGCACCGAGTCGTCTTGGCTCCCATGAAGCAGGCCCATGCTGACAAGCGATACATCCTCAGTGTGCTCAGCCTCAAATATTAAAAGCAGCACACCAGCACCCTGGGCACTCTCACCATCACCAAAGGAATGGTTGTTGCCCCACAAGCAGGTGGAGACGCCAACGTCCCTGGCATCTGGTCTGATGAGCAGATCGCAGTGTGGAAATTGGTTCGCTGATACCCTTCTTCTCTGATATCTATTGAGGCTGTTTCTGTAGATCACAGATGCGGTGCATGCAAACGGATCCTTCATTTATATCATCCAGCTCTGGAGCCTCAGTGTTACGTTAGGCCTGTCCTAACGGTGCTCGACTTGAGCGATGACAGAGTGGCCTGATGTACGGAGGACGACTTAGCGAATGTGGATACACGTCCTGAGCAGGAACGTGATCAGCTCGAGCACTGGGGTGAAGTCCACCAGGCGTATACGTCGTCGGGCGATCTGCTCCACAAGAGCCAGACGCGCTAGCAGGCAGAGAAAGAGAAGGAGGCAGACGAGGAGAGATGAGACGAGAATAGGACTGATGATTCAAGAAGACCAAGCTAGAGAGCTCGGTCTTCGTACTACTAGTCCTTTATACAATTGACGAGGGGCTTTGAAGCTCCTCCTGAACGTAAGGTACCCAGTAGCGATAGTAGCTCGAACCCTACTACAACTATCCTAGGAACGAGTCACAAGTCCGATGAGATATACATGTGATATCAGCCCTAAGGCTGACTGAGACAACTGTCCCTGACTAATACTAGGGTAGTCAGAACCCCACGAGCCCGCAGTCTGTACCGATGAGTCCGATCGCAACACTCAGGCGTGTAGCCTCGGGCAATATCCTTCAGAAAGATGGCAACTACAAGGTCATCGGGGTGAGCGCAATCTCACTGGAGGGCTGTGAGAAGCCATGCCCACTGACTGTCACAGAGATCAAGGAATATGTGCAGCTCTATGCGACCGCCGCAGAGAACGCAGTGCTGAAAGCGGGGTTCGACGGGGTGGAAATCTAATCAAATGGTGGCCTCTTACTGGACCAGTTCCTCCAGACCGTCACCAACACGCAGACAGATGAGTATGGCAGCTCGCTCGAGAACCCGTCTGCGCTTCATGCTGGAAGTTACAGAAGCAGTGGTCAAGGCAGTTGGCACAAACAAAGTCGGCATATGTATCAGCCCGTATGTGACAGCATGGGGTCAGTTTTCACCTGCTTGCGTTGGCTGCTGTTGATGATAATGGACAACACTGGTTTTCAGGTATGGGGAATGCTGCATCTGATCCCATCATCGGCCAGTGTGGGCCCCTGCAGCTGCCTTCACCCTCAAGGAGCTGCATGAGCTCACCAGTGTCACTGCCCTCAACTGCACAATCCTCTTTCGACCCTCCCTGGCTACGAACATCTGGTCAAGCCAACCCTCATCAGATTGGATCACCACATAGATCGCCACGGTTTCAAAACTAGTAAGTCCAGCCCTCTCACTCCTTGCACCCTCCACTAACTTCTATTACCCCTTTCCAAACCAGCGGGCCCTTGCCCCGGATATAAGATGCCACCAGCAGTGCCACACCTCAAACTCAAAACCAGAAAGATGAGTATCGGTTCATTCACGCTTACATGCTGACATTCATTGTCAACGAAGACAATCATAGCAGTGGCAATCATGCAAAGACGATGAAGATCATGGCAACATGAAGATGACCACAGCGGCAATGACGCCGAGGCGAAGATGATCGTGGCAACGACGACCACGGTGAAGACAATCAAGATGGCAGCGATAACGTGAAGACAATCAAGATGGTGGCGGCGATGCAAAGATGACCATGGCGGCGGTGACAGTGACATGAAGACAACTACGGCAACAACAATGACGACATGAAGACAATCATGGCGGCAGTGACGACGGTGAAGACAATCAAGGTGACAGCGACAACGTGAAGATAATCAAGATGGTGGCAACAATACAAAGATGGCCATGGCAGCGGCAGCAATGCGAAGACAACCACGGCGGCAACGACCACGACATGAAGACAATCACTGTAACGTTCCACCGGATGTTCTTCCTATGTAAGGGCAATGGCGAGCCTAACAGTCACAACGCACAACGAATGCGCTTACCCAGTCTCATACGATCTTGCAAAGGAGATGAATAAGGGAAGCCAAAAGGATATTGAAGGCGATCCAAAGGGAAAGAAGGAGGAATCGATGGAAAGCAGTAGATAACCAACAATCCACGAAGGCGGAGAGGATAGACAGCGTGTCAATGAGGACGGCAGGGAAGGCTCAAAGAGTGAGAGGAGAGGAGGAGAGGAAACAGCACACGGCAGCAAGACAGCACACAGTGGCAGGTAGTAGAGGCAGGAATGACAACCAACAGTCTATACGGCACAAAGGTGGCAGACAGCCGACAATTGGCAGACAAGTGGGTGGATAATCCAAGAACTCAAACTGAGGTCTTCAGCGTCCATCAGCTTGTCTACTTATACACATCCAAGCAGTGTTGTGCCAGTTGGGGACTAAGTCGGGGTTAGGCGGTCGCTAAGTCGGATTAGTCGAGTCTATGACTAAACTCGACTGAAGTCGACGGTACTTTTGATGGCGTGGGATTGATGACCCAATTAAGTAGGACCTTCCACAATTGGAACAACCTGCTGCGAGTCGAGTCACTCGAGTCGCGCTGCGCTGCACCGACAACTTCACAATGAATCTTGTTTAGCTAGTAAATACGCTTTCTACACAGTCATCAAGATCATAGTCAAGGTCTCCCTCAGCATCTAAATCAAGTAAATCATACAGCTCCATTTCATCTTCCAAACTACCTGTTGCACTTCTCTGAAAAAATGCCGTCCAAGTGTCTGAAGAAAAGTCAAAACGATCAACTATTTTTCTCTTCTCTGTGCTGTCGATCTCGTTGTCAGCACCAACCACCATATTCCCCGTGTCGGTTTGAACGTTTTCCTCAAGCATTGTGATATACTTTTGGGTAAGCGTGTGAAGTGACTCGGTTGACTGGGGGAATGGGGGAGGAGGAGTTCCTTGATTCAATGACGGATCAGAAGTCAAGGACTCGCCAGATACTGGTGTGGGTGGCATGGAGCACATTTCTGTCGTGCTCGGACTTTGGTGAGCTGCACTGAACGAGACCACGTTGGAGAATCGGGTAGCTGGGTTTTCTGCCAGTGCTCTGAAAAGACGTTTTCGGAGGCGGCGCTTCCCCTCCTTCTCGAGGTGTTCATCACGAATATGCATTTTGCATTCGGCCAAGCTGACGACGTGCTGATTACTGAGGCATGTGCGGAGTTTGGTGAGTATTAAACCAAACGTGCTGAAAAGGCGTTCACAAGAAGCGGAATTAGGACAGATCGACAGAATGTGGGTAGCGAGCCGGATTAAGGGAGTCGATGGCTCTCCGGAAATCGTTATGTCTGCGTATACATCGAGGGGGTTAGGACTTGTTCCCTGGGTGCCGAATTAGATTGTAAACGAGAGCTAAGTAAAAAGAAACATGCCTTGCTAGCAGCCGATGCTTTCAAACGCTGGCATACACCCGGCATTGTTGAATAAAAATCCGAGGAACTCAGGTAGTGGCGTATCTCCTCATAGAGTTCGTCGGGACAGGGATCGCTTGGATAAAAGTGTGCCCAAAGACTGGATAGAAGGGTATGAATTGCCCCTAAGCTGATCAGCCGCGCGTCTCGTTTGAAAGGGTCAATTTTAAGGAAGGGGTTGAGAATCACGGATGCGACAAAAACATTTTGATCAGATGCCTCCCACCTTTTTTCAATGCTCGCCAAAAGTGCCTTTTGAACATCCGCATCATCGACATCAGTGAGCCTGGAATACTGCATCGCCAGTGACGCAAATGTCATGAGCACTTCATCGAGACGGCAGTGTGATGACTGAGTGATGTTTGCAGCGACAGCAAGTGGGGCAAGGTGGTGTTTAATACTGAAAACGGGAAAGAGGTTTAGTTCTGTAACTAAAACGCGAAAATATAAACTTACCGAGCCAAGGCTGTCCAGAACAATGGGTTTTTTATAATGGCAACCATCTTCTGAGCCTTTTCTCGTGCAGCACAATCCCTCACTGGAACAATCTGCTGTTCTTCTGGGGGCTTCTGAGCGTCATCAATGATGATAAATTCGAGTGTGATTCGGAGGTCAAGGAGACGGCGGTATGCGAGGTAGTAAGCTGTCCAGTGGGTTGGAACAGGCCGAATGACGGAAAGGGCACTTCGGCCATGGGACACAAGTGCGGCTTTGATTAGTCCAATAAGGACGGTCTTGGATCGCAGCCAGGTGATCAGGTCATTAGCCTCTGAAGCATAACGCAAAAAAGCGATCCTGTTGGTCTTGAAGTAGTCACCGACAATGAGGTTGATCTGCAAATAAAGTAATGAGAATAGTCCAGATATAGAACATTAATTGTCTAACCTGGTGAGTGTAACAGTCAGGTGTTACAAGATCGTCTCTCTCAGAACGAAGAAGCCGCCGCGCCTTTCGAGACTCTCCTGAGGCATCAGTTGTAAATGCGATAGGTGTAACACCCCATTCGCGTTTGAGAATGTCAAGGACTTCAGTCATCATGATGAGGAGGTTCCCAGCAGTCTTCTTTTCCACCGTAGTATCGTATACTTTGACAGTGAAGACCTGGGAGAACTGTCGTCGTGGGCGCTGCCAGAGTAATATTTAGAGTAAAATAATCACTGACCCTGTTGGACGTAGTTATCATGAAGGCGATAAGGTGATGAGAATTGGGTCCTGTCCATCCGTCACACTGAACAGTAACAAACTGGCCTCCAACGTGAGTCCTGATCCCGGTGTGAATGTTGTTCAAGAGGCGAGGAAGAATCCGATTTGTCAGGGACTTCCGAGATGGTATTTTTGCCTCTGGAATAAATTCCCTGCAGAACATCAGAAATTTGGGGTTGGACACCCAGTTTAAGGAAAATCCGGCAGAAGCAGTGAGTCGCATCAGCATGTCTTCAAACTGTTTCTGGTGTTCCTCTGTGAAACCGGAATCGGTAAAAGAAGATGATGCACGCTTGGCACCAGAAGCAGTCCGCTGAAATTTGGAAGGATGATTAAATGGGGTCCCTCCATGATGCATGGACAAACGGCTTGAGCTGCGGGAAGTTGTCCCAGTGCTGGGAATTAAGTTTTGTGTTGGGGAGGCTGCGTACTGGGGAGGAGAAGGCTCATTGAATTGTTGTTGGAAAACCGAGGACCGTGAGTACTGGGGAAATTGGATCGGAGCAGGAGAGGGTACAGGGTTGATAGGAGGCAACGAAGAGCCAGTCCATTGTGCAATAGGAGGGACCTGATTAAAAGGAATAGGCCGGGGTGAGACAATTGGAATATAAGTCCGCTGGGTACGCGGGGTCAAATCTATGCCCAGTACAGGGTTGTTAGGAGGTAGCACGACCTGCATAGACCCAGAAGCAGCAGAAGCAGTTGCTGGTGACTCCAGGGCCTTATAAGGACAATGGCGAATGTGCGTTTGGAGAGTCTCAGGACGTGACTCCAGCCAGGAATGGGGTTCCTGTGGCGGTACATTAAATACTAGAAAGACGTTCAAAATAAATCGAGCACTTGAAACACAATACTCACAAGCTAATTTAATCTCATCCGGGGTCCTTTTAATAAAAGATAGGTCTCGCCTTTCACAGTCTTCATCCTCCTGCATGGCACGGCCAACATCTTGTTCCAGACATTTGGTACAATATACACGAATCTTGTCTTGGATAGTATTGGCCCAAACCTCTGGTGGCCGAGCCTTTGAGTTTCGAATGTAGTAGGGGTGATCGGTGAAGAATTTACGCCACCACCCACGAGTTGTAGACATGCCAGCCAAAGTGCTGATGATCTCTTGGATGATCTGCCTTGATCTCGATGATCCGAGTCCAAAAGCAACTCAGGCAAGGTCCAAAGTTGCTTCAAAAGTATATTGCTTCCTTCAAATACAACTCGATCTGGCACCTTTAGGATAATTATGGTGGAAGTAAGGAAAAGCGATTGAGTAGCACTACTAAGTGCTACCAAGTGCTACACATGACATTAGTCGTCGACTAAAATACCAAATATAGTAACAGTCGCTGTCTTAGTCGTCTTAGTCAGGTAGAGTCGCGACCTGACTATCGACTATACCCATCGACTGGCACAACACTGCATCCAAGGAGGTTTGAACCCCAGCTTGGAACTCCGAAACCCTAGTACATGGTGTAAGGCCAGCCTTCGGGCTGAGCCTGAAACCATTTGATTTCGTTTCATGCGTTTGATTGCCTCGGCCACGTGGCCTTTCTCGTGTTTCCTTATGTTCTTTTTCTTTTGCTTATCCTAGCTAGAGGATCCCTTTGTATATAATCTTTTACTCTGTGCTGAATATACTCAGCGCTCGGTCGCCCTTGCCTTTCCCTTTCTCTTAGCGTGAATATCCCAGAAGTCAGGCCCAAATGCGGGCACTCGAAGGACAACTCTCGCTATTCTTCCCCATCTTTTCTGGCTGCACCTCTTCCCCTCCTTTATCCTTAACCATCCTCTGCCCATGTTTACTCACGCACACGCTTTCGAGCACGTTCAACGGATCCTAGGAATGAGTCACAGTCCGTATCAGCCAATGGCGTAAGGCCCTCATGGCATGAGTCAGAGATAAGGGGACACAAGGTATAATCCATCAGAATCAAGGCACAATCGATGCAGGCACGTATGAGTCACAAACATGAGGCGTTCTAGAGCCGGTCCAGGCACAACAAGCTCATCTGGACCCATCTGGTGCAAGGGTCTGGCCAGGTCACGTGCCAGGGTCACATGACGGGCGGGCGCTAAGATCACGTGATTTACTCCCAGTATTCCTGCAGTCTTTGAGCGCTTCCGGGTTGGTAGTGGTAGTAGTCAGGTGACTTAGCTCGTTCTTGGGTGTCTCTCGCCACTAATCTCATAACTTCCGCTTCCTTGGCATCATACTTATCAGCACATGTTCTTCTCACGGCAGTATTCCAGGTCTTGGCGGGTGATCAGGGGACGGTTGAAGGCGAAAATGTGACAATCACAGTGGCAGCAACGACAGCAAAGACAATCAAGGCGACAGCGACAACACGAAGACAATCAAGATGGCGGCAATGATACAAAGATGGCCATGGCAGCAGCAGCAACGTCAAGACAACCATGGTGATGCAAAGACAACCACGGTGGTGACGATCATGGTGGCAGCAACGACAGCAAAGACAATCAAGGCAACGGCAACAATGCAAAGACATTCAAGGCAGCGGCAATAATACAAAGATGGCCATGGTGGCAGTGGCAGCAACACAAAGACAACCATGGTGATGACAATCACCACACAAAGATGATCACGGCGGTGGCGACAACGGCGATGACAGTCAAGACAGCAGCAGCGTTGAAGACAACTGGGATGCGGTAGTTGTAGAATTACTTGTATTTTTTTGTATCCATATGACCCATCACTTACAGCAAAGTCCAAAACAGGGGGCCCCTTGCGTGAACATGGACGACAGCTGACCTCCAAATTTGACGTGCGGGGTTCATAGTTAAGTATTGTTTGAAATTCTCGGGAAATTTGGTATCTCGCAAATATATAGCTATAAAATAGTTATCCATGGTATCAAATAGTTATCCATGGTATCAAATAGTTATCCTGGGACGGCACGCAGCAAAGGGCCTGCAGAGTTAAGGTTATCCCGTACTCACTGCCTGTTGCGGAACATTGTCTACTTTTTTTATCCTCCACTTCCACCTCACCTCTCCTCCCTGATCATGGTCGGCCGTCACATCTCAGACGACCTCAAGCAAATGGCTATGTCTTTGTCCATCCAAGGTATTCGTGACGTGGATATCCACGAACTTACGGGAATCAGCGTGCGATCCATCAAGCGACTGCGAAGCACACATCGCGAAACTGGCGATTTTTCGCGCAAGCCACTTGTCACAGGCCGGCCACGCGTCCTCACTGCAATGGATAGAAAGGTGTGTCTCTATCTCTCAACTCAGTCGTCATCTCATAGGATGTAGTTCCTTTGTGACTGTGTGAATCGCCGACCTGACCTAGCCCTCACGGAGTTGCAGACGGAACTTCGTGAGGTCTGCAATATTGAGGTGTCGGTGCAAACTGTCGCGCGCTCCCTCCAAAGGGAGGGTTACTCTATGAAAATGGTGGGTCGTCTCCGCCTGATCACCGCAGCGTCCTCACCATCAATTTTGTAGGTCACGCGAGCTGCTCTGGAGCGAAATGAACAAGATCGAGAAGCCTTCAAAACCCTCATCGATGGACACTTCCGCCCAGAACAACTCGTGTTCGCCGACGAAAGCCATTTCAACCGGTTGACGTTGAGGAGGCCATACGCGTGGTCATTACGTGGCGAACGTGCTTGTCGGTATGAATTTCAATTCCGAGGGGCGAAGTACTCCCTACTCCCAGCCATCTCCCTCGACGGGATCATCCACCTGGAGGTCGTCGAGAATGCTATCACTGGCGCGGACTTCCGGCGATTCGTTCAAGGCTTACTCCCGCTTATGAACGAATGGCCGCTCCCAAACTCCGTACTCGTCGTTGACAACGCGTCAATTCACAAGGTCGCCGGCATTCGTGAGATGGTCGAGGAATGCGGCGCGCGCCTGCTGTTCCTCCCTGCTTATTCACCCGACTTCAACCCCATCGAACTCGCCTTCTCGACCATCAAGGCGTGGCTGCGCGCGAATCGCGATCAGGTGAACCAGGATATGGAGTCCGAGAATGGCACGGTATATGAGGCGTTATGGGAGGCAGTTCACTCGGTCACTGCGGAAGATGCGAATGGTTGGTATGCCCACTGTGGGTACAATGTACGCGCGTGATGTTTGTTCTCCGTTATGTTCACGTATATATATTGGGTAGTCCTCATGTGGGTGTAGACGAACAGAGGGCTTTCAAGCAAATTATGTATATTATTTTGAGGTGGGTATCATCTTGCGCGTTCTTGTGTGCTCTCCAAGGCGCGCTCTCCTGTCCTCCGAGCGAGCAGCGGGACGGGAGGTTTGTCAGCCGACAAATCTGACAAATCTCACACCGAGGTCACGCTTGCTATGTCACTCTCTACCGAGTTGTCCTCCAGGTCCAGCTCATCCTCATCGATCTCGTCTTCGTCAATCCCATCCTCATCAGAAATATCAACAATCTCCTCTGGAATGGTAAGCCATACCACTCCTGTTTCCTCCTCCTTTATAGCCTGACCCTTGACCCCATCGTCGTGCCGCACGCTGTCCTGAACTTCTGTGGATGGCGGTACATGGGACGCCGTATCCATCAAGCCGAGGGGTTTGAAGAACTTCTCTTGTATGAACCGATGGATGCGGCGGGCATTCTCTGTACCGAGGCCGAAGCCCGAGAGGAGAGACTCATCCAGCGCGAAGAGCTGGATCGCGCCGAAGTTGTACAGGTCGGTGTGGCTATCGAGGTAAGTCAAGTTTGGCACCGGCTCTTCAGCGTCCATGAGGCTGAGTACTTCATATACCAGTGGGACTCGCCCTTGCGTACGGCAATCCGACAACAATTGCCGGGAATCATAGGCCGGTGGGGAAGGTGACCCGTTCTCCATGGGCGTGGGCGCTGGTGCCTCGGTATGTACAGTGACGCCGCTGGCTTGAGTAGCACGCGAGGGATCCGACCCCGGCCCCAATTGAACTTGGGCTCCTGACACGACGTAGGTGCTCTGCGACGCCCCCACACCTTGTGTAGGTGTGATGTTGACGGCAATGTGGACCTCTGGTGCCGCTTTGCCCCCTCTTGGTCTCTTCGCAGGCGGGCGATCGCATGGCTTTATATTCGGTCTCAAGTGCTTGAAGGCTCTGCCGATCGACTGAATATTGGTAAGTCTTTATTCGTCGCACGTATGGTTTTTTTTTGCTTACGATGAATTTGGCCCAGATCGTCATCTCCCTGTGTTCAATCGGAATGTGCCCCCCCTCTACGCCCGCTCTCACTGGCTCAATATAGCAATACTTACGCAACCTGGCGGCCTTGGAGTGTTCATCGCATAGCAGATGTCTCTGCAAACTGAGCAAATGGTCGTCTTGGCACTTGGCTTCCGGCGTAGCCTCCGGGGGTATGTCGTCGTCGCGGCTTCGTTTCTCCTTCCCTTTCCCCTTTTTCTGAGCCTTGGGTCGATTTAATGTGCTCTGCAACCCCCAAAAAGTAAGTACTTCTTTCGTTTGTCAAGAGTGCCCGCGACTTACCACATCCCTAATTTCCATCGACACTGCGCGCGTCCGTGCCACGAGTACCTTTTCTCGCACAATGGCAACGGCCCCTTTCCAATCCGATGGGCAGGTGAGAGGCACCCAAGTCCGATTCCCACCACTGATCCGATACCCTAGACGCACGTCTTCGTCCACGCGAGAGTTGAACCGTTCGAACGCCTCGGCTTCGAACTCTAGCCACGTCATGTCGGTCTGGGCAGCAAAGGTCTGCCTGACCTGGTCCCTATCAACCTCAACCCGAAACTGCCAAACTTCAGGACGTCAGTGGTAAGCGTTTCACCGACTAAAAACGACTTACCTCCTTCGCTGACTTCCCTATTGAGATATTTTTTCTTTTGCTGAACCGCCGTCGACTTGCCCTTGTCCTTGCGCATAGTCGTCACCGTACGCGGCGCATCGCTCTCGACAACCTCAACGCCTGGCACAATGGCAGCGCGGTCCCGAGCCTCAGCCCACTCGTCTGGCCGTGTGGCTACTGGATGTGGGACGGGGTTCGGCAACTGGCCAGTAGGGTAGTGTCCGTAACCCCATGGCTGAAGGTGCGTATTTCCGACCCCAGGATAGGACGCGAAGTGGGGAGGGAGTGGATGATAACCCAGCGGCGCACCATAGGGTTGCAGTGGCATGCCGTAGGGTTGCGCGCCGTAGGGTTGCGCGCCATAGGGTTGCGCGCCGTAGGGTTGCCCGTAGAGAGGTGGTGCGTTCATATCCAAACCGGCAGGATGATACTGACCATTGCCACCCGGAGCAGGATACGCTCCAGCGTGCAGGGGCTGGAATGGTGGCGGTGGTGGGACAAAAGGGTGCTGCTGCACCGCTGGTGGTGGTGCTGGCGGCAGCGCTGGGCCCAGAGCAGGAGCAGGACCGGGGCCAGGTGCACTTGCACGTAGTCGACGAGCTCGAGGAGGCATCAACGCTACAAAGGGTATGACACGATGACACCAAATGGTGTCAAGATGATATTTATAGTACTCCAGGTGTAGTGGTCCGTCTACGTTCCAATTCTCTACCGTTGTCCTCTGGCGGCTGACTGGTGCCCACAGCCGGTGGTTGCCTGTATTGTGGTCAACAAAAAACGCGGGATGTGTCAAGGTTTTCGATCCCATTGGCAATGCCAGCAACTGGCCGTGTGCGCAGGCCAATGCGCATGTGCCAGCAAGCCCACAAAACGTTTGGCAACAGCGCCCACTCTCGCCAATTCTGACGCTGGTACTCTGTAGTACCTACTTTCAATGTATCACATTACTCTTCCTCCCTATACTGTCGAACGACGCATGATATTTTTTTTGAACACAACTAGAGCGAGAGTCAGCGTGGCGATTGCACCCTTGTCGACTTGAAATCAAAATTCGTCCACAGACTAGTAAATTTTATTTTTAATTACGACAAAATTTTCATTTTATTTTATTTTAATTACTGCAAATAATTTCCCGTGAGAAAAAACTTCAGCATAGTTATCAGAACACCCTTTCGGACTCAGCCTATTCGCTAATTTCGACAAAAGGGGCCCCCTGTTTTGGACTTTGCTGTAGTATGCAGTCTTCTGTACAGTAGACTTGATAGCATTTATAAATGTTTAACACATAGCAAAGAAATTGAAGTGTATTTGTCGATACCCATAGCACCTGTACCCGTAGCACAAGGCCTGTCAACCCCCGAGACCCCCAACCTGTACCCGTGGGAACCCGTACCCTTGAGGACAGGTATGGGTTTTCCCGGGTAATGGGCACAGGTAGCCCTTTTCAACCTGAGGGTTACCCAGGCCAATCACTATGGACCATGCTGAATTAAAAAAAGTTGAAAAAAACCCTTTGTTTATTTTTTTTGGCTAAAGAATGTGACTCTGGTCAACTTTGAGTTGAAGTTGTGACTTTGGAGCTGTGACTCAGTGGGGTTGCCACATTACAATGACTCAGCTCGGCCCGGCTTGAGCCAAGATTGACTCTGACTCAAGCTGATTCAGAGTCAAAGTTGTGGCAACACTAGTCTGGTCTTCATCCAAGCAGATAGATTAGCAGATATATTTGCTATTCCACAATCTCTCAGGTACTATTAATGAATGGCTGTTGAAAGAAAAAGAAGATTAATAGAAGATTTGTGATTTTCCTAGAAAGGCAAAAACAGTGTGTCAGCACATTCACTGAATACTGCTTTCAAAAATCAATTGTCTATGAGATGGAGGCTTTGAAGGGTGCAATGAATCAAGCAAGAGATTCATTAGTACCTGAGAGTGTGTGAAATAGCAAATCTATCTGCTTGGATGAAGACCAGACCACCACTACAAGGTGTAAATCAATAAGGAGGAGGGTACATAGTCAGTGTACTGACTGTGCTGGTACTCTGGGTTGAGATCAACATCTCCTTCATGTATGTTCACTCATGGGCAGTTCTATGTTGAGATTTCAAGAGTAACATCAAGGGAAAACATCAAGGTGATCTGGGATGAGAAAGTGAGAGATGCTCAGACCAAAAATATTGTATATTGTGGAAATGGACCCCAAAATGTTTTGATAAAGGTCCAGTGAAAAGGATGTTGTGAAAAAACCAAGACCAGTGAGTACTGTTATGGCCTTCCATTCATGTTTGTTGATGTCTACAACACAGGGATGCATTGTCCTATGGGAGGTATGAGTGGAATGAGTGGAGCCTGGGGTCTGAAATGGATATCCAAATAATATTTGTGCCATTGATAAACAGGAAAGTAGATATTGTCAAATATGAAGAAACTGCCCTCAACCAGGAACATATCCAACCAAAATTGTTCTACACTTGGTGGGATTTTGATTTAAAAGGGACTCATCCTTTTCCTGACATTGTGTTTTTGTTCCAGTGCATTGTTGTTGACACAACTGTGTTTCTATCAACAGCCATACAACCTGGATGCCATGCATTTATGTCAGTGGTACCACAAAAATTGTCTTACCAATTTTGGTGGAATTATTGCAATTATAAACCTGCATCATGTTTTAATTTAAATAAGACTACATTCATATCAATCATTAGTTTGAAGATTTACATTTGTATAATTATTTGGTAAAGAAAAACTGAAGCAAATAATCAAGCAATTATTCCTACAGGATTTTATAGTAAAGATTTAACAATAGAATTATTTTGTTTGCCTACACTTTTAATCAAGAAACCAATTTAATTAATTTTTGACATTAAATCATGATACTAATTTTAGAACCAAATAATAAAACAAGCAAAAATATTAAAATATTATCTGAAAGTTTGTTTAAGCAGAAATAATGATTTAAATTATTCACAGCTTTCAAAGAAAAATATAAGTGACAATTAATAAATGTTTTTGAATTAATTAAGCATTTTCTTTAGTTAATATTCAATTTTAATATATATATAAATAATCTTAACACAAAATTATAATACAATAATATTTGAGATTCTAGTGTTAAAATTTGTGTTTTATTAACCATTGAAAATGTTTAATTAATTCAAAAACATTTATTAATTGATCATTTATATTTTTCTTCTAAAGTAATTAATATTAACAAGGAATATACTTCCAAACCTTTAATAATTGTATGGATTGAGACTTAAAATCATAATCATTTTTTGGCTTATTTTTTTATATAATTAGAGATATTGTTAATAAAATATTTTAAAGATTTAATCACTGATTAAACAAACTTTCAGATAAATGTTTAACATTTTGTTTCTAAAATTAGTATCAAAATTTAATTTTGAAAAATTACTTAAATATTTACTTAAATATTTAAATTGGTTTCTTGAGTGAAAGTGTAAAATAATTCTATTATTAAGTCTATATTAGGTTTATAATTGCAAACATAATTAAGTTTTTAATATTTGATGAAATTATTATTTGTTTTACACTTCATAAATTATGAGCTGAATATACATCCACTGTATTTTGTTGTATTATTTCTATTTTATTTTTACCACTTGAATTTATTAAGTCTCATTACATATTGTCAAATTAATATTAAATATTTCTTAACATGTTCAACACAAAAAAAAAAAAAAGAGTGCAGAACAATTTTGGTTGATATGTTTCATGATTGCTTCATATTTGACAATATCCACTTTCTTGTTTATCAACAGCAGCAGGGATATATTATTTGGATGTCTATTTCAGACCCAGGATCCACTCAATCATTCCACTTCTACCTCTCATAGGACAATGCATCCCTGTGTTGTAGACATCAACAAATATGAATGGAAGGTCATGACAGTACTCACAGGTCTTGGACCTATCTCACACCATCCTTTCCTAAGTGGTACCACTGGGCCTTTACCCAAAAACTTTGGGGTCCATGTCCACAATCTTTCCAACCCAGGAACCCCATGGGTTGTCATATTTGTTGGGCTGCCAATCATGATTTAGAACTTCTCTCCCAAATGAAATGTGACCCTCTCATCATTGACTGCAGGGAATTAGCAGATGCGTACAGTATGTCCAGGTGGGTGCACTAGCAGGCTTACTAGCACAGAACTGTGCTAGTATCACCCACACTGAAGGGACCAGGGTGTGCACACCAGCCCTTCTGCATACCATGACAGTACTCACAGGTCTTGAACCTTTCTCACAACATCCTTTCCTAAGTGATACCATTGGACCTTTACCCAAACATTTTGGGGTCCATTTCCACAATGTCGGGCTGCCAGTCATGATTTAAAACAAAGTCACTGAGCAACATGGTGAGTGTCCTATGTCAAAAGATGTAGCTGGAATTATTACAGAATTCAAACTAACTTACTTCTCTCCCAAATGAAATGTGACCCTCTCATCATTGACTGCAGGGAATGGCAGATGCGTACAGTATGTCCAGGTGGTGCACTAGCAGGCTTACCAGCACAGAACTGTGCTTATAGTGTATGAGGGGCAAGGTGGTGTGCATGCCATCCCTCTTATGCCCCTGGGCATGCATGGGCAGGGCAATGCACATAAACCTGGGGGTTGGGCAGGTGCACTTTCCCTCCTTCACCCCCAGGCATGTGCAGATGCGGCAGGACATGTGAACTCAGGGGCTGGGGGTGGGCATGTAGTCTAAGGGGAGGGAAATGCAGGGTATGTGGGGCTGGGCTGGTGTCACCCACACTGAAGGGACCAGGGTGTGCACACCAGCCCTTATGTGTACCAGCTCTATGTGGGCATGGCATGTAAACAGTGGGGCCAGGGTGGTGTGGCCCAGATGGAGGGGTCTGGGGGCAACGCAGAGAGGTGTGGTGGTGTGCCCTCATGTGCCCCCTTCTGTGCAAATGAGGAAGGGAGGGGCCAGGGAGAGGGGGGCAGTGGCATGCTTCATGCTGACCCCTTCTGCACAAATGTGGTGGTGTGGACAGGGGAGAAAGGAGGGTCTGGGGGTGGCAGGCATTGTGTGCCCCCCTTCTGTACAAATGGGGTGGGTGGTGCAGACATGGGGGAAGGGTGGTATACTGCTGTGTGCCCCATATCTGTGTGCAAATGGAGTGGCAGTGGTCAATGCAAGGGAAGGAAGAGGTAGGTGTGCGACTTACCCTCGTCTGCCCCCCTTCTACATGAATGTGGTGGCATGGATGGTGAGGTGGGGGCTTACCCTCATGCACCCCTCTCTGTGTGCCATGCAGGGAGGAGAGGGGCATCAGCCTGCCCTCTTGCATTATCTTTGACGTGAATGGGGTGGGCAAGGGGAGTGGGAGGAGGGAGGGGTGGGCAGCATGGTCCTACACTTTTGCATGCCTAATTCTGAGCAAATTGGCATGCAACAGGATGGGGGAGGGATAGGGGGCAGGGTTCAGCAGTTCTGGACCCTGCAGCAGAAGTAAAATGTGCCTGCCACATCAGCGTACATGGCAGGCATGTTTTGCTTCCACCATGGGGACTGGGCCCTCATCCCCAGTGGGGGGCGCTGTCCTATGAGTCACTGTGGACCGTCCACATGGTTGCGACACGGGCAGCTTGTCCACCTCCGGGCGCTTGAGCGGGCATACTTGAGTCAGGTAACCGCAGCTGGGCCAGGTTAGGCACAGCATCTAGTAGAGTCAGCAATGTAGGGCGGACAGACTCGGAACAGTGGTCTGAATTGGAAAGGAGCTCATCTGGTTCACTCTACGCTCCATTTCTTGGCAAGGGAACGATGTCCACAGGGTGGATGAACTTGCAGTTGTTGCCAGAGCGTGGGCAAAGGCATTGGATGTAGCCCCAGCAGTGCACACTCTGGCTGCTGGACGAGCATATGGCGGTGCCAGGCTCAGCTGCAGAAGTCGTGGTGCCATTATACAAGGGTTTATAGTTGCTGCCAACTAGCGTCGTCGAGCTGGGTGTCGACCAACCTGACGAGCCATGATCTGGCGCAGGCGCCCATTCCAGCTTGGAATCGTGAATGCTATGTCAATTCAGTTGCATCATTGTGAGGGAACAGGTGGGAAGCCTACAAGCAGCAATCGTCGCCCCAGGGACACCATCCTGGCATCCACGGTTTAAGGTGAAATGCCGCCACTGTAGCGGTATGACACCTCGCTACGCTAGACTCAAGTGAAAGGATAGGTGAACTGTAAGGGAGCACACTCAAGCCTAGCACGGAGATAAATCACGCGCCGAACGTACAGTCACTGTGGAGGGACAGGAGCTTGGAGTCTTTATGCAAGAACTCGGACTGTCAAGGATATCACACAGTGGTACGCTGAGTGGAGAACCAAGAGGACAAGTTCAGATTTGGAGAAGGTAAGGAATACAGGGAAATACGCACCTGAGTGGAGAACCAAGAGGACAAGTTGGTTCCACTCAGGACGCTACAGGAGGGTTTATATACACTACTGATGCTGACTTTGAATTGAGTCTGAACACTGTTACTAAGTGTATAGTAAGACTCCATGACTCAGAGGATGACGTGTCGTGTCTAATAATAGCGCTATCTATTGTGCTGACTGATGCACTTGTCATAGCTGCTGATGCGTCTCCTTATCTGCTGAGTAAAACCTAATACAGCGAGTAAGCGTAAACTACTAAGCGTAATCTAGAACATTCTAGAGTCTTCTATCCTTATCTACCAATCATGAGAGTCCGTACATAAAAGGGATGTGACCGGGTTAGGTTGTCCTGTTAAGGATGTAACTATCCCAGGGTCACGTGTTTAAGGGTGCACATGGTGGCATCATGTGACTAACCAAGTCTCGTACTTTGGCCCTTTATATCTTCACCATATAAATCTGTAAAAATACAGAAAAATGGGAAAATAATACGCGTCCATGACAGCCACGGCGTCGTCTTGTTTGACATATCGACCTCAGGCTTTCGTGGGGCAGCGATCGAGGAATTAGACACTTCATGAGCGTACATTGCAACGGGGTATCAGGGAGATAGGCACTTCATGATTGTATCGACCTGTAGCAGACACACTCTTTGGGCTGTGCATAGAAAAGGGCTGCGTATGTCTCAATCAGGGGGTCGGAGGTGTAGATGGAACTTCGGACTGTTAACCATGGAAGTTTTTCACGATGATGAAGAGGATAGTGAGGGGCAAAGTTTGCCAATGATATAGACTATAGCAATGGACCATGTGGTTGAAATGGTGTGGTTCCATGTTTGGCTCAACAATCACCATCTTGCGCACATTGTCCATGGCTAGCCAACCAAAGGAGCGGTGGGACCAGCATGCCAGCGAGGCATGTGTTACCGTCCATGTGACCACCCACATGTGTCAACTACAAGTCTGCAAAGTTCGCTCACCGGTGTCTTGGGTGAAGTTCCCACTTGTGAGATGCACTTGTATTGGGCTTGCATACTTCTCATGGTAGTACATTTGATGATGACAATACGTAGTACAGGTGCATCTATAGGCATGTGTGTGCCTAATTCAAAATATTCCTCTTCTTATCCTTGTGTTCCCTTGTGTATTCCTCACAAGGTCCCTTGCTGTTGTTCAAGGCAACCTGAGCCTCAGAGCATGACTTGGGGTCAGATAGGTCATTCTGTGCCAGGGTCATATCAGCGTCCTTAGTTTGGGTGTTGGGATCAAACTGACGTCTCTTTATAGCATATTAAACCAAGAAAGATCCACAGAACAAAGAGTCAAGTACTCACATCGACGGCCTGAGGATCGTCCAAAACAACCTGAGCCTCTGAGTGTGACTTGGAGTCAGATGTGTCAATGTCCGTGAGAGTAGTATCACCATCAGAGTCTTCAGTTTGGGTGCTGGCATCAAACCGATGTCTCTGTATGGCATATTGTATCAAGCAAGACTTACAGAACAAAGTACTCATGTCGATAGGATACACTGCCCACAGATTCCAAGGCCTAACCCCACGGAATGGGAGGACACGGCACTCGTTATCAATCCACATGGCCATATACGGAAGCATACACTCTTCGCCAAGTGGGGTAGTGTAGTCATACTCAGGGAACTCAATGTCAGTGCCATGCAGTACGTTTCTCCAGTAGGCCAAAGTCAGAATATCGTGAAGTCCAAGGCCAACAAAAGAAATACCTTTCGTGCATGAGTTCATTGCACTCTTGTATAATGTGCAAAAGCGGGTAGTTCCTCGCATTTATAAGTTCTTGTAGTGTGGCCTAGTGTTGTGGCAGCTCAGAGCTGGTGTTTTTCTATCTCGTGAAATAAAATTCGGGAAACTATGAACATATTTGGGGAGGTAGATCTTTTCAAAAGCTGAGGGGTCCTCTGCCAACTCTAAGATTTCTAACCAGCCATTCCTGAGTGATTTGACCAGCTCTGAAAACCTTCGGCTCAAGGGTGTCAGCTAAAGTCAAATAAATAGAAAATGGCTGATCATATTGCTTAGAGTTGGCAGAGGACCCCTCGGTGTTTGAGGAAAGCCAGCTCCCTAAATATGTTCATATTTTCCTAAATTTTATTTCAAAAGATAGAAAATGTGCTGCTGCAACACTAGTGTGGCCTCATGCAGAGTCCGTATGGCTAGACCTTCTTTGAGGGTTGGAAAACGAGTCACAGGCTTGGTTGGTGCATCTGTCTGTGAGGACATTGTACAAGTGGGAAGTGAAGCTAGTGATGGGGAATTGTGATAAGTGCTGCAATGTCCTGACTTGGACTATTTATTTGAGAAAGACCAAAAAGGCCAAACTCACTGTGCACGTGCATATTGGAATCCGTCCCCTCTTTTTTTTTACACCCACCATGGTGTCCTTTTTCCCAGGTAACATAGACCTTACACTGACCAGTAGTGTTTTGAAGTTCAGTCAGGTCCGGTTTTCAAGCCAAAATCTCAATAACTGTAACCATAACCAGTCACTCATCTCACATGAAAATGGCATAACCTAACTGGACTGAGGTGATCGGTCGCAGTTGGTAGAGGACCATAACTGCGACTGGTCACTATCGGTCACCACCAGTTGTATTACAACCGGTCGTGAATCAGTCACGACCGGTCATTTCTACAGAACTACTAAGGGACAAAAAAAAAGATAGCGAATGTTAAACTAGAGATAAAATCTCGTCTTCAGTCTGATCCCACTCATGCTGCTCTGTATCAGCAGTCAGTAAGTCCTTGTACTCCTTCATACCGTCGTCTACCTCCTCCACCTGAGAGGAGTTCCAAGCCGCGAGATCCTTGATGTTGTTCCGCCACGCAAACTTCATGACCTGTAACTCCTCAAACCGAGCAGCACCCAACTGTGCACATCGTTTTGTAGCAATTTCTCCACCACTTGAAAAGAGACATTCACATGGAACGGAGGATGCCTGGCATGGCAAGAAATCGAGAGCGACACGTCAAAAGGTCGGGAAAAGAGATCCGTTATCCTGAAAATAATATGTAATGAAGAAAGCATCAGAAAAACAAAGGCACGTACCTGACACCATGCGACAACGTTGGTATCTTTCATGACATTGGCAGGTAAGTCCTTGAGGTACCAGCAAATTTCGGCTTGCCATCCTTCCTCTTGTTCTCCAGAGATGAGGGTAAGGTGGTGTCAATCAAATTCGGAGGCGATTGACTCGTCTTGTTCTTCTGCCAGTGCCGTGGTGGATGAGGGATATTGGCCCTTCCCTGTGGTCCTTGGGCGTGTGTTCCAGTACCGCTCAATCTGTTAATACCTCATAAATATTATATTGCCTTTGGGTTGGTTTAGGGGAACGTTACGTACCGTCTTCTCAAGGATCTTGCAAGCCTCGTCCTGCCAGTTCTTTGCGTGTTGGTTTCCTTCCCTATGCTCGGCCTCCTGCTCCCTTTCACCACCCCACACGAGTTTGATATACGCTAGTTTGTAATATGGGTGAAGGGCTACAAATAATGAGCGATCTAAATCACTATTGAGAAGTGGTAGTACTTACCGAGCGCAATGATATATGCGGGTTTCTCATCAAAGCGGGAATAGTATTTCTTGATCTTTGCCAGCCCATCGTCAATTGCATTGTGATACTTGGCAAATGAATGCTTGCTGCATTTGGCTTCCCAGGCAGTCTGGAGCTCTTCGATGGCAGGGAGTGCTCTCCGAAGCGTCAGGTGCTTCTCGGCAGAAAAGTATTGCTGGATTCGATTGGAGTCCTGCGACCAGTGTCATTTTCGTTATGATATTGAAGGAGTATTACTTACTGCAAGGATCTCGGCCACCTCCTTTACCCGGGCCCAATCCTCCTCCAGCATACCAAATGCGGTCCAAGGAATGTGTTTTGTGACGCTTCCATCATGGCGGATTGTAGTAATAGGGCCGTACCGTTGATCGGCAGTTGCAACAAAAAGGTTAATCGGCTATGATTGGATGGTCATTAGCCATATGGTACACAAGAAAGCAATGGGAACATACCTGACGAAGTTGGAAGGATCAGCTCAGCATATTATATGCAGTCCCCCATCGAACGTTACTATGGAGTGGAATCTTCAAAAGATCTGTAATTCTGCACTCAATTTGAAGTTTTTTGAATAGTTCGATTCGTTGACCCGATGCTTGAATCTAGTGTAAGGAAAGTGTTCGTCAGCGATAGGAACCAGGACCGAAAAAATAAAAAGAGACACACCTTGATCGCAAGTGTACGGATGGCAGCGATAACATCCAGAGAACCATTTAACACACGGTTGTTGGGCAATGAGGGATCATACTCCCAAATTGCGGTTGTTGTCTCCACAACAGCAATTTTTGTGATATGGGCCATCACATCGACATTCCCAAGGTTGATGACATGAGCCAAGCACCTACAAATAAACAATATCGTGCAAGATATCGTGACAGAAGATCAGTCACTGTAACTCAGTATGAGCTGAGAGTAAATGACTTACAGGAGTTGGTTTTCCTTGCTAGCCCATCGAAGTTTGCGTCGGCGATGAAGTGCTTCAATGGCCGTGCACAGTGTCATGTTGTTGGATGTATTATCAAGGGTGGCGGTGTGGAGCTTTCGGAGTTGATTAGATGACCTCAGATAACGTTATCAAAGCAAAATGCATGAGTACCTTTGACCTCTCAGCGTTAATTATCCGAACTCGTTCACACACCCCCACAAAGTACCGGCCTAGGTTTGCCCCACTATGTTCCCCTGAGACAGGTCAAAACCCGATGACTTCTGCCTGCAATTTCCACTTGTCATCCTTCACCTCGATCCAATGTGCTGTTACACCAAGAAACGACGCCTTTGTTGTCTCAACTGACCAACCATCTGATGTCGTTGAAATCAAACCCGGAGCAGCCTGGAACATCCTACTGTGAGTACATCTGTCTTCAACAGAAAGCTTTGGCTTAGCACTTTGATATCAGCGCTCGTATTTTGCAGCCATTCATTGAACTTATTACGTAAGTGGTTCATAATGTCATGAGTCGTCAGCAAGTCTTGTTTGGTGGTTTTTGGCCTCATGGCAACCAAACAGTTGTGGAATATGACTTTATTTGCTACTGCTAGAGACTGAAGACCCGAACAACAAAGTGAGTTATAACCAGTCAAAGTGTGATAGTTACTTACCTGATTGTCACAGGCGATGAGTTTGGTAATGGCATCTCGCAAGCCCTCACGTGTAAACTCTTGAGGTCCACAGAACTTCTGGACCACCCCATCAAGGTTGGCCTGCTTCTCTATCTGTTTGCCAGCACTTAGCGCTTGCATCTCCTTCCAGATTGCCTGAGGTATTGCCCAATGATGTTCAGGTACTTTTGCTTTTTTGCATCATTCCTTGTATAGGTCATAGTGTTGCTGTATATGATGACGGCAGGAAGAGTTGCCACCGGTGAAAAACGCCTTCACCTTACCGTGTCTCTTTATGAGTTCTGCGTTTTTCCTAGCGCAATTTCAGTGAGTCATTCCAGTTTGTATGTCATCGTTTACTCACTTGCAGACGTTACACCGGCGCCCCGTCAAGGTCTTAACTTCACTGCCAGTCGTGAACTTCACGACTACTCTGTCGCCGAAGATGAGCCGCAAATCCTGCGTCATGTCTTTCTTACTGTTGATGGTTTCGGCGACAGTCAAACGGTGATGATCTTCAAGTCCGTCGCCCTTCAAAGTAAGTATTCAGTCACCAAGCTTTGCAGACCAACTGATGATCCTCAAACCTCAGTATTGGGGCTGCTCTCGTTCCTGCTGCTGTCCACCTCCACACCTTCAGGATCACTATCGGATGTATCACTGTCTGCCTCGTCTTCACTATCCGCTGCCAATTTTGAACGTTTTCTACATGGCCAACGGATTTCCTCCATGGAAGCTTCCTCATCAGAAGAAGCTTCAACCCTCCGTTTCTGTTTCTTGTGCACCGATTTTTCCCCTTGCATTCATCTCTTTGCTGATGCAGATGCTTTACCTTTACGTTTTGTGGTTAGCACAAGGGTCAACATCGTCTTCTTTGATGCTGCTGGCATGATGACTCGAGATGGAGTTGTGACGCCGCTAATGACTTGGACGCCACACGCGGCACGCTTGCGTGTGTGTCATCCTTTTAGTTTAAAATTTGGTGGCCCACTTCCACAGTACTATCAGTGTATAGCATACTTTTATTACCAGTACTAGTTACTCTACAACTTGTAAGATGACCAGTCGTAACTGGTATTAACCGGTCACAAGCGGTCATGTAAATTACTAGAACCCTGATGACCGATGACCGATAATACCTGAAAATCACATGACCGCAACCGATGGTCCGGTTATTTGTGGTCAGGTTCAGTTAAGTCACCAGTTATTTCCAGTCAGAGTAACTGGACCTTGAAACACTACTGACCAGGGACCAGGGAAATACCCCATATAATTCTCATGGCCAATGGGAGTTTGGTACTGCCAATCCCGGTTCTAACACACATGGAGGCTATGTGCGTCTTCCCCTAGGCGTCCTACACACCTTACTGATGGTTCATTTTAGTCTCCTGATCTCTCAGAAGTAATCTCAAACGCCTCAGCGAAGGCACTTGAAGTCAACGGACATTTTATTCGTGTTAAGATGATCACTGACCAGAGAGCCATGGAGATCGAGAAACTCCAAGAAACACTTGCTAGCAAGACCAAAGAGAACAACCAGTTGACTAAAGAGAACGACCACTTGAATGTGGAAGTCAAGACACTCAAGTAAGTGTATTCACGTGAGATGTTGAGATATATGTGTGACATGTGCCATCCAAGGAAGCACTTGGGCTCTTCGCCAAGGATTATCACAACAGACAAGGAGGCGCCAGTGGTGGATTCTTGAATATCACACAGGAGATCCTGGATCTCCCACCAAAGCAAGCGCTTAGAATTCGAACTGATAACACAGGAGTCGTTTACTGGCTGAGGAAAGAATACCACCGAGCGGCCTGAAAACAAAATTGAGGAGAGACCGATGGTAATGCGACCTCAGTGCAAGCCAAGTGGAAGCCAGGGCGTCCACCTCGTGTCGGTGAGGATGAGGAAGACCACTCATCCCACTTTTACCTCGAGAACCAGGATGGCACCCCAGTTGACAAATCTGTGATCGCAGAGATGAGTAGGAAGGCGTGAATGCTGTGGCACACCCTGGACAATAATGGACTGGCTCCAGAGACATTTGGCAAGATATCATCGAAGGTGTGGGACTACTTCTCCCAGACGATCCTTGCTGACAAGGCCCACGAATTCCTGCTTCTCTGTGTCGACAGAGAATGGAAGCTCCGAGAATGGTCAACTAAGTCCTACCCCTCTTGGTATTGAAACCGACACCTACCAGTCAAGATGGACAAGGATTCCACCAATTCGGTCAAGGACTCTGACCCCAGTGCAGACAAAGACAAAGACGAGAGTGACCTCCGAAAACAAGCCCTTGAGGACCCCAAGCTTATACACATGAAGTCACATGACAGTTTGCAGGACGAAGATCATGATTGCGACAATCCCAATGCAGAAGAACACCGCTCAGAGGACAGCAACAACGATCCCAGTGAACATGCCAAGAACGACGACGATCCAATTCAGATGCTGAGAATGATGATCCTGATGCAAGAGACTCAGAGCAGCACACCGAGAATGGCAACAAGACCACCGGCTCTGAGGCAGATGGCCCCACCACAGGGGGGACACAGGGTACTCCCGCGCTGCCAATGGGTCCAGTAAGTCTTGCCTGCTTAGCTCATCATCTCATTTGGTTATACGGATCCCTTCCCAGTCCACAGGCACACGCACTTCAACAACATCGGCACTCATTGATCCATTGTAATTTTTTTCTCTCTATGAAGCTGGCCATAGCTCACACGAGACCGATCACAGTGCTCCCACACCGTCCGCCTCACCCATCCCTTCTGTAGGCACCAGCAATACAGTAAAGCCCACAAACAATACAACACCAGCTACAACAACTGGATTTTGAGTCAAGCTGAAAATGGGTGCACCCAAGAAACCATCGTCTGATGCGGTGGACAATGAAACTCCAATTCTGGCCCCAGCAACACATGGAACCACGACGTCAAATGGCACCGACCCTGGCTGCGTCGGTCACAACACTGGATCTCTTCCTGACACTCCCCCCGACTTGCATGTTCCGGCCAAAATAGGCAAGAAGAGAGAAACTTCCTTTCTCAGTAACCACCACCATCCCGGCCACATCACAGTGACCCAGACGGTGTGGTATACAAGAGTACTCTTCATACACCCTAGCCACATATGCACACAAAGCCCAACTCATACCAAAAATAAAAACCAGACCTGTAGCAGAAATGGAGGTCAGAAACAGAGAGCAGACGGAGAACACCAGCCACCCTGGAATGAAGCGGAACCTGCGCTCCTCAGCGATCACACAGGCGTCTAGCAGCAGCAACGCCCAGGCAGAGCAAAACAAAACAAAACCAGCACCCATACAAGAACCGAGAGCCCTCTTGGAGAAGGAAGGGCTGCTAAAAAAGGATGAGGACATCACAGCTAAGTCAGTGCACACAGCGCTCAAGCTAATGTTTGTGAAGTACAACAGCAAGTTTTCCCCAGACATGCAAAGGATCATTCTGTCCATCACGGCATGTGTAAGCACCTTAGCTGCAGACAAGGGGCAGGAGCACAACCAAATGGTGGAAACCCTAGCTCAGAGAATAAGTGACAAGCTGGAGACCTCAGTCAACTCAGAGATGGAGAAGCTAAGTAATCTCATCAAAACATCCCTGGCTAACCAGAGCAAAATGCAGAACACGTCCAAAAAACTGGACGAATCGGCAGGGACCTTGCACAAAGCCCTTGAGGCAGTGAACGCAAACCTCAACGCTGTAATGGACACCTCGGACAAGCTCACCACCACAGTAAGCTCCTACAAGGATGCCCTGCTGCTGGCCCCCGCACCGAGACCCATGCCAACAATGGGTAGGACAGCAACAGGACCAGCAACAGCGGACCCGAGAGTCACCAGAGACCTCGACAGAAAATCGAGGCAAGTCCTAGTGGATGTCTACAACAAAGACATCACGAACTCCAGTCTGGACGAAATCAAAAACAAGTTCAGCAAAGCAATCACAGAAAGCACGGAGAAGCCCCCAGCCGATATGGAGGTCCAAGAGGTGCACAAGCTCCGCAATGGAGGCATAATACTGCATTTCAAAACAAAAGAAGCAGCTGAGTGGTTCAGACAGCTGCACATAGAGCTAAACCTGCTCCCCAAAATTGACAGCTCGGCAACGGTCAAAGAGAGATCGTTCCAAATACTGGTGCCAAGAGTACCAGTTATCTTCGACCCAGAGAACAGTGACTACCTGTGGAAAGTCGAGGAGAGGAACAACATCAACCACGAAAGCCTCCAAAAAGCGAAATGGATCAAGCCATTTTACAGGAGAGCATTAGGGCAAAAATTCGCACATTTAACTCTATCAATAAACACCCCAGAGATCGCTAACATTCTAATTAGGGATGGGATGTATATCTGTGGGGTAAAGACGTATCCCAGAAAACTAAAAGCAGAGCCTAAACAGTGTATGAAGTGCAGAAGATGGGGACACTTCACGTCCGAATGCACGGCGGAAAGAGACTCATGCGGTAACTGTGGGGAGGACCACAGGACAAATGTCTGCCCAGATAGTAACCGGAGATTCTGCATCTCATGCCAAGCAGACTCCCATGCAAGCTGGGACAGAAACTGTCCAGAATTCATCCACAGATCAGAAAGGATGGACGAAAACCATCCTGAAAACGCACTAACATACTTCCCCACAGAGGAGGACTGGACCCTGCATGCACGCCCGCAAAAGTTGAGCTATGATGACAAGTTCCCTGCAAAACTCGCAATAGTCAGCCTCCCCCCTCCACCAACGCAAGGCGAATGGCAGCTCCTGACTAGGCCAATAACAGGTAAAAAGAGGGGCCCCAAGAAGTGAAATGGGGAGGCGAGCAAAGCGACTTCAAGGACTTCTACGCCGCAGCCGGCTTCAGGCCAATTTCGCGGGCTGCATGCAATACGCATGACAATCAAACTGATGTTGCATTGGAAGATGAATACGCACACCTCAACACCGCTCACCTTGAAGAATGAGCGACAATGCAACAAACAAAGCGCAGAGAAAAAACACCCTCAAAATTTGGCAGCAAAATATCAATAAGTCGCGTACATGCCAACATGACTTAATAAGTAGCGGCAAACTGGCAGAATATGGCGCTGATATAATCGCCCTACAGGAACCTTCGATAAACCCATTTGGAAAAACAGTCTCAAGCAGAGACTGGAAAACAATCTACCCTAGCACGCACAGAAAAGAACCGTCCAAAACCGGATCCATAATACTGATCAGGGACAACCTCCTCACTGACGAATGGGAGCAGGTCGAGTTCCCATTGGGAGACGTGACAGCAATCAGAATAAAGGGCGAATGGGGAAAGGCGACAATATTCAACATATATAACGACTGTAAGCACAACGACACCGTAAATGTTGTGATCGGACTCATCGGTACGGACTGCGGACTCGTGGGGTTCTGACTACCCTAGTATTAGTCAGGGACAGTTGTCTCAGTCAGCCTTAGGGCTGATATCACATGTATATCTCATCGGACTTGTGACTCGTTCCTAGGATAGTTGTAGTAGGGTTCGAGCTACTATCGCTACTGGGTACCTTACGTTCAGGAGGAGCTTCAAAGCTCCTCGTCAATTGTATAAAGGACTAGTAGTACGAAGACCGAGCTCTCTAGCTTGGTCTTCTTGAATCATCAGTCCTATTCTCGTCTCATCTCTCCTCGTCTGCCTCCTTCCCTTTCTCTGTCTGCTAGCGCGTCTGGCTCTTGTGGAGCAGATCGCCCGACGACGTATACGCCTGGTGGACTTCACCCCAGTGCTCGAGCTGATCACGTTCCTGCTCAGGGCGTGTATCCACATTCGCTAAGTCGTCCTCCGTACATCAGGCCACTCTGTCATCGCTCAAGTCGAGCACCGTTAGGACAGGCCTAACGTAACATTAAGACCAAGCTACACCCTACAAGAACGACACAGTGGCGCCCACAACCGGCGATCGGTGGGGCTGGAACCAAGTCCAATCATATATCATCCCCAGTAGAGGAGAATGAAACGTCCCCACACGCTATTTGAAAGCTGCCAGGTGGAGGACGCACAGAGGAGAGACAGGTTACTTCGTCGACTTCCCCAATCGGCCAAGTCGCTACTACCCAGTTGAGTTCAGCTTCGAGCACACTTGCTGGTGCATACTTGCCACAAACGACGCAGGAGTACGAACAGTAGTCCGGCCAACAACGCACGAGTATCGGTGCGACATCCTAGAAAGCGAAGTAGTTCCCCTAGCAAGGGTAGGACCTATCGACGGTGCAATCGTCACAAGCACCACAGAAGAAGGAGACTCTGAGTCAGAACAAAGCGACGAAGAGTCCGAAGAAGATCACCTCTCACAGGTAAACGCAGAGGAACAGGAAGAGCTCACCAACCTAGCAAACCGAGCTGCAGGAATTACGCTCGACGAAGCACCACAAGCTGAGCAAATAGTGGTTCACCCACCAGACGAGATGACAACCACACAGTTAGAACCAACGTACGCGCTTCAGGTAGACCCCATACAACAACCACACGACGGGGTCCCCGAAGACCTACTCCCTATTCACCCAGATACGGGGCATCGGATGACTGCAGACGACGCAGCTCTGATGAGAGCCATCGGACCCGACGAACCAGACCCTCCCGAAGGCGGAGGGCCACCCGGAGGAGGCCCAGGAAGAGGCTACCCACAAGGAGGAGGAGGTGGAGGACATGGAGGCGGAGGAGGACCACCTGGAGGAGGTGGATTCCCGAGGGTAGGTCCCATCGGCAACCAGCCTCGGTCTTCAGACAGGCTCCAAGGTAACACACCCATGGTCTTCAACGGCGACCGCACCAAGGCCCTGCAGTTCAGGGCGCAGTGGAACCTCTACCAAGGGGTTAACAGCACAAGCGACATCATGCGCAACTACTACCGCCAATCACTCCTCTTCCTCGGCTACATCCAGGGAGATCTAGTCAACGAGTGGGTAATGTACATGACCGACTGGCTAATGCGCCAGACGGAAGCCGGGTTTCCCGAGCACACCCGACGCCTCTGGGAAGAAACCCTTCGCGCCTTTAACAGAAGGTTCTCGAACACCATGGAGAAGGAGCAAGCACAGGCGGAACTACGCAAAGGGGTCCACATGAAGGACGGAGATATTGACAGCTATGTAGCCACCTTTGAACGTCTCGCTCGACAAGCTGACTACAACCTCGACGCCCCTCAAACGATAGATCTATTCACGGCAGGACTGCCAAAGGGGCTGTTCACCAAAGTCTACGAGCAATACGAACCAACAATGTTCGAGGCATGGAAACAAGCGGCGATGAAGAAACAGCAGCAGTATCTGCATCTACAGGCACGTCTCAACTCAATAAAACCATCCGCCCCAAAGACTACTTCGCGTCCCAGTACCTGGGGACCCTCACAGAGCGGGTGGACACCAAGGAACCTGCCCCACCAGCAAAACCCCAATGCCATGGACACCTCGGCAGATCGGGCAAGAGCACGGGGAACAGAAACCGAAGGCACTCAGGGAAGACTCGCTGGGGCCGAATTTATACTCGGCAACCAACAGCGGCCACCCTACCCGCCAAGAGGAGGGCCCAGAACGCGAGGCAGAGGAAGGGGGCTACCCCGAGATGCAAGGGAAGTCATCTGTTATACCTGCAACCAGAAAGGACACTTCAGTCGCTATTGCCCGCAGAATCGAGACACCGTATCGGGCAGCAGCGATCGGAGGTCAGAGACAGACTACTATGCGCAAGAACCAAGGGTCGAAGCACGCGCGGCAATGACCCCGCAACAGCAGGCGCAGGAATGGCTTCAGGGAGTGGCTGGAGCCTCGGATGAAGTAAAAGACCTGGTCCTTCAAGATCTGTGGGGGAAGGAGGGTTTTCAAAACGCCTGAACCCGTCGGCCTGGGTGAGGGCGCTTCGTTGTAATTCTGTAATCATCACACGCTTTCGATCGTTAAGAATTCCAGTTTCCGTTCGAACGAGTTACAACATGGCCGAAGTAAAAGCACTGGTGGACTCCGGAGCCACAGACAGCTTCATTAAACCCGCGTTTGCCAAGCGGATGGGGATTGGTCTCCAGGAATTGGAGACCCCCAAAAAGATATGGAACATCGATAACTCAGAAAATAAAGCAGGACTAATCACACACTGCATAGACCTCGACGTCCAGACCAAAGGAACCCACAAGACAATGAGATTCCTGCTCACCGACACGGGAAACAAGGACATCGTCCTCGGCTACCCCTGGCTAGCCGCCTATGAACCGCAGATTAGCTGGCAACACGCAGTCATCAAAGAGGACGCATATCCCGTGGTCCTTCGCACCACACACCCCACAAACAGAGGAGTAACCATCGCGTTCGCCCCTACCGAAGAGTTCAGCGAAGAAGAAAAGCACCACGCGATACAAGAGCTCTACAGCGAATGGGAAACAGTCAAGGCGCGTTCCATCGCCACGGATCTGGCTATCGAAGCACAGCAGTTCACCAGCACCACCGAAATACCAAAAGAATACGAGGACTTCGCAGAAGTGTTCAGCGAAGAGGAATCCCGTCGATTCCCACCTTCGCGGCCCTGGGACCACGCCATCGAATTCAAGAAAGACGCACCAGACGCCATCGACTGCAAAATCTACCCCATGTCGCGTGACGAAGACGCAGCCCTCCAGGTATTCCTGGATGAGCAACTGGCGAAGGGGTACATCCGACCATCAAAGTCCCCCTACGCCTCGCCCTTCTTCTTTGTCAAGAAAAAGGATGGGAAGCTCCGACCCGTCCAGGACTACCGGAGGATTAACTCATTCACTGTGCGTAACCAATACCCCCTCCCGCTCATCCAAGAACTCATCACGGACCTGGGGAACGCGGACATCTACACCAAACTCGACATCCGCGCGGGGTATAACAACGTCCGCATCAAGCCTGGCGATAGTGTTGGGGAAGTTTGGTCTCAGACTGACCCAAACCGGGTTTGAACCAAACCCAAACCATTTAAAATGGTTTGGGTTTGGAGAATCCTGGCTCAAACTGAATGGTTTGGTTTCCGGTTTGGGGGTCCCAAACCCAGTTCAAACCGAACCAAACTGATTAAGAAAAAATATTAATAATTATTTTATAAGTGCTCAATAAGTGGTTTGGTTTGGTTCAAACTCAGTTTGAACCAAACCAAACTGAATTTAAACCAAATTTGAACCAAAATCAATGGTTTTTGGTCTCAAACAATTTGAAACAAAGTCTTAACTGATGAATTTGAACAAAATCAATTGATTTTGCCTCAAACTAAGGTCTTAAGTGGTTCCTTAAGTGGTTTGAACCGAGTTTGAACCAAACTGAACTGGACCGAACAGATTAAAGACCAATTTAAAACACTTATTCTTAATCAGTTTGAAACGGTTTGGAATGGTTTGGTTTGGTTTGGAACAGTTTGGAGCAGTTTGGTTCAGTTTGGGTTCAGTTTGGGCAAATTCTAATCAGTTTGGTTTCCAGTTTGGCCAAAATGGCCCCAAACCGAACCAAACCGAACTTCCCCAACACTACCTGGCGATGAAGGGAAGGCTGCGTTCAAAACCCGCCGCGGGTTCTTTGAACCGCTGGTTATGTACTTCGGCCTCACCAACTCACCGGCCACCTTCCAAGAAATGATGGACTACCTCTGCGCCCCCGTCATTCTAAAACACGAGCCACTAGGTACCACCATTTGAGTATACATGGACGATATTGGCATCGCCTCACGCAGTGGCATGGCGGGCCACATCGCAGCGGTACGTGACATACTCCAGATTGCAAGGGCCAACCACCTGTTCTTCAAACCAGAGAAATGCGTCTTCGGCGCCCCGTCTATCGATTACCTGGGGGTAATCCTTGAGAAGGGGGTGACTCGCATGGACCCGGTCAAAGTTGCAGGCATCCGCAACTGGCCGACGCCTACCACGGTCAAACAGGTCCGATCTTTTCTCGGCTTCTGCAACTTCTACCGCCTCTTCATCAAAGGGTTTGCCACACATGCACGCCCACTAAACAGATTAACGAGGAAAGACGTGGAGTGGCAGTGGGGACAAGCAGAGGCAGACGCCTTCGAGAAGCTTAAGACACTGGTCACAAGTGAACCAGTCCTGGCACACCCGGATCAAGAAGAACCATTTGAGCTGGAGGTTGACGCATCAGGCTTCGCAGTAGGCGCTGTACTCCTACAACGCAAAGAAGACAGCAAGCGACATCCCATAGGCTACTACTTGGCAACATTGAATGAAGCAGAGCGCAACTACGACATCTATGACCTAGAGTTACTGGCCATCGTCAAAGCCTTCCGCCACTGGAGGCCCCTACTCGCGGGCTTGCCACACAAGACCAAAGTATTCTCCGACCACCTCAATCTGCAATACTGGAGATCACCACAGAGGATAAGCAGACGCATCGCAAGGGAAGTACTAGAACTATCCGAATACAACTTTGAGATTCACCACATCAAAGGCACGGCCAATGGAAGAGCAGATGTGCTTTCCTGTCGACCAGACTACGACCAAGGAGACGACAACAACAAGGACGTAACAGTCCTCCCCGATGCACTCTTTGTACGAGCCACACAAGTCGAGACAATCATGCCAAACACCCTGACAATCGAACCTGGAGAGATGGAACGACCAGACGCAACGTACCACCAGGACGAAAACTATCTTCGCCCATGGGTAAACGCACATCGGCTGAAGAAGATCGAGGGTACTTGGTACAAAGAAGGGAGACGAGTGGTGACAGGCGGACTATATGACAAGAGAAGTATCATTTCCGCTCACCATACACCACCAGTCTATGGACACCCGGGTATTAACAAAACCGCGCAGTTAGTCGGACGATCCTACTGGTGGCCGAATCTCATCCAAGACGTACTGGACTATGTTAAAGGGTGCGCCGACTGTCAAAGGCACAAGGCAAACAACCGACCAACCCGCGCACCGCTGTCCCCAATCTATCCAAACCCCAAAGCGCTCCCCTTTGAAACCATCGCGCTAGACTTCATCACCAAACTCCCCCAGTCTCAAGGATTCGATTCGATCCTCACCATCATGGACCACGACTGTACCAAAGCGGCCGTCTTCATCCCTTGCCAGGAGGAGATCACAGCGGAGGGAACTGCTGCCTTATACGCTAAGCACGTCTTCTTGCGATTCGGACTCCCCTCCAAGGTAATCAGTGACAGAGACCCACGCTTTGCGTCCCAGTTCACAAGAGAACTGTGCAAGATCCTGGGAATTTCACAAAACGTCTCCACCGCCTACCACCCTCGGACGGACAGGACAGTCCGAACGAACTAACCAGTGGCTCGAACAGTACCTCCGCTTCTGGACTAATGAGCGGCAAGATAACTGGGCAGCGTACCTCCCTATAGCGGAATTCACACACAACAACTGGCCCCACGAGACCACAAGGAAGTCCCCCTTCTACCTCCTGATGGGGTACAACCCGCGCGCTGATTGGATTGATAGACCGTCGCCCATACCCCAGGTAGCGCTGAGAATAGATCAGTTCCAGGAGGCTAGAGCACAGGCTAAAGCGCTCCTCATCAAGGCACAAAAGTCATGGGTTAAACACAAAGATACGCCCAAATACAAGGAAGGTGACCTCGTGTGGCTAGAAGGACGCCACCTACGGACCAATCAGCCAACCGCGAAGCTTGCGCCCAAGAGACACGGCCCCTTTAAGGTCGCACAGGTGATGTCCCCAGTCAATTATCGCCTAGAACTTCCCACGCAGTGGAGCATCCACCCGGTGTTCCACACCGATCTTCTCACCAGATATCACGAGACGGCGACACATGGGCCAAACTACCAGCGCCCACCACCAGATTTGGTAGACGGAGAAGAGGAATACGAGGTCGAGAAGATTCTAGACTCGCGAAGGTTCGGAAGAACACGGAAACTCCAGTACCTCGTGAAATGGAAGGGATACCCCGACTCGGAGAATCAGTGGGTCGACCGGAGCGAAGTATTCGCCGACCAGGCCATCAAGGACTTCAAAGCGCTGAACCCCACACAGGAAACGCATATAAGGGGGCTTCACTACGAGCTAAGTCCCTCAGCAACCACTGCTACATCCTCTCAACCTGTCTACCTCCGCGCAATGTCTTCCTGCTCACTCCCGTCGCAGTCCACCATCGACACCTGTCGTCGAGGGCCTCGTCACCTCCCATGGGCCCGCGACCCGCGAGGATGCCATCGCCGTCCTCAGAACCTTCCCCGACCCAACCATCGGAGGCGTTCGCCGACTCCCCCGGTGCGCAACCTCTCACCGCCGACTACGACGTCTCGGCAGAGGAGGAGCGCGCCATACTCAACATCGAGGCGCCAGATAGCCTCGTTCAACACCTTGACGGACACAGTGACACTGAACCTGTCGAGGTACCACGTGGAGTTCGGGCCCGTGCGGCCATGGAAGGAGATCGTGAAGGAGTGGAGGGACGAGCAGCTGCGGAGGGCGCAGCAACGGCAGCAGGAGCTGAGGCATCGGCGCCTCTTGATGCGGACTGGGGTCTGGCCGAGGATGCTGCCAGCGACTACCCAGCTACGCACCCCCTCATTCGCTCCACCACAGACACTGACGACCCACGCGAGACTCCCTACTCCCTCAACACCGACGGCTCCCCCATGTACAAGCGGGACCTCGGAGTCATGGGCCCTGCAGTCCACCAACCCCTTGTCACCCTCAACACACGCGTCCCCACTGGCTTCAAGGCCAACCAGGGGACGGATTACATACCGTTCCGCATCGTCTCCCCCGACGGGGTTGAGCGCGAGGCCCGCTACGTCCAGGTGATCATGGGGCCGGACCCCCTGGTCGTGGGCATCATCGACGAGTCGGACAAGGTCTACGCGCGCGCCCCTCTACGCCGCTCCCCGCTTCACCTACGGCGGGAAGCCCATCTACCCGAACAACGACATGGTCCTCTTCACCGAGGCCTTCGAAGACCGGGCGCGCGTCGACCGCTGCCTCGACGCCATCCACAACCCCTCCCTCACAGCGGAGGTCCACCGCTACCGCGCCGCGGCGCGCGAGGAGGAACGCCTCAACCAGCGGATCGACGACCTCATCGCCGCCCTGGGGGAGGTCGCTGGCAAGACGACGGCCAGCCACCGCCGCCTGGAGATGGCCAACGCGATGGAGTGCATCGAGGACGAGGCGGGTACCATGGTGGACCACGAGCTGACGAAGAAGAAGACACGCAGGGGTAGGAAGATCGGGCCAGCAGCCGCAGCGCACTAGGATCAGGTACGAGGAGGAGGGCTTCGGAGCGTCGGGACGTCGCACCTAAGAGGAGGTGATGTTGCGATCGGACTCATCGGTACGGACTGCGGACTCGTGGGGTTCTGACTACCCTAGTATTAGTCAGGGACAGTTGTCTCAGTCAGCCTTAGGGCTGATATCACATGTATATCTCATCGGACTTGTGACTCGTTCCTAGGATAGTTGTAGTAGGGTTCGAGCTACTATCGCTACTGGGTACCTTACGTTCAGGAGGAGCTTCAAAGCTCCTCGTCAATTGTATAAAGGACTAGTAGTACGAAGACCGAGCTCTCTAGCTTGGTCTTCTTGAATCATCAGTCCTATTCTCGTCTCATCTCTCCTCGTCTGCCTCCTTCTCTTTCTCTGTCTGCTAGCGCGTCTGGCTCTTGTGGAGCAGATCGCCCGACGACGTATACGCCTGGTGGACTTCACCCCAGTGCTCGAGCTGATCACGTTCCTGCTCAGGACGTGTATCCATATTCGCTAAGTCGTCCTCCGTACATCAGGCCACTCTGTCATCGCTCAAGTCGAGCACCGTTAGGACAGGCCTAACGTAACAGTAAAGGCACTTACCGAGTACCACAGGAAGCATATTACAGAGATACTAGGCAGCATGGACACGCAGCATACACATCACCTACTATGGCTAGGTGACTTCAACAGGCACCATCCATGCTGGGACTCACCGGAAAACAATCAGCTATTTACATGTGAGGCCATTGAAAACACAGAAATACTGATACAGGCAATAGCGGACTTAGGAATGGACCTGGCACTGCCAAGTGGCACCCCAACGCACAAGCACAGCGTTACAAAAAGATGGTCAAAACTAGATCAAGTCTTCAGCACGGAACATACGCTGGAAGCCATTATGCAATGTGAAGCATTACCGGAAGAGCAGGGAATAAACACGGATCATTTTCCAATAGTAACCACCTTGGAACTGGGAATAGCCCTTGCGCTGATGAAGGCAACCAGAAATTTCAGAGACGTCGACTGGAATGCCTTCAGAAGACACTGGAAGGGAAAATGGCGGAATGGGGAGTACCGAACTTCATCCAGAACCAGGCGATGCTCATCTAGGCATGCGAGAGGCTCACGCGTATCTTGCAGGAAACAATCAAGGAGAAAGTACCTTGCTGTAACGCTGTCACTGCGTTAAGCCCAACTTGGACTATTGAAAGGGCGATCACGACTTAGCGTAGGAAGTCTAGGTCAAAGGTGGATACACGGCCTCCAATAGACACATGATCACAAGGAGCTCTAGGGCTAAGTCCACTAGGCGTAGCTGATGGAGGACGACCCGCTCTACAAGAGACAGGCGTATCAAGAGACTGAGAAGGAGGGCACAGGTCACAACAAGGGACGGGAGAATAGTGACAAAGGAAGAAGACCGAGATGGGGATCCTCAGTCTTTCCATGATGTTATTTATACAAGTAGGGAGGTCACTTTAAAGCGCCTCATGAAACAGTACGACGAGTCGTGTAAGTAGCTCGAACCCTACTACGCCGATCCTAGGAAGGAGTCATGGTACCCTGCATGTGATACTCGATGACTGATACGATAAGTCCGTGACCTATTACTGCTTACGAAGGAGTCACAGCCGACTCGTAAGTGTCCACAACCGCAAACGCGACACTTGCGCCATAATAGGCCCGCAGGCTAAAAGATGGTGGACTCGGGAACTCACCGAACTAAGACAAGACATGCTCTGTACACGGAGGAAAGCCTGCGAGCTGTGCCACCTAGCAGAAAACCCAGTCCACAAAAAATTTCGGGAAGCCAGACACAAACTCAGTAGAGAGCTGGAGCGAATGAAGAAGAATCACTGGAGGGACTGGCTCAAAAAAGTGACTGACCTGGACCTTTGGACAGTGCACAAGTACATAACCAGCCCTCCAGGGGACTGCAGTAAGACAAGAATTCTGGACCTCCAGTACGACAAGGACGGAAACCACTGCACGGCAAGCTCGAACAGGGAGAAAGGAACCACCTTGGTGAGGACCTTCTTCCCAAGCAAACCGCCAGACGGGGCCCCCAAGACCTGTCAACTCCAGCAAACCCCGTTTGTAAAGCAGACCCCATCATGAGGGACCAAATCAGACAAAGCCTCGCCAGACTCAGACCATACAAGGCTCCAGGACCAGACAGTATTCCTAACATCGTCTTGACCAAATGCGCTGACATCCTCGAGGACAGACTGTGGTACATCTACACAGCCATCCTAGACAGGAACATGCAATACAAACCGTGAAAGAAGTTCGACACAGTCGTACTAAGAAAGCCGGGCAAACCAAGATACGACATCCCGAAAGTGTACAGACCCATAGCCCTCCTTAACACACTGGGCAAAGTACTCACATCGGTAGTCGCGGAACAACTGACATACTACACGGAGAAATATGCCCTGCTCCCCACCCTCCACTTCAGCGGATGGCCGGCGCGCACTACCAGTGACACCATCCATTACCTGGTATACAAAATCAAAGACACATGGAGGAAGAAACAGGTCACATCGGTACTCTTCCTGGACATCAAAGGAGCGTTCCCAAATGCAGTCAATGAGAAGCTGATATCCAACCTAAAGAAGAGAAGAGTACTGACGAAAATAGTCAACTTCGTGGAAAATATGTTAAAGGGTAGAGTAATGTGCCTCAAATTTGACGACTACGAGTTGGAGAACATAAGTATCAACAACGGGATCGGGCAAGGAGACCCACTGTCGATGGTGCTATACCAATACTACAACGCCGACCTACTGGACATACCAAACTCCACAAACGAATCAGCAGCTGCATACGTAGACGATGCAATCCTAATAGCAACCTCTAAAACTTTTGAGGAAACGCACAGCATGCTGACGAACATGATGACCAGGGAAAACGGCACCATGGAATGGGCCAAAAAGCATAACTCAAAGTTCAAATTGTCAAAACTAGCCTTAATTGACTTTGCGCCTCACAACAAGAAGACAGCAAGGCCACCCCTCAAACTCAAGGAGACGACCATAGAGGCCTCCAAGAGCGCAAAATACCTCAGAGTATATCTAGACCAACACCTCAGCTGGAAAGAACATGAGGCACACGCAGTCAAAAAGGGAGTGAACTGGGCAGTGCAACTAAGACGCATGGTAAGAGTCAAATGGGGGCTGACCCCAAAGCAAGCCAGAAAGATATACACCAGCATGGCGATACCCAAAACACTCTACGGGGTGGACGTATGGTGCCACCCACCCGTCAAAAGGAGGAACGGCAGACATAACACCAGCGGAAGACACACAACAAACCGGCTCTCTGCCATGCAGAGAGCAGGAGCACTGGCGATAGTTGGAGGATTAAGAACTTCTCCGTCTGACTCTACATGCGCACACACTAATATACTCCCTCTGCCCCTAGAAATTGACAAACACTGCGGCCGCGCAGTACTTCGCCTAGCCACCCTCCCGGCCAGCCATCCGCTCACAAAACCATTTAGGAAATGTACCAAGTGAAGAGTCAAATGGCACAAAACTCCACTGCACCACCTAGCGGAGGGCTACCAGGCAAATCCGGACAAATTTGAGACAATTCCAGCAACAGGAAGGAACCCAGCGTTGTTCGGCAAGCGCCCCTTCAAAACAGACATCCCCAAGGACAAAAACAGTTCCAAAAGCGCGGACGCACAAGCCCCCGAGCATGTAAAAGTGTATACTGACGGCTCAGCGCATGACGGAAAGGTAGGAGCCGTGGCAATATTGACATGCAAGGGCAAGGCAACAGAAAAACTCCACTACCATCTTGGCTCAGCAGAGGAACACACAGTTTTCAAAGCAGAACTAGTAGGAATACTCCTGGGACTACAGCTGATAAAGTCAAGCAGGAAGGGAAACCTGACTTACGCCATTGGAGTAGACAACCAAGCGGCAATAAAAGCGCTATTGTCAAAGCTGAACAAGCCAGGACACTACATCGCCGCAGAAGCACTGAGCACGGCGGCAAAGATAAGAAAGGTAAGAGGCAAGAAGTACACGCTAACAGTCAGGTGGATAGCAGGGCATTCCGGAATAGAAGGGAACAAAGCAGTCAACAAAGAGGCAAAAAAGGCGGCGGAAGGAATGTCCTCCCCTGCTTCCCTCCTCCCAGTGCTCCTGGAAAAAGGTATCAAGATAAGCAGATCAGCGGCAAAGGAATCCATGCACGCGAAGAGGAAGATTGAATGGAGGAAGGAATGGGAAAAATTGACTAGATTTGAAAAGACTAAGCACATTGACCCATCACTCCCCTCGTGCAAATTCATTGAACTAATAAGTAACAAAAAACTCTCCAGGGTGATGGTGAGCAAAATGTTCCAGCTCAGAATGGGACACATCCCACTCAACGCCTACTTACACAGATTCAAAAGGAAAACTAGTGCAAAATGCCCAGCTTGCGGAGCGGAAAGAGAAACACCGCAACACTTCCTCCTGGAATGCCCGGCATATGCATACAAGAGAAGGAGGCTAAAGGCGAAGAAAGAGAGCAGGGAGAGGAAGTTCGCGGAGATACTCTCGAAGGAGAACGGAGTAGTGGCGCTCACAGAATACATGCAAGCCACCAGAAGATTCAAGCTGGACGAACAAAGCCCCCCAAACTCACAAAACCTGCTACCCCAAAGCTAAGCCGTCACCAAGGCGGACAAACACTTTCCAAGAACCCCCGCAAAACACCCCACAATCTGCCAGGCCCCAGACAGGCCGCTTCAAGACATGAAGAGTTAACAGACGACGAAGCACACCCGGACGCGAAGGAATAGCAATGAGGCTCCAACGGAAATGCACTGCACAACCGCGTGCACCGCAAAACCCCCCTTCAAATCCGACCCTTCACCCTGGCGCAACACACAGCACGCGCCCCAATAAACTCAACACTTGACAAATCGCAAAGCTGCTCATCCATGAGCGGGGAGGTGTCATATTGTAAAGTGGCAAATACACTGGGACAGAGGCAGAGTAAAGAGATAGGAGAGGAAACACATTGTAATAGTGCCACATAGGGCCATGTACCCCAAGGCACACTCAAATGGATTCAAAAAAAAAAAAAAAGGCAAGAAGAGAAAGTCTGCCAGTGAAGGTAGCAACACATCGTCGACGACAAACAAGTGACAGAAAGTGTTGAACGTCTTGGCCATACCCACAGAGGGGAACACTATGAGGTATGCCTCGTACCAGTTGCTTCAGATACAGTACAATGCTGATTTCCATCCCAGAAATATCTGTATGCGTCACTGGAACAAAGAACAACCTGGGGGACAGGACCCCCTTTTGGAGTTTGACGTATACTTCAAGTCCCTTACTGATGCGGACAAAGAGGTACGTTCGCTCAGACAAATTTCTCAACAGAATATAGCACCCTGATGCTCCTTAAGCCTTTCAGGAAGGAACAGTGCAACGCTCAGGCCACGGTGGTAGGTTCTCATTTCAACCTCACCAGACCCACTGGCACTCACATCTCCGCAGAGGAAGTGTTATGTTCCTACCAGACGTATTACCTGACTTGGGTCACGTGTGCCTGTTTGCTGCTGCGACCGAGTCGTGAGTCTTCAGTATCCTGTAGGCGACAGCTAAGGCGATACGCAGGGCATGGCCGACGTAGGCAAGACAGAGAATGAAGAGATGAAGAGGCAGAGTGTATAGTGGCTGGACAGGCACCAAGAGCGCACTATAGGGGGAGATGGTGGAGAGACGGGTCTCTGAGGTCACACCAATGAGCAGAGGGGTGATCAAGTTGTTATACAGCTCACTGGATAGCACAGTACCACTGGCTTGACTCCAGTGTTTGGGTAGGTATTACACAAGATATCAAAGCTACTGCTGTAAGGCACAAGTAGCCCTCTACTTATACACACTAGGGGAGCTTTGAAGCCCAGCCCTAACTCTGAAACCCTAATACGAGTGGCCAATGGCATAAGGCCCTTGAATGGTATCAGTCATCAGTCCATACAGTAGTCAGCGGTCATCAGTCATCCCAGTCATGAGTCGCACCATATTGCATCAGAGGCTAGACCAGCCCGGGCACAAGCTCATCTGGGCCCTTCTGGACAAGTTGAGGCAGGTCACATGCCAGGGTCACATGACGGCTGTTCTTCAGGACCTATTCCCAAGGCTCCTGGCAGCAGTTCTGAGGCGGGGAGGGAGATCAATCACTCACCAGGCGCCCCACTCTTGCGGTATCCTCTAGGGCTTCTATTGCTGCCCATACTCTCTCCTGTAGGCACGGATCTTCTTCGGCTTGCCAGTCCCACCAAGGGTCTTCAGGCATGTTGGCTGACGCTACGAAGGGTATATCAGCGGTCGGCGTGTAATCACGTGGCAAGTCACGTGCCGGTGAGGGTGGAACCGTAACAGAAAGGCCAAAAAGAGGGCCAATGATATGCCTGGCGCAAACTAAGTGACAGACCACCCCCCCATTCCCTCTCGACTGCATACCTGCTTTCGCATGCTCAGCTTCAAGTTTCCTGGACTATTGTACTTCTACCTGACCCATTGTCAGCCCAACCCGGATGTTGGATTGCTCTCTGTATTCTGCTCGTCAAGTTGTCCCCACAATGCCCACCTGCTGATTTGTGTAATGCCTGTATCCATACAATGAGCGCTGCTGCTTTTTTAAAAAACCCTGTAATTACAAATAACAATAAAAATCAATGTGTTGTTTAAAATTATCAAATGGAAACAAAAAAAAAATGAACGGTTCAATAAAAGTCGATTTAAAAAGTTTGAATGATTTGATAACAGTCGATTGAAGTTTATTGAACAGAAACACAAAAAAACACAAAAAAATGAACAGATCAATAACAGTCGATTTAAATAGATTATAGTCTGGCTGGTTTCGAGTCTAGTCAAATTGTTTCAGTTCGTTTTATTTTGACTTGCAGAGAGAATAATGCTAGCAATTGTAAATAATCTTTTTTTATCGCATTTTGGTATAGTATTATGAACAGAATATCAATCTTAGTTAACAAGTGACAGTATCTACAACGGTCGAAGACAACCTACCTGAAACTACAGATTTCCCACTGGGCCTCATCCCCCATATTGTATGCCAATTTGCTCAGAATTAGGCATGCAAAAGTGTAGGACCATGCTGCCCACCCCTCCCTCCTCCCACTCCCCTTGCCCACCCCATTCACGTCAAAGATAATGCAAGAGGGCAGGCTGATGCCCCTCTCCTCCCTGCATGGCACACAGAGAGGGGTGCATGAGGGTAAGCCCCCACCTCACCATCCATGCCACCACATTCATGTAGAAGGGGGGCAGACGAGGGTAAGTCGCACACCTACCTCTTCCTTCCCTTGCATTGACCACTGCCACTCCATTTGCACACAGATATGGGGCACACAGCAGTATACCACCCTTCCCCCATGTCTGCACCACCCACCCCATTTGTACAGAAGGGGGGCACACAATGCCTGCCACCCCCAGACCCTCCTTTCTCCCCTGTCCACACCACCACATTTGTGCAGAAGGGGTCAGCATGAAGCATGCCACTGCCCCCCTCTCCCTGGCCCCTCCCTTCCTCATTTGCACAGAAGGGGGCACATGAGGGCACACCACCACACCTCTCTGCGTTGCCCCCAGACCCCTCCATCTGGGCCACACCACCCTGGCCCCACTGTTTACATGCCATGCCCACATAGAGCTGGTACACATAAGGGCTGGTGTGCACACCCTGGTCCCTTCAGTGTGGGTGACACCAGCCCAGCCCCACATACCCTGCATTTCCCTCCCCTTAGACTACATGCCCACCCCCAGCCCCTGAGTTCACATGTCCTGCCGCATCTGCACATGCCTGGGGGTGAAGGAGGGAAAGTGCACCTGCCCAACCCCCAGGTTTATGTGCATTGCCCTGCCCATGCATGCCCAGGGGCATAAGAGGGATGGCATGCACACCACCTTGCCCCTCATACACTATAAGCACAGTTCTGTGCTGGTAAGCCTGCTAGTGCACCACCTGGACATACTGTACGCATCTGCCATTCCCTGCAGTCAATGATGAGAGGGTCACATTTCATTTGGGAGAGAAGTAAGTTAGTTTGAATTCTGTAATAATTCCAGCTACATCTTTTGACATAGGACACTCACCATGTTGCTCAGTGACTTTGTTTTAAATCATGACTGGCAGCCCGACATTGTGGAAATGGACCCCAAAATGTTTGGGTAAAGGTCCAATGGTATCACTTAGGAAAGGATGTTGTGAGAAAGGTTCAAGACCTGTGAGTACTGTCATGGTATGCAGAAGGGCTGGTGTGCACACCCTGGTCCCTTCAGTGTGGGTGATACTAGCACAGTTCTGTGCTAGTAAGCCTGCTAGTGCACCACCTGGACATACTGTACGCATCTGCCATTCCCTGCAGTCAATGATGAGAGGGTCACATTTCATTTGGGAGAGAAGTAAGTTAGTTTGAATTCTGTAATAATTCCAGCTACATCTTTTGACATAGGACACTCACCATGTTGCTCAGTGACTTTGTTTTAAATCATGACTGGCAGCCCGACATTGTGGAAATGGACCCCAAAATGTTTGGGTAAAGGTCCAATGGTATCACTTAGGAAAGGATGTTGTGAGAAAGGTTCAAGACCTGTGAGTACTGTCATGGTATGCAGAAGGGCTGGTGTGCACACCCTGGTCCCTTCAGTGTGGGTGATACTAGCACAGTTCTGTGCTAGTAAGCCTGCTAGTGCACCCACCTGGACATACTGTACGCATCTGCTAATTCCCTGCAGTCAATGATGAGAGGGTCACATTTCATTTGGGAGAGAAGTTCTAAATCATGATTGGCAGCCCAACAAATATGACAACCCATGGGGTTCCTGGGTTGGAAAGATTGTGGACATGGACCCCAAAGTTTTTGGGTAAAGGCCCAGTGGTACCACTTAGGAAAGGATGGTGTGAGATAGGTCCAAGACCTGTGAGTACTGTCATGACCTTCCATTCATATTTGTTGATGTCTACAACACAGGGATGCATTGTCCTATGAGAGGTAGAAGTGGAATGATTGAGTGGATCCTGGGTCTGAAATAGACATCCAAATAATATATCCCTGCTGCTGTTGATAAACAAGAAAGTGGATATTGTCAAATATGAAGCAATCATGAAACATATCAACCAAAATTGTTCTGCACTCTTTTTTTTTTTTTTGTGTTGAACATGTTAAGAAATATTTAATATTAATTTGACAATATGTAATGAGACTTAATAAATTCAAGTGGTAAAAATAAAATAGAAATAATACAACAAAATACAGTGGATGTATATTCAGCTCATAATTTATGAAGTGTAAAACAAATAATAATTTCATCAAATATTAAAAACTTAATTATGTTTGCAATTATAAACCTAATATAGACTTAATAATAGAATTATTTTACACTTTCACTCAAGAAACCAATTTAAATATTTAAGTAAATATTTAAGTAATTTTTCAAAATTAAATTTTGATACTAATTTTAGAAACAAAATGTTAAACATTTATCTGAAAGTTTGTTTAATCAGTGATTAAATCTTTAAAATATTTTATTAACAATATCTCTAATTATATAAAAAAATAAGCCAAAAAATGATTATGATTTTAAGTCTCAATCCATACAATTATTAAAGGTTTGGAAGTATATTCCTTGTTAATATTAATTACTTTAGAAGAAAAATATAAATGATCAATTAATAAATGTTTTTGAATTAATTAAACATTTTCAATGGTTAATAAAACACAAATTTTAACACTAGAATCTCAAATATTATTGTATTATAATTTTGTGTTAAGATTATTTATATATATATTAAAATTGAATATTAACTAAAGAAAATGCTTAATTAATTCAAAAACATTTATTAATTGTCACTTATATTTTTCTTTGAAAGCTGTGAATAATTTAAATCATTATTTCTGCTTAAACAAACTTTCAGATAATATTTTAATATTTTTGCTTGTTTTATTATTTGGTTCTAAAATTAGTATCATGATTTAATGTCAAAAATTAATTAAATTGGTTTCTTGATTAAAAGTGTAGGCAAACAAAATAATTCTATTGTTAAATCTTTACTATAAAATCCTGTAGGAATAATTGCTTGATTATTTGCTTCAGTTTTTCTTTACCAAATAATTATACAAATGTAAATCTTCAAACTAATGATTGATATGAATGTAGTCTTATTTAAATTAAAACATGATGCAGGTTTATAATTGCAATAATTCCACCAAAATTGGTAAGACAATTTTTGTGGTACCACTGACATAAATGCATGGCATCCAGGTTGTATGGCTGTTGATAGAAACACAGTTGTGTCAACAACAATGCACTGGAACAAAAACACAATGTCAGGAAAAGGATGAGTCCCTTTTAAATCAAAATCCCACCAAGTGTAGAACAATTTTGGTTGGATATGTTCCTGGTTGAGGGCAGTTTCTTCATATTTGACAATATCTACTTTCCTGTTTATCAATGGCACAAATATTATTTGGATATCCATTTCAGACCCCAGGCTCCACTCATTCCACTCATACCTCCCATAGGACAATGCATCCCTGTGTTGTAGACATCAACAAACATGAATGGAAGGCCATAACAGTACTCACTGGTCTTGGTTTTTTCACAACATCCTTTTCACTGGACCTTTATCAAAACATTTTGGGGTCTATTTCCACAATCTTTCCACCCATGAATCCCATGGGTTGTCATATTTGTTGGGCTGCCAGTTGTGATTTAGAACAAGGACACTGAACAACATGGTGAGTGGCCCATGTCAGAGATGCAGCTGGAATTATCACAGAATTCAAACTAACTTCTCTCCCAAATGAAATGTGACCCTCTCATCATTGACTGCAGGGAATTGCAGATGCATACAGTATGTCCAGGTGGTGCACTAGCAGGCTTACCAGCACAGAACTGCATTGGCTTCCAGGAAACAGCCAATGGATAGCAATGGCTTATATAATTGATACCCCCAATTGATGGTCAGAATCTTCTGGAATTCACAAGCTTCAGCACTGTGCTGTAGGCACAGGTTGCTTTAGCTTGCTGGGGGCTGCACCCTTAAACCTCCACTCTTATACTTACAGCTGTTTTCATGTCTGCACAATCGCTGTTTTTTTTTCCAGGGGTCTAGAGGAGTACATGTGACTGTCCATGGGTTCGATTCCCAAGATGAGCAATTTACGCATTTACTTATGCCTCCACACACTATATCCCATGACTTGAAAGCTTGGATCCCTCTGCTGTTCTATGAGCAGCATTTCACTGTAAAGGAGATATGCAACATTATCAGAGTTGAGAAGTCCCTTGTGTACAAATCTCTTCAATATTTCGGTGCATACGGTGTTGCGCATAACCCCCATGCCCACAAGAGTGGCCACCACTGGCTGCTATCTCCTCTTGACATCAAGTTTATAGTTGCATTGGTAGACCGGAGGCACTGCATCTATCTGGATTAGTGTTGAGGAAGTTCGGTTTGGTTCGGTTTGGGCCATTTTGGGCCAAACTGGAAACTGAACCATTTAATTTTCACCAAACTGAACCCAAACCGGACCCAAACCAGTTCAAACCGTTCCAAACTGTTTCAAACCAATTAAAAATAAGTGTTTTAAATTGGTCCTTAATCAGTTCAGTTCAGTTCAAACTTGGTTCAAACCACTTAAGGAACCACTTAAGACATTGGTTTGAGGCAAAAATGATTGATTTTGTTCAAATTCATTGGTTAAGACTTTGTTTCAAATTGTTTGAGACCAAAAACCATTGATTTTGGTTTAAATTTGGTTTAAACTCAGTTTGGTTCAGTTCAAACTGAGTTTGAACCAAACCAAACCATTTATTGAGCACTTATAAAATATTTTTTAATATGTTTTCTTAATCGGTTTGGTTTGGTTTGAACCAGGTTTGGGACCCCCAAACCAGAAACCAAACCATTCGGTTTAAGCCAGGATTCTCCAAACCCAAACCATTTTAAACAGTTTGGGTTCGGTTCAAACCCGGTTTGGGTTGGTCTGAGACCAAACTTCCCCAACACTAATCTAGATGAGATAAAGCAGGAGCTTTATGAGCAATGTGGTTGCAAGGTTTCACTCTCCACACTTTACTGTACACTTCAGCGCCTCAACATCAACTTCAAATGGATCTCTGCAAGATAGTGTTTCGGCAGCTCTGACTAATTCGTGGCTATAGCCAAAGCCATAGCCAGCAGCAAACCCCACCAAGCTGAGCTGCATGTGATCAAGTGGGCACATTTTGCTGGCTCTGATTGGGCCAGCTATTTCTGGCTGATCTCACTAAGCCGGCTACAGATGCCATTCAGACGTGTACAGTACATGTAATACATATCAACACAAGTCTTGACACAGGTACTGTAATCCCAAATCCCCCTTTTTTTCTACTGCTGTCTCCTCTCATGGCTCATCACTCGTCAAACAAGCCCAAACCGTTGTAAGGCCAGCCTTCGGGCTGAGTCCGAAACCATTCGTCTTGATTGCTTCAGCCACATGGCCTTTCTCGGTGTACCTTTGTCTCACTTCACTTCACTTCCTTTTTCTCTTTTAAGTACAGAACTCTTTGTACTTAAATGGAACTCTTACTCTCCCTGTTGAATCATGGAATGACATTGCTAGTTTTCGCTTTCCCCCTCTCTTAGTGTGAATATCCCAGAAGTCAGGCCCAAACGCGGGCACTCAAAGGACAATTCTCGCTATTCTTCCCCTCTTTTCTGGCTGCTGGTAGCCAAATGCCTTGGCATTCATCTCGAAAGCAACCGGTGAGTTGTACATTTTACATATATTGGAATTTACTTATCATACTAGGCCACCAATACCCAACTTGAGTCAATCACCAGTGGTGAAGGATTCAGCCTGCAAGATGCAGAAGACGAGGACGATCCACCCGACTTGCCTGGTCCTTCAGACGACCCACCGGTGCTCGCTCCCACTGATCGTCGATCAGTCACCACTAGAACCAAGGCCCTCAATATCCTCCATTTCTTCACTGAAGTAGAATCCTCCACCACTGACAGCAAGAAGGTGGTGCAGAAAGCCTGCAATATTTGCATGTGAGCACGCTTTCTAATTGCAACTTCACTCCTAACAAACCACCAGCGCATCTTATGGCGACAACAAGGACAAGGCTCCCAAGAACTCACCTAATTATTTTTACGCAAAGAGCACTGGAAACTCGAACCTCCGTCGCCATCTTTGTTGCATTTGAGCCCTCGGAGTACCCCTGTGAGGAGGACAGCCATGCGTACAGCGTCACAACCAAAGAAGAGTTGTTGGACTGGCTGAAGAACGGCGACCAGATGTACTGTGATGTGAGTCCCTCACCGGAGTAGAGGAGTGGAAGACGGCCACCACATGACCCTGGCATGTGGCCTGCCTCAACCTGTCCAGAAGGGTCCGGATGAGCTTATGCCCGGACTGACTGGTAGCGTGTGATACAGATCGTGACTCGTGACTGATGTGACTGCTGACTGATGATTGATTGAGAGCCTTATGCCATTGGATACTCGTATTAGGGTTTGCGGCTGTGTATTAGGGTTGCTGGGCTTCAAAGCTCCATCCCTTGTGTATAAGTAGAAGGACGTCTGCATGTAGACTCCTTAGCTTTGATATCTTGAGGAATACCTTCTCTTTCCTGCGCCTTAGCTCCTTGTCCCTGTGTGCTCTTCGTCATCATCAGCTCCCTGCTATAAGTCGAACACCGACTTCTCCTTTATCATTCTCGACTTCTGTATCGCCATTGCCTCTGTTTGGCCTCAACCCTCAGCAAACCGGTCCCTAATCCAAGTTGGATTGATACGTCCCGAAGGAATGTAACAATCTTGAAACCCTTCATTGTACTGAATATGACCTGGCAGCTGTGAAGCACGCCAATATTGCAGGTTCATGTGATCCGAGTAGACTTTGATCTTGTGCAGGGATCCAACCAGCAGTGCTCTCCAGTGTTGAAGGGCTTTGACAATGGCAAGTAGTTCCAAGTCATATATGTTGTAGTTGTGCTCCACTTCATTGAGCGTCACCAAATAATATCCTATGGGGTGCTTCTTTCCATTGTTTTTGCATTGTAGCAGTACGGCATCCACCGCATAGCCTGAAGCGTCCACCTCCAGTTCGAACTGTTGTTGCAGGTCCAGGTGGGCAAGCATGGGTTCCGAGGTGACCAGTTCCTTGAGCTTATTGAAGGCGCGAGCTTCCTCTTTGGTCCATCACCAGTCAGTGTCTTTGTGCATGAGTCATCAGTAAGAACACATGCTACTGCCAGGGATTTCCCAACTTTCTGTTGGTGCACCAGCAGAAAGTGGCACAAGTTGGACAAGTTGGCAAGTTAAACATAACATTGCTCTATTTTAAAAATATATTTTTTATTGCTAAAATAAAATAAAATGTCAGAAAAAATAAGCTATTTATAATGATATTATAACCATTTAAAGCCAATATAATAATTGTAATCAGTTCCCACTTTTTTGATAGATGAAAAATATATATTTCAATTACAACAATACAAAAAACAAAAGCTAAAATATGTACATTGTAAGTACTGAGTACCCAGCTAGGTGTCGTCTCCATGGTTGTCATGGGCTGCATTGGGGTGACATGGCGGGGTCTTGGCGCGCTGTGTTGGGTTGGGGTGGTGGTGAGTCGACGGGTGGCGCGGTCGTGCGCACCGTGTCATGGGGGTTGGTGGTGGCTGGGCTTTGCGTGCAGCGTTGAGGTGGCGTGGCAGGTCGGTGGAGTGTTGCGCGTTGTGTTGAGGCAGCATGGCGAGTCGGCGGTAGTGGGGTGTTGTGTGCCGTATTGGGGCGGTGTGGTGGTGGGTTGGTAGTCAGGGTGTTGCATGCCATGTTGGGGTGGCAGTGGCAGGGTGTTGCGAGCCATGTCAGGGCGCGTGCTGGGGCAGGGACAAGTGGAGATGACTTGCGTGCTCATGCTCGAGGCAGCGGCAATGTGCAACGTTCAGGGTGAGCAGGAAAAAAAAAGAAAAACGAAAAAGGCACATATCTTATGCATTTAGGCCAAAGCCCAGCTCGTCCTTTGCCACATCCTCCATCTTGCGTAACTGTGGTATTGTGAGCCATGTTGGGGCGGCATGTTGGGGTGGGGATGAATGGAGGTGGCTCACGTGGCTCACGTGCACAAGGGGACAGCAATGGTCTGCAACGGTGAAGGTGAGCGGAAAGAAGAAAAAAAGAAAAAAAAAGAAAATAACATATCTTGTGCATTGGGCCGAAGCCCAGCTTGTCCTTGCCATGTCCTCCACCTTGCATAGCTGTGGTATTGCGAGCCATGTTGGGGCGGCATGTTGGGGCGGCATGTTGGGGCGGGGACGAGTGGAGGGGGCTCAGGTGGCTTGCATGCACAAGGAGACGGCAATGGCCTGCAATGTTGAAGGTGAGCAGAAAGAAAAGAAAAAGAAAAAAAAGAAAAAGAAAACATATCTTGTGCAGTGAGCTGAAGCCCAGCTTGTCCTCAGCATCCTCTATCTTGCATAGCCATGGGGATGGTCCGCATGGAATAACAGTGTGGTGGTACTGTAACTGGTAAGAGAAGAACCGTAGGGAGAAACAGGTCAATGATACACATTCCCACGCCACAGATTAAGCCTCTGCTCGACACAATGTGTCCCAGTATATTCTCTCATTGACATTTCTCTGGTTTGAGGAATAAGTTGTTGTCCAAGATGATCTGGAGTATGTCACACACCGCCACCATGTGGCTGGCCAACCCATTCCATGAGGCGATGCCAATGTCGTCCATGTACACTCATATTGTTGTACCTAGGGGCTCGTGTTTATGGATGGCGGGTGCGCAGAGGTTGTTCATCATCTCCTGGAATGTTGCTGGGGAGTTGGTCAGTCCAAAGTACATGACCACCGGTTCAAAGTGTCCGTAATGTGTTTTAAATGTGGCTTTGCCCTCATCCCCCTCCTAGATGTGCACATTGTTGTACCCCCATTGTATGTCGAGCTAAGTGTAGATCTTGGCGTTGCTCAGGTCTGCAATGAGAGTTGGGATGAGTGGAAGGGGGTATGGGTTGTGCACTGTGATTGCATTAATCTTGCAATAGTCTTGGATGGGCCACAGTTTCCCATCCTTCTTTTTGATGAAGAAGAAGGATGAGGCATAGGGTGATTTGGATGGGCATATATACCCTTTCCACAACTGTTCCGCTAGGAAAGCTTGGAGTTCCTTGTCTTCCTCCTGCAACATAGGGTATACCTTGCAGTTGATCACGTCAGGGGCCCCAGGTTTGAACTCAATGGCATGATCCCAAGGACGCGACGGGGGAAAGTGGTGTGATTCCTCTTCGCTGAACACTTTTGTGAAGTCAGCATAATCTTTGGGGATTTGCACCACCTCTTGGTATTGGCAGGCTTCAATTGTGAGCTCCATGGCGGTGGTATGGAGATAAAGGGTGTTTTCATCATCTACATTGCTCCACTGGTCATATTGTTCCCCCACTATAGCCTGCTTGATTACTTTGTTGAGCAGAGCGTCCTCTGTGGGGGCATATGCAATAACCAGATTCTCCATGATGTTGATAGGGTTAACTGACTTGGAGTATGACTGGGAGCTCGTCCTCTTCAATGGTTGTGGTGGTCCAATGGATGCGAGGCTCATAGGTTGTGAGCCATGGGTATCCCATCACAATGTCTTCCTGTCCAATGTCAGTTACAAGGAATCACATTTCCTTGGTGACTCCTTTAGTTTGTACCTGGAGGTCAATGTAGTGTGTGATCAACCCAGCTTTGTTTTCTGTATTATCAATGTTGAGTATCTTCTTCATGCAATCTAAGGGTTGAGTCCCCAATCTCATGCACTTTATAAACTGGGGTTTTATAAAATTGTCGGTGGCCCCAGAATCCACCAATGCTTTGACATCAGCCTTTGAGTAACTTGTGCATATGGAAACTGGAATGTGCATAGATCAAAATTGTGTAGTCACTATTACACTGTTACAATTGATAGCCCTCACCCAGGCCAATGGGTTCAGGTGTCCAGAAAATCCCCTTTTTGCCATAACTCCTTGAAGACCACATCTTTGACTTCTTTGTCGGCCTCTCTGAGTCCCCACAACCATCTGTCTGCTTGTTCTTGGATACTCTGTTGCTGAGTCGACGCATTCCCCAATGGATCTTCCATGTCCGTCACACGACTATTGCTTGGTTGTGGGGGAGGCAGTCCTCTTGGGGTGTTCCGCTGGTGGGAAGCCCAAGCCTGCTGTGGACAGTCACGCTCAGTAAAAAAGGAAGTCAGGAAAAAGTCAGGAAAAAGTCAGCTAAAGTCATCGACTTTCAGTTGACCAACGTCCGATTTTTTTGACTTTGAAAGTCACCCAAAAGTCACTCAAAAGTCACTCAAAAGTCAGCTAAAAGTCATTGTCGACTGACATCGACTTTGAAAGTCACTTAAAAGTCACTCAAAGGTCACTCAAAGTCACTCAAAAGTCAGCTAAAAGTCATTGACTTTACTTGACTGATGATTGACTTTGAAAGTCACTCAAAAGTCACTCAAAGTCACTCAAAAGTCAGCTAATAGTCATTGACTTTCTCTTGACTGACATCCTATTTTAGTGACTTTGAAAGTCAGGCAAAAGTCACAAAAAAGTCAACAAAAGTCAATGAGAAGTCAATGTAAGTCATTGACTATTTGTTGACTGAGATCCTATTTTTTTGACTTTGAATTGACTACAGGGGGGGCTAGTACTAATACTGGGCTCAGGGGCAACTGATGTGGTAGCTGTGGTTGGGGTGGCGCAGTTGTGGTGGCTTGGTTGGGGTGGCTGGCACAACGGCATTGGGGGTGATGTGGTTGAGGTGGTGGCATTGAGGTAAGGAGGGCGCAGTTGGGGTGGCGGCGTTGAGGCTGGGGTTGCAGTGTTGAGGTGAGGATGGCGCGGTAGTGGTTAGCGATGGGGTTAGGATGGTGAGTGGAGCGGACTGTGATGAATAAGAAAAAGAAAGGAAAAGAAGATGGAAAACTTATCATGATGGACTTGGAGGCTTGGGGGATGGCCTGCCTCGAGGTGGGACAGGGGGGTGAAAAGTGCCAGTGTTGATGGTGGGGCCATGTCGGGATGGGCATGGTTGGGGTGGTGGCATTGAGGCTGGGAGGGCATGGTGGTGGTTGGTGACAGGGTTAGGCCAGTGAGAGGTTGGCCTGCGATTAAATAAGAAAAAGGAAAAAAAGGAAAAGGAAAAGGAAAACTTATCTTAAGCCCACTCTGGTGACAGCTGGGGCAACGGTATGGACTGGTGGCTTGGGGGGTGGCCTGCATCGAAGTGGGACAGGTGGGTGAGAAGTGCCAGCATCAATGGTGGGGGCCATGTTGAGATGGTACCGATGCATTGGGGTTGAGGCGGGCAGCGCTGATGGTGATGTCGTAGTGGGGTTGAGGTGGTGGTGGTAGCCGGGTCGGTGCAGTCGGGAGAGGTCCTGGCCATGTCAAGATGGCAAGGTCAGGGTCGAGGAGGGCAGATGGGGTGGTGCCGAGGTTGTGGTGAAGTCATGCCCCTGGGAGCGGGAGGTCCTGCCCAATCAAAATGAGTAAGACAAAAAAAAACGTGAAAAAAAAATCCATACCAAGTGCCATGAGATGGCAACAACAGAATGGCCAGCGTACACACAGGTGAGTAGCAGGTTGAGGGATGAGAAGGGCAAGTGAGGTGGGTTGGGTGCTTGCATGCCACAAGGTGTGAAGGCCAGGTAGCCATTGTGAAGGCAATGACGAGACCGCCACGACCTGCGGCCTGTTAGAGACAAATGGGAAAAATAGAAAGGAAACTTAGCTTTCTACTTCTGCGTCTTTGGAAATTGTGTGTGTGAAGGGGAAGGGAGAGGTGGAGGAATGGGAAGGGAGAGAGAGAGTGGAGGAGTGGGATGTTCGAATTTGATTCAAACACACGCGGCCAAGTGGCGCCTTTCCACACCACAAATTAAACCTCTGCCCGGAAGTTGCCCAGATTAGTGTGTGGCAGCTCCGAGCTGATGTTTTTCTATCTTGAGGAATAAAATTAGGAAGCATATAGAAATATTTGGGAGGGTGGCTTTCATCGAATGCTAGGGAGTCCTCTGCCAACTCTAAGCGATCCAATCAGCAGTTTTGAAGTTATTTGACATTAGCTATGATACATCAGCTGATCAGCTTGATGTGTTGCAGCTAATGTCAAATACCTTGAGAACAGCTGATTGGAACTTAGAGTTGGCAGAGGACTCCCTAGTGTTTGAGGAAATCCACCCTCCCAAATATGTTTATATTTTTCCTAATTTTATTCCCCAAGATAGAAAAACATTGGCTTGGAGTGGTTGCCGCTGGTCACAACACTAGCCAGATAACAACATTTTTTGTCTAAGTCAATTTGGGCTATTGTTACAGCAGCTCAGAGCTGGTGTTTTTCTATCATGTGAAATAAAATTCAGAAAAATATGAAAATATTTGGGGAGGTAGATCTTCTCAAAGTGTTATGATTTCAGACCTCTTCTCTTTACTTCTTTTTTTCTGATCTTCCATACTCATTTCAGAGGCTGTTCAACCTATGACCTGTTTCTAGTGTTTGGAAGTCCAGTCTCAAGACTGGAAAAAGACTGAGACTGAACCAGACCTGGACCGATTGGGACCGGAAATTAGTAAGACCGGTGAAGACCACTAACCGTGGTCCGGTCTCAGTCTTGTCACGTTTTCGAAATCTGTCGGACTGATGAAAGACCGGTCTTGACCGGGCTCAACCGGTCTTTTCGGTTCTTTCCATTTTCACTCATTCCAACTTCTTATTTTCTCTCCCCATCATGTCGTCTCACTAGATCTCACTTCTCGTCACAATATGTCAGCGCTGTCAGCAGCCACTTTCGATTAACCACGACCACTAGCGCTGACACATGCTGACACAGTGCTGATGCATGACCTCAACCAACCATGGCATGCTTGTCGACTGCGTTGTACTGGCCTTGGCCTCAAACAAGCTAAGTTATTTGTTTCCTTCTCCTTTTACTAACTAACTACAGTGTTTTTTTCTCTAGGTTTTTAAATACGTTCTCACCACCTCACCGGGTGCAAGCCCGTGGTGCCACGACGCTATGACAGCAACACGGCGCCGTGACGCTACGACAGCGATACAGTGCCGTGACGCTATGATAGCGACGCGGTGCCACAGCAACATGGCACCCACGGCACTGTGACCATACGACACCAATACAGCGCTATGACGCTACGACACCGACGCGGTGCCACAGCAACACAGCGCCATCACCCTACGACACCGACGCCGCGCCGTGCCACAGCAACACAGCACCCACGGCGCTGTGACGCTACGACAGCGATACAGCGCCGTCACGCTACGACACCGACGCGGTGCCGCAGCAACACGGCACACTAGCGCTGTGACACCGACACATCGCCCTGGTGCATTGGCACCGACACAGTGCCGTCACGCTTCGATACTGACACAGTGCCGCAGCAACACAACACCATTGTGCTGCGACACCGACACAGCGCCATCACCCTACGACACCAACGCAGCGCCGCTGCAACATGGCACTGGTGCCGTGACACCAACACCGACGCAACATGGCGCTGCGACACCGACACGGCACCAAGATGCCACGACGACGCAGCGCCGCAGCAACACGGCACTCTGGCTCTTCGACACCGACACAATGCCCCCACGCTACGACGGCGCCACGGCGCCAAGATACCACAATACCAACGTGGCGTTGTGGCACGATGACAGATATATATATATTAGATTTGGTAGTGTATAGTAATAATCCCATGTAGCTATTTAGAAAAGAGAAGAAATACAACGACTTGTAGTAAACCAACCACTGGCAGAGCTAAAGACCGGTTGTAGACTGGCTGTGGACCGGTTGGTGAAGGGACCGGTTAAGACCGGTCCAAAGACCGCAACTCAACCGACAGAGACCGGTCTCACACGGTCCGGTCCGGTTTTTGTGCTGGGCTGAGAAATTGTGGACCGGTTGCGGTTAGTGTTCGAAAGTCCAGTCCCATGAACCGGAAAAAAACCGGGACCGGACCGGACTGCAACCGATGGCAACCGGACCGTCGGTTGCGGTTCATCCGGTCTGAGGATTTTACCGGTTGCGGTTCATCCAAATTTGGCAAGTGGATGAACCGCCACAGGGCCGGTTGGGACCGGTCTCAACCGGTCTTTACACCAACACCACGCCAACACGCAAGACTCAAGATTTACACCAACGACACCCACAACACCATTGCCATCCAACGACGACGACCAGCCTCCAACACCCGGGCTGGCGACTCGGAAGTCGGACCGACATCAACAACGACAACCGCGCCGACACCAACTCAGGCCTGGCTACTACGACCATCAACCACGACCATCTCAAGTCATCAACGACGCCGACTGCAACGACACCGACACCGACAACACCGACAACTCGACAGTGGCCACGGCAAGATCTACGACGGCCGCGACGACTTAGACGACACGACCACCACCACGAGCCAGCAACCTGGACCGGCATCAACGAGAACAACCCCGCCAACACCAACGACTACGACCGTCGACTACGATCGTCGACCACGACCATTCAACAGCCGCAACGACTCGGACGACACGACGACAACCGCACGACGACAGGTGCTACATTCGGCCACAACAACGACACGCTCAATAACGACGACGCGACGACAACCGCAACAGCAACAGCAACATGTCGACAACTGCAAAAGCAACACGTCGACAACCGCGACGATGACCGCGACGACGACGAGAAGGGCGAGGACTCGGGCTCCGCAAGGACGATGGCGATGGCGACTCAGACGGACGCTCACGCAGCTGTGGATGTATATACATATGTAGTTGATAGTTCTGTATTACTGTAGCTTCAACAACAATCAATCTTATTTTCATGTATGCCGCAACATATGCGGTTGCAGTCGGTCTTCGGCCGGTTGCAACCGACCCTGGATGAGCCGGTTTAGACCGCGAGGACCGGTCTTTTGAGAATCCGGCAACCGGGTGGGACCGACTCCTGTCGGCTCGGTCCGGTTTTGGGGCTTGGGGATGAACCGATGGATCGGTCCCGGTCCCGGTCTTTCCAAATTAGGCCAAAAAACCGGACCGGACCGGACTTTCAATCACTAGTTGCGGTCCCGGTCTTACACAATTAGGTAAAAAAACCGGACTGGACCAGACTTTCAAACACTACCTGTTTCGGCTTGCTTATTGGTTCCTATCTTTTGCCCAGAATCTGCTGACATCTTCTGATCTATGTGTTGCTCCACAGAAATCCCTCATACTACTTATGGACACTCCCTTGTTAGCTCTTTAGGACCTGTATCCTAGGATCGTGCCATGTGTTTGCTACACACAAACACCTTGTACTTGCATATAAGTCCCTTCATACCTACCTTGTATGGTAGACTTGACTTCTTGTGTAATACCACATTGGGCCCAGCACCTGAACCTTGGCCTGAGCTAAGTTGACAAGATGCAATCATTTCTTAACAAGTATGCAAGCTGGCTTGTGAGAGAAGGGGATATAATGTTCAGTGATGACTCCAATGGACTCCAAGTCAGGGATGGTGAACATCAATGGCATTCAAGTTGCAGCAAATTTGTTTGCCCATCCAAGTAGTGCTTTGAGGTCTGGTCCAGTCCAGTTTTTTTACCCAATTTGGAAGGACTGGGACCAGGACTGGTTCTTGGATTCAGAGAATCCCTGAAAGACCAGACTGTAACTGGTAAGACTGGTTAACACTGGGTGTACCGCGGTCCACAGACCAGTCCAAACTGGTCCTTAACTGGACTAGCATTGAACCAGTTGTGACTGCCACTGGCCACAGTGAGATGATAACTTCAAATATATTGTGTCTACTCTAAAAGCTACTATAGAAACTAGCCTAGTACTATGAAATACCATGCTACTATATGCCAGTCCTAGTCTCCAACATGCACAGTGTTTTGGGGGGTGTAAAGTGTCACTTGGTGTTGCACAGGCCTCCACGGAGCACGAGCTGTCGCATATGGGTCCAAAGCGATTGTGGACATGTCGTTGTTGAAGGGATAGGGCTGCGTGCGAGTGCGGCAAGGTCGGGAGGGTCAGGAACAGGAAGGGTAGGCCAGGGAATGAGGGTGGTCGCAAATGCCGTGCATGCTTTGGCATGATGCGAAACCTTGTATGTGTGGCCACCAGAGTCGGAAATGTGTCGGGTTGAAGTTGCTTGGGCTGTGAATGAATGTGGCATGCTGGGAAACACAAAGTGTGAGCTTCAGTGAGCCCAAAACTCCGAAATCTGAAGGGGGAAGTCTATACAATTACTTGACTGTAGTAAAGGTGTGATTACACTGGCTATATACCAGAAAGTGTGCTAAGGAAAGGTAACAAGGGAAGTTAGGAACAGAGATGCTAAAACGCGCTGTAGAGTAAGGCATAGAGTCAGCGCTTCAACTTGCAGTGGTGTGTGTTGTTATTTGTCCACAATGGTGGGTTTTTGTGGGCACGCAGGTTGCCGGACTGGTCGACGACACCTCAGCCCAGCACTCGTGCACTGAGCTGAACCCCAAAGCTAAGTTCTCTTTTTTCCGTCTTTTTAAACCCATAACTAACTACAATTTCTTTCCTTTCTGGGTTTTAAACACACAGGGTACCATGACACCAACACAGCACCACGCCCCCATGACACCGACATGGTGCCGTGCCCCCATGACACACCGATGTGGGGTGATCTTACGACACCAACGCAGCGTCGTACCCCCACAACACTGACACGGTGCCACACCCCCACAACACCAACATGGGGCCGCGATCTTATGACTCCGACACAGCACTGCAATGCCACGATGATGTGGTGCCATGCCCCCACAACACTGATGTGGGGCTGCAATCTTATGACACTGATGTAGCACCACAGCGCCTGACAACGACACAGCGCCGTGCCCCATGAAACCAATGTGGTGCCACAAGCCCACGACAATGACACAGCGCTGTGCCCCCATGACACCAGCATAGCATCGTGTCCCCACGACACTGACGTGGTGCCACACCCCCACGACACTGACACATTGTCCACTGACAACACTATGGACTCTAGCATACAAGTAGTAGTTTATAATATTGGTCATGTTTTTATCTTAGTTTTTATAAAAGTTGTTTGAATGGCCTTGTAACTTGAAGTGCAAAAGACCAGTCCTAGACCAGTCCCAACCGGTTCTGGCCCAGTCCCTTGAAATAGGGCAATAATGCAGGACCATGGACCAGTAATGCCCAATGGGGGCTGTAACCAGGACCAAAGGTCCTATTGGACAGGTCACTGTCCGGTCCAGTTTCCGGTCCTAGTCTGGTCATTATGACTGGACCTCAAAGCACTACATCCAAGTGCCCATCCAAACTGTCCAATGCCACATCTGGCAGACAGACACAGACTGTCACACAGTAGGTGTTCAGAGCTGTTCAGAGTGTCCTTGAACAGCTCCAAACAGCTCTGAACACCTACTGCAATTACAGATGGGCCCATTGACAGCTGTACTGTGATGGTCTTGGATGGGTGAAGTTCATCCTGTCCACCGTCCATCTAGATAGTTGAGTATGGCTCAAACAGCATGGGTCCCATGACCATAGTTGTTACAATTTCTCTCTTCTCTGACTCTTTCCTTCTCTTTCCGATTATCCTCTTTACTGCTATCATCACATTGAGAGGCCCTATCTCATCATGTGCTTTGTACTTCTTATCGATTCCCTTCTTGCGATTACAGTGTCAGTGATTCATGGGGACTTAGGACCCATTCAGCCAGTTCCAATATCATCTGATGCACACATGACTCCACGCAATTCCCTCACTCCCATTTTGATACTTTAGGACCAGTATCCTAGGATCACGCCATGTGTTTGTACTTCACAAACACCATGTACTTGTATATAAGTCTCATGCTACCTAGCTTGTACAGTAGACTTGACTTCTTGTGTAATACCACACCTTTGTCTCATGACTCCACCTTGACTTGCCTTTGCACTTGAGTCCCTTGTTTGCTTGCCAGTTGTGCTTGAGCCTGCTGATACTCCACTATTGTCCTTGTGTCATGGGAGACCAAGTGACACTTGTTCACCACCAAACTGAGTCTTAACCAACTCGCACCTTTCCATAACCTGAGTTGACTTACAAAGTACACATCGTACTTAACACCCCTGTGGTGGTATTACAATAGTACAGATCTGTCTAGCCTGTGATGTACAGGTACAGTACATAGCCCTACTCAAACCCTTGTGCAGATAGTGTATAGCAAGGGTATCTAAACTTGCACAGGTGCAGCCCAAGGTTTGGGCCAAGTTTGGGCAGGTATGGGTATGTAATGGAAGTTGTGACCCTCACAAACCCTGTACCCTTGTCACAGGTTTTGTGAGTTTTTGCAGGTATGCAGGTCACCAGACTGGATATTGCTACAACATGTCAGCATGTCAACACTGACTGTCATAGCATTGACATCACAACATCAGTGTCACGATCACAGATCTAGTGCTTTGAGGTCCAGTCATAATGACCAGACTAGGACCAGGAACTGGACCGGACTGTGACCGGTCCAATAGGACCTTTGGTCCTGGTTACAGCCCCCATTGGGCATTGCCGGTCCGTGGTCCTGCGTTATTGCCCTATTTCAAGGGACCAGGCCAGAACCGGTTGGGACCGGTCTTTTGCACTTCAGGTTACAAGGCCATTCAAACAACTTTTATAAAAACTAAGATAAAAACATGACCAATATTATAAGCTACTACTTGTATGCTAAAGTCCATAGCGTCGTCGGTGGACGATGCGTCGGTGTCGTGGGGACGCGGCACCGCGTCAGTGTCGTGGGGACACGACGCTACACCGGTGTCGTGGGGGCACGGCGCTGCGTCGGTGTCGTGGTGGCGCGGCACCACGTCGGTTTCGTGGGGGCATGGCGCCGCATCGTTGTCGTGGGGGTGCAGCACCACGTCGGTTTCATGGGGCACGGCGCCACGTCGTTGTCAGGCGCTGCGGTGCTGCGTCGGTGTCATAAGGTCACAGCCCCACGTCGGTGTCGTGGGGGCGCGGCACCGCGTCGTTGTGGCATTGCGGCGCTGCGTCGGAGTCGTAAGATCGCGGCCCCACGTCGGCATCGTGGGGGCGTGGCGCCGCGTTGGTGTCGTGGGGGCACGGCACCGCGTCAGTGTCGTGGGGGTACGACGCTGCGTCGGTGTCGTAAGATCGCCCCACGTCGGTTTGTTGTGGGGGCGCGGCACCGCATCGGTGTCGTGGGGGCGTGGCGCCGCGTTGGTATCGTGGTGCCCCGTGTGTTTGAAACCTAGAAAGGAAAGAAATTGTAGTTAGTTATGGGTTTAAAAAGACGGAAAAAAGAGAACTTAGCTTCGGGGTTCAGCTCAGTACACGAGAGGTGTCGTCGACCGGTCCAGCAACCTGCGTGCCTGCAAAAACCCGCCATCGTGGACAAACAACAACACACACCACTGCAAGTTGAAGCGCTGACTCTATGCCTTACTCTACGGCGCATTTTAGCATCTCTGTTCCTAACATCCCTTGTTACCTTTCCTTAGCACACTTTCTGGTATATAGCCAGTGTAATCACACCTTTACTACAGTCAAGTAATAGTATAGACTTCCCCCTTCAGATTTCGGAGTTTTGGGCTCACTGAAGCTCACACTTTGTGTTTCCCAGCATGCCACATTCATTCGCGGCCCAAGCAACTTCAACCCAACACATTTCCGACCCTGGTGGCCACACATACAAAGTTTCGCACCATGCCAAAGCATGCACGGCATTTGCGACTACCCTCATTCCCCGGCCTACCCTTCCTGTTCCAGACCCTCCAGACCTTGCCGCACTCGCACGCGGCCCTATCCCTTCGACAACGACGTGTCCACGATCGCTTTGGACCCATATGCAACAGCTCGTGGTCCGCAGAGGCCTGCGCGACACCGAGCGACGCTTCACACCCCCCAAAACACTGTGCACGTTGGAGACTAGGACTGGCATATAGTAGCATGGTATTTCATAGTACTAGGCTAGTTTCTATAGTAGCTTTTAGAGTAGACACAATATATTTGAAGTTATCATCTCTGTGGCCAGTGGCGGTCACAACCGGTTCAATGCTAGTCCGGTTAAGGACCAGTTTGGACTGGTCTGTGGACTGCGGTCCACCCAGTGTTAACCGGTCTTACCGGTTACAGTCCGGTCTTTCAGGGATTCTCTGAATCCGAGAACCGGTCCCGGTCCCGGTCCTTCCAAATTGGGTAAAAAAACCGGACCGGACCGGACCTCAAGGCACTACACAGATCGTGCCATCAATCGCCATCAATCGTCTTTTGTTTTACTTCTGCTTCTATTTCTCTTGGAAAGAGTCTCTAGTTCTGCTTCTAGAATTTGCTTTGGAAATGTCTCTGTTGGAATTCCTGCCAGCACATACATCATGTGCTATATTTAGATTGACACTTATGTGTTCCTACAGAAAGCTTGGAAAATCACAGAAAAATAAAATTGTTGTACAGTACTTAAGAAACTGGTAGTTGACCCTGTATTCTTCGTTCTAGTCTTGTTCAATCTGACTATTTCCACCTTCCCTTCCTCTGCTCTGCAGAGTCCCATCTTCCTCTCTCTGACTGACTAACTGATTGACTGACTGACTGACAGCCTGCGCTTAGCTGCTGACTAAGCAACACTTACAAATCGACTTACAACAAAGTGGTAGTAGCACCGTCTACGAGTCCACCCCTTGGATCGTAAAAATCAGCACATCTAACACATTGACTGAACCCTCAAGCTAAGTGTAGTCTTTTGTTAGGATACATCCCAGGACTAGCCAATCCCAGCACCAGACTGATGACAGATATTCAAGTGCATCTGATTAGTAAGCTATGGATATGAGTGTAAGAGTATGGTATGGATAAAGAAATAGGGGTGTCTGTATTGCACACTTCCATCATCTACTCATCCCTTACAGAATATTCTACTGAATAAATCACAATGTTTTTCACTTTCCTCCTTTTAACTAACTAACCACAATTTATTTTCCCTTTCTAGGTCCTCACTGCTGCCTCAGTGCCTCAACCTCCACCTAGTACCCTGGCATGCCATTGCCACCTCATTATGGTGTACAAGAGTATTAACTGACTCCCACCCATGCTCATATTCTCCCTCCCCATCTCCCCAGACACAACACCCACCCACATTCCCCATTCCCATCCCACCTACACCCCTGTCCCACCCATCTCTATGCTCCCCACCCCCATCCCCCCAATACCCACACCAACACCCATATGCCCATGCCCCCATTCCCCATTCTACTCATGGTGACCCATCTACATGTTCCCCCCATCCCACTTATGCCTACATTCCCCATTCCACCTACACCCACATGCACACATTCTCACTCCCCATTCCACCTATATCTACTAGTGTTAGGGAAGTTTGGTTTTAGACCAACCCAAACTGGGTTTGAACCAAATATGAACATGTAAAACAGTCTTTGTTTGGAGGCTCAAACTGAATGGTTTGGTTTCTGGTTTGGGGCCTCCAAACCAAGTTCAAACCAAACCAAACCAATTAAGAATAAGTGTTTAATAAACTTTAAAGATCACTCAATAAATGGTTTGGTTTGATCTAAACCAAGTTCAAACCAAGTTCAAACTGAACTAAGTGGTCTATTGGTCACAGACTGAGTTTGAACTGGTTCAAACCTGGTCTTAACTGGTTTATACTGAACTGGACTGATTAAGGAGCAATTTCAAACAGATATTTTTGATTGGGTTGGAACAGTTTGGGTCTAGAATGGTTTAGAACTGTCTTAATCAATTCTGAACAGCTCTAAACATCTACTTGGTGTTACCCATCCCCATCCCCATCCCCATCCCACAGATTCTCACCCACACCCATACCCATGTTCCTCATCCCCATCCCACTTACACCCACTCCCATGCTCCCCATCCCCATCTCACCCACACCCATGTTCCCATCCCCATTGCACCTGTGCCCACCCCCATGTCCCCCATCCCCCCTACACCCACACCCACACCCATGTCCCCATTCCTTATCCCTATCCTGCCCACACCCACATTCCCATTCCCCATCCCACCCACAACCACCCTGATGCTCCTGTTTTTCCATATTTTATTCCCTGAGTTCAATTGACTTTAACTGATCTGGCATTGACTTGGGCTGACTAAGTCATGCCCTCACATAATATCCCAGTCAAGGTTTTTTTTTGGTGATTTTTTTCTCCAAGTTTGAATTGACTTTGGTTGACTTGAACTTGACTTTAGTTGACCTCGTGCAAAAATATTGACTTTTGGCTGACTACAGATTGACTGACGTCCTATTTTTTCAACTTTTGGCTGACTTCCTTTTTTACTGAGGGTGATTCTAGAAGAAGACCAAGATGGCGATACTTGGTCTTCTCCAGCCCTTTATATACATGTGAGAGGTAGTTTTAAAACTCCTCTTGAACCTGTACTACGACTAGCAATAATAGCTCAAACCCTATTACTACTTTGATGGGAATGAGTCATGCCACATCGGCATGTGACTCGTACTGCTGACTGATATCTGTCCATGACACATAATCACTTACAAATGAGGTCATCATTGTATAGTAAGCGTCCACTTCGATCAGACCGTGACATCACCCCTTTTCAGCTGCGATGCCCACGGTGCCGAGTGGGGCCAATGCCGCCCATCCATCCCTCCTGTACTCCTGTGATCCGGTCCCATGTATTCGCCATCTCGAGCCTAAACTTGGAGCGTGTCAGCTCCCCTTGTACTCCACCAAGGGCCTGCGCTAAGGCATGAAGGCATTGCTCCATCCTTTCCACCTCGTGCTTGTATGCCTGGTAACGAGTCAGCTCCGCCTTGAGGCTTGTGTCTTTGAGCTCGTTGACAGTGCGATCGATGCAGTGCTGGTTGCTGTGCCCGCCGACGAAGGTGTACATATCTTCAGGGGTGTAGTGGGGTTTACCAGCCTCCTGCACCTGTGGCTCCACGTAGAGCAGCCAGGTGTATATTTTGTCGCCATTGTCTAAGAGGGCCAGCACTTGGGGGTCCGGGCCCATGATGACCTGAATGAAGGTCGCTTAACGCGTGACCCCCTGTGCGTTGGTGATGGGGTAGTGGACAAAATCTTTGCTGTGGTTGTACTTGTATCCGTGGGGTGGCTGCCCTCCGTTGCCACTGCCGAGGTAGCGCAGGCAGATCACGGGGTGGGGTGCATCTTCGATGTCGACGCGGACATTGCCACAGAAGAGGGGGCGACCCATCGTGTCACAGGTGAATGGAGTTTTGTGTGGGTTGTCAGAGTTGGTGGCGGTGATGATGAAAGGCTGCTCAGCTGGGTAGTATTCCCTTAACGCACCTTCTACTGCTTCGTACACCACTCTTTCAGCATTGCAGTGAACCACTGGCATCGGATGAGGATCCTCGTTCTCCTTGTCGCTGCCATTGTCAGCTGGTGATTGTGCCATTGGGCAGCCTTGTATCTCCAGTTGCGACTGGCCATCCACGCCTCCCACTTCAGCGTCGACCCTGTCTTCTGCCTCTTCGACCCGAACCTTGATACGTACTGGGAGGGGGCTGGGGGAGGCGTCGACACTGCCTCCAACAGCTGCGCGAAGTTGCCGTATTTCAGCGGCGGAGTAGGGGGCTGTAGAGAGGCGTTGAAGAGCCAGTATGAGGCTGGTGCGTCGGGGTTGTCAACGTCTTCAATGGTGGTGGCGTTGACAAGTGCAACGACGAGCTCTTGGTGGGCGAGGTTGTCGACTCCATGGAAAGAGAGAGAGGAGGCAACGGTGGTAGCAGGAAGAGACATTGTTGGTTGAGTGAACATGCCAGTGTGGGGAGATGGGAGTAACTTAGCATCAATGTCCTTGCTTATAACCGTTCTTGACTGACTCTTTTCATACTACACTATGGCTTCGTCAGTGAATATGTCGGCTTTGTTGACCCACTGATTGTCCGAGTCGGAGTATCCCTTCCATTTCACAAGGTATTGGAGTTTCTTGGTCTGGCCAAATTGCCGTGAGTCTAGAATCCATTCAATTTCGTATTCCTCTTCGCCATCCACTAGATCTGGTGGCGGATGTGTGAAGTTTTCGCCATGCATGGGCATCTCGCAATAAGGCGTGAGTAAATCAATGTGAAACACAGGGTGAATACTCCACTGTGTGGGAAGTTCCAGTCGGTAATTGACTGGTGACAGCACTTGAAGGACTCGGAATGGTCCGTGTCTTTGTGCGGCGAGCTTGGCGGTGGGTTGATTGGTGCGGAGATGTCATCCTTCTAACCAAACTCGGTCTCCTTCTTGATAATGCAGTGTAGTTCGGTGTTTGATCCACAGTGCCTGGGCTCGTTTGATCAATTCTTGGGCATCCCTCCGTGCTTCTCGGAACTGTTGTAATCACGTGAGTACTTGTGGGATAGGAGATGGCTTATCGGCCCAATCTGCGTGCAGGTCATATCCCATCATAAGTGCAAATGGGGATTTCCGGGTCGCCTCGTGTGGCCAATTGTTATGCGCGAATTCTGCCATGGGGAGAAATTGCGCCCAGTTATCTTGTCGTTCATTGGCCCAGAACCGGAGATATTGTTCGAGCCACTGATTGGTCCGCTTGGACTGTCCATCCGTGCGCGGGTGGTACACCATTGATATATTCTGATGGATTCCCAAGATGCAGCATAGCTCTCGTGTGAATTTGGACGTGAAGTGTGGATCTTGATCGCTGATGATTTTGGCTGGTAATCTGAACCTTTTGAACACATGAGCGACGTACAGGGCGGCCGTCCCTTCCGCTGTAATCTCTTCAACACAGGGGATGAAGATTGACGCCTTGGTGCAGTCGTGATCTGTAATAGTGAGGATGGAATCGTGTCCCTGAGAGATCGGGAGTTTATTAATGAAGTCAAGGGCTATGGTTTCGAACGGCTTAGCATCGGGAGTCTGTTGCGATCGGACTCATCGGTACAGACTGCGGACTTGTGGGGTTCTGACTACCCTAGTATTAGTCAGGGACAGTCGTCTCAGTCAGCCTCGGATCAGTTATCACATGTATACAAGCACGGACTTGACTCATACCTAGGATAGTCGTAGTAGGGTTCGAGCTACTATTGCTACAGGTACCTTACGTTCTGGAGGAGCTTCAAAGCTCCTCGTCAACTGTATATAAGACTGGTAGTACGAAGACCGAGCTCCTTAGCTTGGTCTTCTTGAATCCTCAGATCCAATTCTCGTCTCATCCCTCCTCGTCTGCCTTCTTCTCTCTCTCTGTCTGCTAGTGCATCTGGCTCTTGTAGAGCAGATTGCCCGACAACGTATACACCTGGTGGACTTCGCCCCAGTGCTTACATTGATCGCGTTCCTGCTCAGGACGTGTATCCATATTCGCTAAGTCGTCCCTCGCATATCACGCCGCTCTGTCACCGCTCAAGTCGAGCATCGTTAGGACGGACCTAACGCAACAGAGTCGGTGTAATGGGTACAAGTGGGGCCTTTGTGGGTTGGTTGTTCACTTTATGGCGTTGGCACTCTGCACACCCTTGTACATATTTGGTTATATGTTTCATCATGTGGGGCCACCAGTAGTGTCGTTCTATGATGCGGGCTGTTTGTTTGATGCCTGGATGTCTGTATATGGGGGGTTGTGGTGGTTTCTGATGACGACGCAAATGTTGTTGTGTTCTCCCGTGACGACTCTGGCTCCCTGTCGATACCACACGCCATTGATCTTCTGTTACGATCACCTGGATCGTTTCAAGACGTACGTGTATTTCTGGTGGTTGAGCAGCAGCTTGTGGGAGTTCGAGGGAATCGTTTACAGTCCAAGGGACTCTGGGCGGGCCGACGGGCTGGGTCGCTGGCTAAGTGAGAGAGCGGACAATGACTCTGCAGCAAAGCAGAGGGGACAAGGGGAGGCAAGAGAAGTTAGGCTATATGATTCAAAGACCAGAATACCGAATACAAGTACACAACAGCAGATTATATACTAGGAGGCAGGGTACAGGGTTTTACATGCCAGCACATACATTGCTGGCACTTTCAAGACATGAGGCAGGAAGACTGTATGAAACGGGAGAAGTAAGTAGAAGCCTCCAGAAAGCAGACATGCAGGGAGACACAAGGCAATTCAGAAACACACGGAATGACACGAGATCGTGACATCTTCTTAACTTTGTGTGCGTCTACTCATGGTCGTATCTTGGCTTCGTCTTGTTGGTGGTTTTCAGGGAGTTGAGTGGTTGTGGTTCGTATGAAGACCTTGTCCAGGAGTACCGTGACACCTTCATTGTCTTGATCTCCTTGGTCATAATCTGGTTGTCTGGACAGGGTGTCTGCCCTTCCGTTGTTGGTGCCCTTGATGTGGTGAATCTCAAAGTCGTATTCCATGAGTTCAAGTACTTCTCGGGCGACGCATCGACTTATCTTCTAGGGGGACTTCCAGTGCATGAGGTTGAGGTGGTCCGAGAAGATTTTGATTTTATGAGGTGATCCGGCGAGGTATTGTCTCCAGTGTCTTAGTGCTTTTACTATTGCGAGGAGTTCCAGGTCATAGATGTCATAGTTACGTTCCGCTTCATTAAGTGTAGCAGAGTAGTATCCTATCAGATGTCACTTTCTGTCAATCTCTTTCTGGAGGAGTACTGCGCCCACCGCATATCCTGATGCGTCCACCTCTTACTCGAATTGATCTGTAAGAGTGGGGTGTGCTAGCACTGGTTCCATTGTGACTAGGTCTTTGAGGGTTTGGAATGCCTTTTCTTTGTCGGTGCCCCAGGTCCACTCCATATCTTTGCGTGTGAGTTTGTTGAGGGCTCGGGCATGTGTTGTGAAGCCATGGATGAAGAGGTGGTAAAAATTGCAGAAGCTGAGGAAGGAGCATACATCGCATACCTTCGTGGGGTGGGGCCAATCGCGGATGCCCGAAATTTTTACCAGGTCCATACGTGTCACCCCCTTTTCAAGGATGACCCCCAGGTAATCCATTCGCGGTTGGTGGAACAGGCATTTCTCCAGTTTGAAGTAGAGGTCGTGATCCAGTGCTATTTGGAGGATGTCGCTGACAGCGTCGATGTGAGCAGACATGCCCGTGTCCTCATGTGTGGCTATGCCGATGTCATCCATATAGACATGTATGATTGTGCCAAGTAGTGCGTGTTTGGCAATAATTGGAGCGCATATGTAGTCCATCATGGCCTGGAACGTTGTGTTAGAACGTGATAAGTACGTAAGGACCTTATCTATAGCAGTTACGACACTACAATAGTATAGTTTCCTATTACGGTAGTCAGGATACGTACTATAGCGGGCGCAATACGCCCTCTGAGAAGGAGAAGCCCTATGGCTATCTCGAAGTGGTAGTTTACATCAGGCGTGTGTAAAAACGCGATATTGTGGACGCCTGTACTCATCACTTTTACACAAATGGTCAGGGTAGGACCATAGAGTATAAATATCCTCCCATGGGGAGGGAGGCGAATAGATATTCACTCTCTTACTCACTTGTGCACCCTCTCCACCGCTATAGTCTCTCGACCTACTCAAAGGTGAGAACACCATTCCTGTTAGCTGCGTGCATTGCTGCGCAATACATTGCAGGTGAGTTGGTCAATCTGAAGTACATCACCAGTGGTTCATAGAGGCCGTATTTCGTTTTGAACGTGGCTTTCAGTTCGTCCCCTTCTTTTATACGTATGTTGTTGTAACCCCATCAAACGTCAAGTTTGGTGTAGATATGACCATTGCCTAGATCGTTGATGTGTTCAGCCATGAGGGGGAGAGGATATTGGTTACGAATGGTGCACGCGTTGATCTTGTGATAGTCTTGGACTGGGTGAAGTTTGCCATCCTTCTTTTTGATAAAGAAGAACAATGAGGCATAGGGGGATTTTGAAGGTCGGATGTATCCCATCTTAAGTTGCTTGTCAAGCCACTTCTCAAGTTGATTGTCCTCGTCTTGCGTCATGGGGTATACCATGCAGTTGATGCTCGCCGATGTACCCGGTTTGAAATTGATAGTGTGATCCCATGGTCGGGATGGTGGGAATCTGTGTGAGGCTTCTTCGTCGAAGATCTTGGCAAAGTGCTGATATGGTTCCAGGATTGCCGTTGTTGTCGTATTTTGTTTAGCGGCAATTGCTAATTCAGTAGCGGTGGTACATATCTGACAGACTTCCTCCAATCCTGCAACTATGTCTTCCACCTCCTCTTGTATGAGGGCCACGGCTAGGACGACTTGCTGTTCTGATGGGTGGGTGCATTGAATGACGATGGGTAGGGACTAGGGAGTCTTCGTGTATTGTGGCGTGTTTCCAACTAATGGTGGGTTTGTAGGCTGTGAGCCACAGGTATCCGAGGACTAGGTCTTCGTCTCCAATATCAGTGATGAGGAATCTCATGACTCTATTAAACCCTTTGGTCTGTACGTCGAGGTCCATGAAGTGGGTGATTGACCCAGCTTTATTTTCCATGTTATCAATGTTCCAGATCTTTTTGGGTCATTCTAGGAGCTGGAGTCCTAGGCCCATGCATTTTGTGAACGCAGGTCTTATAAAGTTGTCGGTGGCTCTGGAGTCGACAAGCCCTTTTATGTCAGCCATAGAGTAACTGGTGTGAATCGAGACTGGAATTCGAAGTGAACGGAAGCGAGTCATGATTACAGAGTTACAATTAATTGCCCTCACCCAGGCCGATGGGTTTAGGCGTCCTGAAAACCCTCCTGGTCCCACAGGTCTTTGAAGGTGAGGTCTTTGACCTCGTCCATAGCTCCCCTAACTCCTTCTAGCCATCCTCGTGCGGTGTCTTGGGGGGTAGACATATTTGCTGCTTGTGCAACTGCAGGTTCTTTGTTACGTCCTGTTGATAAGTGGCCTGAGCGCACTTAGCGGCTCAATGGACATGCAGATAACGGACTGCTTTAGATTAGATATACAGGACTTGTAGATTAGATTATTTTGATCTTTACAATCTCGGACCTCTTGTATTCTCTTATCTATGACATCACATATGTACATGACATCATGGACCACTCTGGATTGCCCTTGTACTACGTCTATGTACTTTCCTTTGTTTTTCTTATCTTTATTGTGATGTCACTATGATATCATAGTCTGGACTCTTCTTGTTCTTTACGCCTTGTTCTCCTTGCGTCCACTCCTTTGTCCGTGTACAGAACAATGCGTCCTTGTATTTACTGTGACCTACTGTTACTAGCGTCACCCTCTGTAGGAGTATAAGTAGTGTACCATGTACGCTCTGGCACCACACCAGTTCTCATCTGTTGTGTGCCAGACCCCACATCTGCTTCACTTGCTAGATCTCTCTGTTGCTGCTTCAAGCCTACTTGCATATCTCACCACAGTCCTCCCAGTCCACTGTGAGTATGCCCTTCATGTATGCTGTTCATCACGTCCCTGCCAGGACGTTCAGGCCAAAGGCGGCGGAACGGGGGGTGCAGCCGAACCGACAGTACTCACAAGTTGATGAGGAGAGGCTGACCTGTCTTGGAGTTAGGGATTACCAGGGGTAACCCCGGGGTAATTTCGATCGTACCCCTACCCCTTAGCCAGGGGTAGGGGTAGGGGTTGAGGCGGGTTGAGGCGGGTTGATGGGGGGGTTTGCGTGGGTTCAGGTGACCCGCACGGGTCACAGCTACTTGGTCTACAACTCAACACGGCCGCTGGTTATTACCATAGAACTAGCAAGGATAACTAAAAGTACAGTAATACAGTAATACTAGGCCCACTGCAGCGTCGCTGCGTGACTGCCCCCCACCGTCGTCACGTCCCTCAACCATCATCTGTCTCGTCCGCAGTGTTGTCGTCATTGTCCATCGTGTCGCCGTTGTTGTCCGTTGTGTCGCCGATGTCATCCGTTGTGTCGCCGATGTCGTCCGTTGTGTCACCAATGTCGTCCGTTGTGTCACCAATGTTGTCTGTTGTGTCACCGATGTCGTCTGTTGTGTCGCCAATGTCGTCCATCGTGTTGTCGTCAACATCCGTCATGTCGTTGTTGTTGTCCGTTGTATCGTTGTTGTCATCTGCTGTGCTGTTGTTGTCGTCTGATGCTGAAATAGTTGCCATTGCCGTCGTCTTCACTGCTGTTGTGGTCGCTGTTGTGGTCGATTCGGACACCGCCCCATTGGCGTGGTTGAATCGCCATTGCCGTCGCCTTGCCATTCTTGCCAGTGCTGGGGTTGTTGCCACGCTGCCAGGGTCGCAGTGGTTGTTCAACTCGGGGCCGGGGGCTGCGTCGAAGATGTCACGGGCGCCAGTGGCTGCCAGTGCATTGGCAGGGGGCTTGCAGTTGATGCCATTGTCGTTGTCATCACAAGTGTCGTCGTCTGGGTCAGTGCTAGTAAGTCACGCGTTACAGTTCCCAAAGCGTGGCAAATTACCGGTTACCTTTCCAGCGTGCCCAGCCCGGGGTGATTGTCAATTTTGTTAACCACAGTGACAGCGCAACAACAGGCAAGGCTGCGGCAACGGGGCGACTACGACAACGCGACAACCTACGACAACGCAGACAGCCTACAACAACGCGATAACGACAACTCAACAGCCTACGACAACGTGATAACGACAACAGCAAGACGACAACATCAACGACAACGACAGTAAGACGACAGCGACAACAACAACACATGGCAACGATGATACACGACAACGACACCACACGACAACAACAACACATGACAACGATGCAACGACGATGCAACGGACAACGGCACACTGGCACCACACTACACAAGGACGATGACGGCGACTCGATTCAACAACTCGGATTATCGGACAGCAAGATCTGGGCTTGTAGCTACTAGTAGTAGATAGTGTGTAGTATGTAGATTTTAAATGTAAATTACTGGGCTACCACTGTCTGCCAGCTGTACTACCCGTACCCGCAGGATTGCGGGGACGTGCGGCCTGCCTGCAAGTGGCCTAATGGCCATCTTATGGGGAATTCGCGTCGCCGTTGTCCATTTGCGTGGTTCCAGGAAGGACTGATGGAGGTTGGAGGAAAGGAAAAAAAATAAAGAAATACAGAAAACCTGGGGGTACGGGTACGGGTTTGCAAGGGTTTGAGATCGCTTACCCTTACCCATACCCGGCAAACCCTTAGCCGAAACCCCTGCGGGTTTTGCCGACCCCTGGTAATCCCTACTTGGAGTGCAGACAGAGGGTGCCGCCATGTGCGTGGTCGCCGTGCTACAAGTCCTCAAGGATTTACTCAAGTGGAAGACAAGGAGGAGAGGGCACCAGCACACAGGCTGGCAGAGAGGAAAGGGACAAGAGTGGCAGGAAAATGGACAATAACTAGAATGGGGACGATCATCTTGAACCCTCGTGCTAGGGTGGCTTGGGCTTGCTCTTGTTCCAAGATATTGGAGAACCAATCGGAGAATCCGGCGGTCAAGTTGTCCCATAAGAACTTGTCATATCGGTCTCTTCCGGTTCTTACTTCGTTGTTGAGCCATCCCAAGAAGCCCAGCGTCCAATTGCTGACCATAGATAGGTCCTTTGACGAAGCCTAAGAACATCAGGCAACGTCGGTAGACATTTCAGAATACGGGACGTCGGTGTTCAGTCCCCAGTAGAGGTGCCACTGGGTGAGGAAAGACTTGTAGTCTGCTTGTTCTCCTGTAAATACCGTGGGTTTTTCATCTGTGAGTTTATCTTCTCCTGGCGCGAGGAATGGTACTCCCCCTGGGATTCCTCCTCCTGGTGGTCCCCCCCCTCTGGGTGGTCCTCTGGGTGGTCCTCCTCCGAAGTTTCCGAATGGTTGGCATGGGGGTGTATTCCCACCTCCTCCCCCTCTTTGTGAAGGTGGGTTGGGTCAGTCAGGTCCTACTGCACAAAAGATCACGGCTTCGTCTGCGTCCATTTGATGTCCGGTGGCTGGGTGGATGGGTTGAAGGATTGCATTAGCTTCCTCTCAAATTCTTTGTACTTCTTCATTGATGAGGGTTTCCTCCATCGTTGTTGTGGCCATTGCAACTGTAGCAGGGGATCGAACGTGGATAGTTTCTGGTTCTGGTTTGGTTATGTGGAGTAACTCAGCTGTTTGGGCTATTGCAACTATTTCAGACTCTTTGTCTGCTTCTGTTTGATCGTCCTCTCCACTGGTTTCCGAGGGTGCCGGGGTTCTTGGTTCCAATGTGCTAGGTTCTTCCTCGGGTTGTCCATCTATGCGTCCCCACTGTTCTCGGTTTGGTAGTCCTCTTGTGTCAATGTCACAATTGTAGTTCCTTCTGGCTGGCCGTACTGCGTCCCACCTGTTGTCGATTGGATTCCATGTAATCTCTACCCAGCACACATTTTCAAAGTTGAACTCAACTGGTCGGTATCGGGTAGGTTCCGATGTGAAGTCAACAAAGTATCTGGTGTCCCCTCGGTACTCTCTCCACCTTGCAGCTCCTAGGAATTGTACCAGTACGTTGGGATCTCCTCATCTTTTGGAGGAGTATGTTCTAAAATTGGTCTGGCGGTCTTGAGTTGTGAATGCCACAATGAAAGGATCTTGGTCTTAATGTAATGTCACCACTGGTGTTAGGTCCGACTTGGACACGGAAGGGCATTCATGACTTAGCGATATACAGAGTCGTCGGTAGTCGCGTGATGTTTGCCCGAGTTCGCAACACTGTTTGCGAGGGCTTGACTTCCTTGATGCACTAGGACAACTTACATCACTAGGCAGACCATCTCAACAAAGGTAGAGGATAGAAGATAGAGGAAAGGATGAGGAGGTACGACACTACTCCTTAGGGCGATGCCAGGGTCGGCACACAAGCTCTCAAGAGGGAGATGTGAAGGGAAGGTGGTGATTCTAGAAGAAGACCAAGATGGCGATACTTGGTCTTCTCCAGCCCTTTATATACATGTGAGAGGTAGTTTTAAAACTCCTCTTGAACCCATACTACGACTAGCAATAATAGCTCGAAACCTATTACTACTTTGATGGGAATGAGTCATGCCACATCAGCATGTGACTCGTACTGCTGACTGATATCTGTTCATGACACATAATCACTTACAAACAAGGTCATCATCATATAGTAAGTGTCCACTTCGATCAGACCATGACATAGAGGGGGTCGCTTTAAAGCTCCCCTTGAATCTGTACTACTAGTAGCAATAATAGCTTGAACCCTATTACCATGATACTAGTAGTGAGTCATGCCACATTGGCATGTGATATCGTACTACGCTGACTGATACTCGAAGTCCATGACACATTACATCTTACTAAGGGGTCATCACCGTATAGTAAGAGTCCACTTTGTGCAGTCTGTGACAGGATGTGCTTTGACACTACTGTTCAAGTCACCGTCATTACACATCGTAAGTTATTAACTTATTTTGTCTTCCCCCCTCATGTCTCATGGCTGCCCCCCCATTGCATCCACCCCCACACGTCTTGCAGGTACATGCAAGCCATCCCACCTCTTACCGTCTCAAAAAGTAGGTCTATTTCTGTTTATTTCTACCATTTACATGTCTGCTCGTGCACCCACAGGCCACCCCACTGTACCTGCCAACACCTCACTGCCTATCACTCCTGCTTATCATGCACCTGGGCTCCTCACCACTCGCACCCACTCACAACATTCTGCTAGTATATTATTCCTTTTTTTTTTTCTCCACCTCACACCGAATATGAGCAGGACAATGGTAGCCACACACTACCACCATCTCCTCCCCTTGTGCGCATGCATGTCACCGGAGCAACGACAACCGCAGTCATAACATGCTATCAGCAACAACAACAATGATGTGCCGATGATGACAATGAAGCAATCATGGTGGTGGTGATCCTACAGTGACAAAAATGACCACAGAGACGAGGACAATTGTTGCGATCGGACCCATTCGGTATGAACTACAGACTTGTGGGATTCTGACTACCCTAGTATTAGTCAGGGACAGTCGTCTCAGTCAGCCTTAGGGCTGTTATCACATGATGGTACGGACTTGTGACTTGTTCCTGGGATAGTCGTAGTAGGGTTCGAGCTACTATCGCTACTGGGTACCCTACGTTCAGGAGGAGCTTCAAAGCTCCTCGTCAATTGTATATCAGACTCGTAGTGCGAAGACCGAGCTCCCTAGCTTGGTCTTCTTGAATCATCAGCCTCATCTCCTCACATCTCTCTCAGAAAGCCTGTTCCCTTGTATAGGTACAAGGAAGGATCATGTGGTGACCAAGCACCCTGTATCAGTGAAGGGTCTCGTGACTCCGATAGTCTGAGTATCTGCTAAGTTGTCCCTTGCCATTCTCGACTCCCATACCCTAGTCCTTTGTCTAGCCTACATTGGCCACACCCTGCGTGTTGCCCTAGCCATTGCCTATGGGATACTAAAGACCTACGAAGCGAGCCACTCCTCTGTCAACACTCAAGTTGAGCATCGTTAGGATGAGCCTAACACAACAACAATGAGAGGAACTTAGCCTAGAGTGTGATAATTATTCTTGTACCGTACCTAGATTATTGTTGGTTATTCCTGTCTGAATGTTGAATATATTGTTTATTTTTGACCTAACATCAAGCCTAACATGTACTGCTGAGACTTCAATGAACACTGAATTACAGAAAATTTGAACCCCCATTCACAGAAATTGGTTGTCAAATGTCAATTGTCAGCCACCAATAGTTGTCAAATGTGCTAAATTGAAAACCCCATCGTTTTTTTGAGGTTTTTTGAGGACATTCCAATTTTCCGTAAAATGAGCTGTATTATGCAAAAACTAGGTATTTTGTGTAAATTGATCTCAATTGGCATCAATTGTCAGATAGAGGTTTTCCTGATGGGTTGGTGGCTGTCCAAGTTGTTGTGCCAGTGTTGCATGTTGTGTTGCATTGGGATTGTTGTTGTTGGTAGTGCGTGTAGCTCGGGGCTGCGCATTGGGGAAGTGCTGTGATAGGGTGACTAAGCAAGGCGAAACCGGCATCACCCAGAAGGATCAAGCATCAACAGCAAACCCCGCATGCACATACACTGCCAACCATGACCAAGCCAACTTCGCCAGCCCCATGCCAAACAAACTACCAACCACCAGTACCACACCAATGCAAGTCCCAAATGCGATGGCAGCAGCACCCAGCCACAGCAGGAGTGACAGCAAGGCAGCACCCAAGCAACTCCACCAACTCGACAACAACATGGTGGTGACAACAACAGCAACGATGACAGTGACAACAAGGCCAATGATGGTGACAATGCCAACAACAATGCCAACAACAACACTGAAAACGGCTGCAACAACACCGACAATGCTGCAACTCAGCAATGATGTGATGATGCAACATTGGGAGATATGGTGGCAAACACAGCAGGGGCAGTAGTAACAGTGTAGTATAAGTAGTATGAATATAAGTAGTATGAATAAACCCTGCTGGCTTTGTGCGAGGTTGAGATTGAGACTTGGATTGAGAGCTGCTCTAACGGCACAGTCATGTGCCAACCTGTGGTGCCAACCCACGCAGGTTTCCATACCTGCACGACCCGCTGGGACTCATACCCGTGGCTCACAGAACCCATACCCATGAGCCTGGGTACAGGTTTTTGGTGGGTGTGGGTGTGGGTAGAGGTTGAGTCACCCATGGGTTACCCATGCTATGCACTAGGCATTGTAGGCAATATCAAAGTTGTGAGGCATGTAAATGGGTGCAACTGTATTGTATGTACATATACCATGAGCCACTAACTGCTTTAGTTGAGGGCCACAGTTGAATGAAATTACACTCAATTGATAGCTGGATGGCATAAGAAGGTGTTGAGATGAAAGAGTTGATCTACTCAGTTTGTAATGCCACCACAGGGGTGTTAGGTGTGGATGAGAACTGCAAAGTCATTCAGGACAAGTAGGAAGGTGATAGTATTGGGGAAGTTTGGTTTGAGGCCATTTTTGCCAAACTGAACCCAAACTGAACCAAACTGATTCAAACTGCTCCAAACTGTTCCAAACTGTTTCAAACTGATTAAGTAAGCACCCATTAAGCATCCAAATAATGTGTCAAATTGCTTACAAATCAGTATGGTTTCAGTTTGGTTCAGTTTCAACAAAACTCAAACCATTTAGGACTTGGTTTATACCAGTTTGAACTGAGTTTGAACCAGTTTTGGACTGATTTTGAACTAACTTTGAACCAAACTGAGTTTAAACCCCAAACCAACCCATTTTAATTGTAATTATTGAACACTTATTGGGTGCTTATTACATAATTGGTTTGAAACAGTTTGAACTCAGTTTTGGACTCCCAAACTGGAAACCAAACCATTTAGAGCCCGTCCGGCGCATGGTTTGTCGGGCCCAGCATCAGCCAAAAAAAAAGATTTGTTTTTTATTTGTTGCTCCCCGCAATATGACCGTCCGGTGCAGTTGGTCGCACCTGACCGCGGCAAGGTCGCTCCCGACCGCCCTGCCAAAAATAAAAACGGGTATGGACCCGTTTTTATTCGTTGTCAGGCTCGACAAGCTTGGTCGGGACGTGACTATGTCGCAGTAACACGTTACATAATGTCTGATAAATCTATGTTGCTGATGAACACTCAAAGCCTGGGGGACCGTGTATATCAATGAAGCCACACATCAATGCATCAATTTCCAGGCTTTGACTACACAATACTACAGTACAATTGGGAACCTTCTTATTGTGAGAGCCGTATCAGGTAGATGATATCCTAAATTGTCTCTGAATGCTAGGAAACAGTGCAGGGTCTAGGGGGTATGAAGTGTTGCAAGGTGTTGTGCAGGCCTCCGCGAGACATGAGCTGTGGTATATGTGTCCGCAGCGATCGCGAAAATGTTTAGATCGAAGGGTTAAAGCCGCGCACGAGTGCGGCGAGGTCGGGAAGGGAAACAGGGTCGGTCGGTTGTGAGTGGTCGGAGACGGTCGCGCACGCTTCTGCACGGCACTAAACTTTGTATATGTAGCCGCCAGCGTTGTGAATGCGTCGCGTTCGATTCGCTAATGCCACGCGCGAGTGCGGCAGACTGGGGAACGTGAGGGAACTACAGTATCAAGACGGATAGACTCCAGTCCTCTGCCACAAATGTCACATTTACTCGTGTTACAAAAATAAAATACATTTGCCTGTTGCGACTGAGAGGTGTGTTCGGTGGTCTGACTAAATATTTTTAATGCCGGAGCAGACTGATTTATCTGAGTCATCAGACTGAGGTCGCGAGCAGCTATTTCCGAGGGGCAACTTTGCACCAGACGGGCTCTTAGCTTTTTTCAGAAAATCCCAAACCCCAAACCAAACTTCCTGTTTGGGTTCAGTTCAAACTGAGTTTGGATCAGTTTGGAACCAAACTTCCCCAACACTAGAATGTGAAGAGTCTAAGTTGACTCAGATTGATGGTGAACAGGTACCACTTGGTTGTCCTATGACACAAGGGTAATAGTGGAGGGGCTCAAGAGCAGAGGCAAGCAAGATTGTCATGGACCTGCTGCATATTTTTCTTTTTCTTGCTTATCTTATCCTATCCTGGACCAGCATCTCATCTGAGATCATCAGTAGATTGGACTTATGTGTGGATATCTGCCTCAATGGCATCATTTACTTCTACCTCTTTCCAGCCCCTTCTATTCTGTTGTTACTTAGCCAATGGCCTTATGCCCTTGTACACACAGACCATCATTACATACACAGGAAACCTGAAGTCATGTACTATATAAGACTACATATATTAGGCCTTAGCTCCCTAGCTTTGGTCTTATGATTCGGACTTTGGAACCTTGGCCTGGGAAGTGAACACTGATGTACAAGGATATGACACCATGTCGGCAGTATATAGTCATTAGAGTGTGACAGGTAACCCCTGGGTATTTTTTGCTGTACCCATGAACACCATACCCATACGAGTAGGGGTAAGACATACATGGGTTTCCACAGGTTTCCAGGGGTATGGAAAAACCCCTAAGGGTATATGGGTTTTTGTATAAAATCAATATAAAATCAATATATTTGGGTGAAAGTTAGTTTGAAAAATGTTAATAATCATTACATTGACTATTTATTCCTTATCTGAAGCCATTATGGCCTTGGATGACCATACCCCTACCCTTACCCCCTGTCACACCCTAATAGTCATGGACTTAGTAGGATCAGTGATCATCAGTCAGCCAGGTAAGCTCCAGCTAGTGTTCATCACGGGTAACCTGTGGGTTTTTGGTATTTTTACTTGATAAGGTTGTAGCCCTGGATTTCCTGTTTTTTAAAGCCTCTGACCACTCAGATTGGTGAAGAAATGGCTTTTCTATGGACTTATTAAGTTTGGTGGCAAGATACCAAAAATTGATGCATTGGGAAGTGTTTTGTTATGCTGTATCACGAAAAAACCGTGATCCAGAATGTCACAGGTTTTTTTGTGAGACACAGCATAACAAAATGCCTTAGGAGGCATCAGGTTTTGATGCCTTGCCACCAAACTTGATAAATCCATAGAAAAGCCATTTTTTCACCCATCTGGGTGGTCAGAGGCTTAAAAAAAATAGAAAATCCAGGGCTACAACCTTATCAAGTCAAAAATACCAAAAACCCACATGTTACCTGTAATGAACACTAGCTCCAGCCCATGTGATTGTTGTACAATATAGATCAGATCATGACTCACTACTAGGATAGCTGTACCTACTAGGTTTTGCTCTACTTATGCTATTGGCTAGTAGTACTTGAAGTGGTGCTTGAAAGCCCACATGTAACTGTACAAGTAGACCTCTGTAAAGACCAAGAACAGTATCTTGGTCTTCTTCCAATACCACTCTTCTCACCTATGCTAGAGGGTCTGTCCCTTTAAGTGAGTCCCATCTGGCATATCCCCTTAGACCAGGGATCCTCATGACTTATCCCATGTTCCTTTGGGACAGTGGGTTACCCTTTGGATGCTACATATCACAAAGTATTCCTGTACCACAACAAGCAAGTCGCCTCCCCCTATATCACCTTCTACATCATCGACTACAACACTTGGGACGACATATGTATCACAAATCAAATCCCCATTGGGACACAGCAAGCAGGGGACTTACATGGGTACCTGGGACCAGAGAGAGGAATGTCTATTCCCTCATCCCATGCACCTTCATGCCACTCCAGAAAACAGGAACTTCTACACCAATAGAATTGCCACCTTCCATGAGGCCTAAGTCAGTCATACATAGGGAATACCACGGGTTGGCCATACCCGTGACGGGTCGCGGGTACGGGTCACGTGGGTACGGGTCTGGGTGGCGATTTCCCAACCCGTGCAAAACCCGTACCCGTGGCCCGGGTACCCACGGGTAGTACCCTCTTTTACCGTCACCTTGTCAAGCACGCCGTGCAAGCCGCGCCACTGCTGCAAAACACCTTTCTTGTCCACCCTTGTTCCCTGCCCCCCGTCTCAAGTGTCCTTTATGGGCAGTTCCTCATTTCGGTTGACAACTCCACCGTCCTCATCTACCTTTATTTGGTGCGTTCCTTATCTTTTTTCTCTGATGGAACGAGACTTGGCTGACGGTCGCTCAGTTCGCCCATATTGTGCAATCAATTTTCGTGTTTCACTTTTGCACCATCCCTTTCCTGGTCCCATCTCCTCCATTTGCTGCCAGTGTCGCTCCGTTTTGACTTTAGTTCCCTGTCTTTGTTTTTCAGGACCTCGCCAGATCTCAAGCGCAAGTTTCCTTACTCATTGCCAAAGAAGACGAAGAACTGTTCTACAAGAATGAGAAAAGAACCTGAAACTGACAGATTCAATGTATGTACATGGCCATTGTCGACGAATACACGAGCTAATAAACCATACAGCCATATTGTGAGGCTCGGGCTCAGGTCGCGAGACAACAACGGCGATCTTATATCTCCAGCGCCGCACCATGATCCCGTTGTTTGTCCAAAGGAACATGCTGCAGCAATCCTCGCACCGGTCGATTGATGGCCTGGATTCATTGTGTAGCCACCATTGCGGCATTGCCCCACTTGTAGGTATGATGTAGCACAGTAAAAATGTACTTAAAGTCGTCGTTTCGCTCTGTCAATCCATACTTCCCTGCTTACCTTTGTGCACATTGTTTCACCATAATGTCTGGCAACTTCGTCAAAGGGTCACACAAGCGGAAGCCCACCAAACGCGTCACAGAAAATGGCGATCCTCTTCTCAGAAAAAGAAAAAAAAGAAAGGCATCGACGCCCACTGCTACTCCGTCCATTGCAGACCCTAGCTCCCCTCCCTGTGCCCAACCCTGTGCCCTTGACGATGCCGATGGAGATGACGATGACGCTGCGTCACCAAAGTCTCTTGAGCCGATTGAATTATCGGATACCGAGTCGGTGGTTGTTGTAAGCGAGGACGACGGTGCTGAGCTTGGTAGGTGTCATGTTTGGTTTCGACATCCAGCTGCAAACTGATAAGTTCGCAGATCGACTATCAAAAGAGTGGGACACACCTATCTATGTGTTCTTCAAGCCTACACTGACAGTTGAGTATGTCGACGGTTGGAAAGCCCACGTATTCGAGTGTGCCGCCTGGCATTGCCGTTCCCGGCGGTTTATTCGGCGATTCCTTGACAAGGGCGACGCAAAGTCAACGGGTAATCTGCGCCGACATGCCAAACATTGTTGGGGCAATGAGGCTGTGGCTGCAGCCGACGCGATGGGGGATGTGAAGGCTGCTCGTAAGGCTCTAGGAAAATACCAACACATTGATGGGTCAATTACCGCGATCTTTCAACATGTGGCAAAAGGAAAAGTGACGTACAGTCACCGCCAACATACCAAGGCAGAGGCGTGGTATGTCTCGTGTCTTTTCAGGTTTGAAGATAGGTGGCTAGAATAAGTTTTCAGCGTCGAGTTCATACGTTGGATCGCCGAAAGTAAACGGCCGTTCAAGATCGTAAACGACCGTGGATTCCGTGCCCTTATGAAGACAGGAAGACCCGGACTATCATATTCCATCGGCACAGGCACTGTCACGCGATGTGAAAAAAGTGTTTGTTTGCGTTCGGGGACAGATCGCTGACATGCTGCAAGCAAGGCATGTGTTATATCAACGCAATTTGCGTGCTCACCCAAGACACTAGGAATATGATGGCAAACTAAACTTTGCCACCGATGCCTGGACCTCCCCGAATCACAAGGCGTATGTTGCGTTTACCGTCCACTTTGAACGCGAAGGGGAGGCAGTGGGGATGCTCCTAGACATTGTTGAAGTGCCAAAATCACATACTGGTGCCAACCTCGCACACGCATTTGCCAAGGTCCTAAATGACTTTGGGATCAGCGACAAGGTCAGTATACTATCTGATAAACTGAAGCAAGGTACTCATCTTTGGGTAGATTCTGGGCGTCACCGCCGACAACGTGTCCAGCAATGACACCATGATCGACCACCTTGGTGTGCTACTTGACGACTTCCCTGGCCCTGCAAACCAAACGAGGTGCTTCCTTCACATCCTCAGCATCGCAGCAAAATCAGTCATCAAACAATTCGACCTACCAAAAACCAGGAATGGTGAGGTGATGGATGACACTGCGCAAGGGCTTGACGAGGAGGAGTGGGGAGAAAACGAAGACCAAGATGAAGGCACAGATGATCAACCACTGGATAGATGGGCCGATCTTCAAAACAGATTGTCAGAAGAGCAAAGGAACGAGATCGACTTGAGCGTCCAGCCAGTGCGGTCGGTGCTGACCAAGGTGGCTGTCACGTTACCTTTCCTAGCACAGTTTGGTTGACTAACTCGGAACGCAAGTTGCGCAAATTTGCATATGCGGTACAAAAATCGACCACTAAGCTCCTGCCACAGTGGCACGACACCCTTTCTTCCTGTCGTTTATCTCGCCGTATGATGCCTCGGGATGTTTCGACTTGATGGAATTCGACGTTTGACATGCTCGATTTTGCACTCGAATTTCGCCTGGCGATTGACGCAATGACCGCAAAGCGTGAACTCAATCTCCGGAAATACGAGTTAACCCCTGTGGAATGGGGTATTGTGGGAGAACTTAGGGATGTTCTGAAAGTATGTATTCACTTTTCGCTTTCTATTCATTGCTAAATCATCTTGCCAAAGATATTTAAGGACGCAACACTCTTCTTCTCTCATGGAACCCCAAACCTCGCCAGCATCATTCCCACAATGGACCATATCGACAAAGTCCTCTCCACCATGTCTAATGATTCCCATCAGTTCTCTCCTCCCATCCGCGCCGCCCTAGTCATTGGCAAGAACACGATCAACCGGTATTACAACAAGACAGACCAATCTGAGGTTTACTGCATTGCCATGAGTAAGTGCTCTTCCTATTCGTATATTCCGTTTTTAATGTCTGTTACTGTGGACAGTTCTTCACCCACGACACAAGCTCGCCTACTTCAAGGCTCAGGATTGGGAAGAGCCCTGGATTGAGACTGCGTACACTCTTGTCCATGAAGAGTACGATCGTTCATATGCCCCAGCAAATGCCGACACTGACGCCGACGACGACGACGAATCGGGTTCCATTACTGTAAGTTTTAGCTCTTCTCCCTTTTTTTTCTGACTTCCTGTCCCCAGCAGCCGTCATCCTCATCAAATAATATTTTCGACAATTTACCTGACCTGGCTCCAACTTCGTCTGACCTCCACGACGAACTTGATCACTACCTTGCCACTGACATGGAAGACGTCAAAGACGGCCTTTTATGGTGGCACAAGAGACATGCTACCTTCCCTCGTTTGTCCTGCATGGCTCGGATTTATCTTTTGATTCCAGGTAAGTCATTGTTTCTCTGTTTTCAACATTACTCACACTCTTACACTTGTTTTAGCAACTTCGATCGACGTTGAACGCGTGTTCAGTGACTTCAGTCAAGGTCGACTACTTCTTTCTCATGTCCGCGGCTGCCTCACCGTTCAATCGACACGTGCACTCTTGTGCCTTGGCACATGGAGTGTGCTCGGCCTCATCAAGGACAGTGATATCAAGGCGTGTCTTGGTCACAACGTTTGTGTGGAGGAGGAAGAGCTCGCCGAAGATTGGGATGCCATTATCAGGCCCAGAGTTAATGTTTAGAGGAGTCGCTTTACCCAGATTGTAGTGTGCGCAATTTCAGGTGGTTTGTTTGTCTCGTCCACATGTGTGAAGTCATCTGTTTCGCCGTGTACCGCCTAGCCAGCTACGGGTTAAGGGTAACCCGCGAAACCCGTACAAACCCATCATACCCGCCTGGACCCGTACCGCCTAGCCAGCTACGGGTTATGGGTAACCCGCGAAACCCACCGAAACCCATCATACCCGCCTGGACCCGTACCCGTACCCATAGTCGCGGGTACGGGTTTCGGCGGGTATGGGTCACCCCAAAATTACCTGGGGGTGACCCGTGGTAATCCCTAGTCATACATCCATGGTAGATGTTGCATTTGGCTTCATCAATCTACTGCAAAGTCTCTTCAGTCATCCTCTGTTTCCTTTCCTTGTGAATCCCCACCTCCACTCTCTTGTTGAGACTTGAGAGTACTCAAAGCTTCAAAGCTTTGTCTACTTGGGCCATACCAAGTGACCAGAGGACTTAGGTGCCATAGTACTCAGTAATAGACCAACTCAATTGCCACTGCCCCAGGCAGGGAGCTGTTACAGACAGACCCACCACATGCCCCTGCAGTGACGTGACATAAGGTCAAACATAGACCTTGCACTGGTACTGGTTGATGTTACCTTCATGCCAGTGTTCGAAAAGATCAAGTTGAAAGGCCTCTTGACCTTAGGGTTGTGCCAAACTTTTGAGGTGAGGATCTTTTGTTGTAGTTGATTGACACCAGCTTGTATATTTGAATAAAAAAGATCTTCCACCTCAGAGAGGGGAAAGGAAAGATGAAATGCATGATCGTTGTCATCTGATGAAAGTAATGAAAAGCTGCTGAAGCTGGAGATGGATGAGAGCTCGGAATCCGAGTCAATCTTTGCATCAGAATCTGAGACAATGGTGAGGTTAATGCCAGAGTCTTCAAGATACTTGTGAAGGTGTGCTCTCTTGAATGAGTGGTTGACATTGTCCAGATTGTCAAGCATCTTGTGGTGAAGAAGAACAGTTGGCATGATCACAGCATAGATGTAGCCATGCAATGAGATTTACACCAAAAATTGGATTAATGGATGTTTTGGCGGGCTGAATTTTTTCGATCTCCACTAGACCAGATTATTAGTTCTGATTCGGAGTTCAAAAAATGTAATCATATTCGCTGTCTTACATAAAATAAAATGAAACTCAGTTTCTTTAGCAGCCCCCCTTAATGAAATAGAAATAATTGTGTTATGTACAGTAGGAGCCCCCTCCCATCCTTACAAATCAAATTATTTATCCCATTTTTGATTGCCATTTTCCGAAATAATAATTCTAAAAATGATATTGTAATGGTTGGGTAATGAGACAAAAAGGGGAACTTTGAAAGCCCCTATTGTAAAAATCAAGTATTGATGCAGATATAACCACTTTAATACTTGGTTTTCCTGATATCTCACTTATTTCTCACAGAATTACTTACTTAGATGCATTTTAGCAATTATTGGTATATAAATGTGTGAAAGTGTATTGATAACTGGTTTGGACTGCAGTTTTAGCTGTAACTAGTTTAAAGAACTGGTTTTTCACAGTTCAATCAGTTATGGTCTGGTAATTGAAATATTTCCTTTTTGAGATGATCAGTCTGGCAAATGATGAAACTAGAATGGATCAGATTTTTCAAACATTAGTTAAACCTCCCATACCTGGCAAAACCCCTAACCCTGTCATGAGTATAGAATTTCTGGGTATAGATATGGGTAGCTCATGGTAACCCCTCATGTCATGTCATGATTATGTGACATTATTAAAGCTCACATTGCTCCACTAAGCCCTTGATACCTGATAGCCTCTACTTTAGGATTTCTTCTAGCTATAAAACCCTAAACCCTAAACCCTTGATAATATAAGTAGTTTTAATCAGTTGGGTTGGATTTAGAAATTCTGCTAGAAACTGAGTGGATTGTTTAGTTTATCTCTAAGTTTGAATTATGACATCACAGAGGTTCTCTCAGATACTGTGGATAACTGAGAGGATAAGTAGTATGACTGAAAGATTAGTGTGGAGGAAGTTTGATCTCAGACTAACCCAAACCATGTAAATTGGCTTGGGGTGGAGAAATCTATCAAATGGTTTGGTTTCTGAGTTGTGCTCCCAAACTGAGTTTAAACTAAACTGAAAAGACTAAGAAAAATTATTAAACATTATTTTGTAATTGCTCAATAAATGGTAAGATTTGATTTGAACTCAGTTTGAATTGAAATGAACTGATTAAAGCAGCAATTTCAAATTGAAATTTAATAAGTTTGGAGCAATTTTAAGTTGGTTTTTGGTCCAACTTAAACTAAACCAAACTTCCCCAACACTAGCTTATATCATCTAGACCTTAAGGCTTACTTAAGCTAAGGGCATGTTCCATTGTTTATCAATAAGCATGAGGTAATGGTGTAGGAATGTAAATATCATGACAAAGAGCTTTGCCATAAGAAGTTCAGAGATGGAATTAGGAGGGAAAATAAGCCCAGGAAGCACTTTTAGGGTCTGTCTGGTGCACAATTTATCACACCTGGCATCAGCCAGCCAATAAAAAAACCATTGTTTTTTATTTGTTGGTCCTGGCAAACCTGACTGTGGCTGAGGTGGCCTTGCCGCCTAAGGTCCATTGCCCTTTCAGTGTGCCTTGATGGGAGAAAAAGCTTTCTGCCCATCTTTTTGAAAATGGACTGTCTTTGCTACACCTGGAATGGAATGAACTGGGGAGAGTCAGTAAGATGGCACTGAAAGAGAGCTCATTATGCAGTGATAGGGGGACCTTTTGGTTGTTCATTGTAGTGTTGGGGAAGTTTGGTCTCAGACTGACCCAAACCAGGTTTGAACTGAACCCAAACTGTTTTAAATGGTTTGGGTTTGGAGAATCCTGGCTCAAAACCAGGTGATGTAGTTCATTGATGAAGCAAGAACCTTTAAAATGGGGATATTGTGAGAAGGAGGGCTTAGGGTGGAAAATAAAGTCCAGAAATGGAATCGGGAGCGAAAAAGGGTTCGGAAAGGACCCTCGGCGGAGGGATCGGGGCGGGTGCGCCGGGCGTTGCAGGCTGCCCAGACCTCGCGTGTCCTATTTGGTTACTACTTCGAGAGACAATCCGGCGTCCTTGACCATCCCGACGTTTTCTACTACGGACGGTATATTGATGACTGTTTAGCCATTGTTTACGCTGATGATCACTTATCGGCAATTCAACTTTTGCAGTCTCTAATTCAATTTGACAATTGCGTCATAGAGTGGGCAAACCCAGGTTCGTCGCAACCTTTCCTAGATATGCTATTGTACCAAGATTCGGACAATAAACTACAGCATATGCCTTTCCGCAAGGCTGGGAACCACCAAGAAAGAATTCCATGGATATCCGCTCATCCCCTAGATGTAAAACGTGGGACGTTTTTGGGCGAGATGTCTAGACTGGCAACACTCAGTAGTACCGAAGGGCACTATCTTGAAAGCATGAAAGGCTTAGTAAACCTTTATATCCATCGAGGATATCCAGACGACCTTGTACGTAAGTGGTTGAACACAAATTTGAGAGTGAGATGGGATAACAGACTTTCCGTAAGGGAGTCGACCAGCGCAGCTGACACTCTCGTGTTGAAAACCGAGTATAATATGGCATGGAACTATTTCAACGCGCATGAATTTGGACAGACTATGTTTGATTATTGGCGCTCTTGGTTAGAACACCACGAAGCTGGGACGTATTCAGCCGAATACCCCCCTCCGGCCGGCGAAGCTGATGAGTCTCTGACTTATCAATGGAACTTATCGGAGACTAATATATTTAACAGTCGGGTAATCTTGAGTCGCAAACGCACTCGAAACTTTCTCGACCTCACAAATCTTTGGAAAAAGACTGTCCTGGAGAACTTGGATGAGAACCTGGTGGATGATTTCACTGCGAACGTAGCACGGGCGCAGGTTTCAGTTGAAGCCAGACAAGTGACTGATGTGAACACTTTGAGAGCCACGCCGGATCCTCGGATCAGGGAAGCGGACTCTGACTCTGAAGATGAGTCGTACTTAGGTAACGTTCATAACAGATTCTCATCTGGAAGAGCCACGGATCAATGGCGCTCGGGCGCTATGGGTTCGTGGGGACATGGGTCTAGACCCCAGTAATCAAGTATCATTCCAGTGCGAAGCGATTAAAACCGCTCCCACCCCCGATGCCGTAAGACTATGCCTGCGGCGAGAAATTTTACACTTAGTAGTCCTAGATGAAAAGTGACGTGTTCCAAGGACTGACCTCGGTCAGTAGAAATCCGCGGGACTAGGTACTAGGGGATAACCGGATGACATGTAGAGTCCAGTGTTGCCATATCAGGCTTCCAGAGGCTCAAGACTCCTTTGTGACTCCGCGGTCACTTAAGCCGAACTGCCCTGAATGATGCCGCAAGGCGTTATGGAGTAAGGGTTAGCTATAACTTAGTAGGCAAGGTCTTCAATATGTCGTACTCGATCGTGCCCGGTATCGATAAGCTTAGCCCGCGTTTGTGTAGGCTAGTATTCGTGTCCCGGCCAAACTGTCTCTTCCATTCTCCAGCAATATCACGCAGCGCGTTTAAACTAAATCAAACCAACTCCTTTGGAATCATGTTGGTAGGTACCACAGGCCACTCGGTCGCATGCAGACTTATTAACCGAGTCGGTTAGGGAAGCGAACCCTCAACCCCTAAACCCTAAACCTGTGAGTAGACGAACGGCTTAATATCCTAGTAGTCGCAACGGTTAAATAACCTTGGTTGCGTTAGAACCCTAACCTTAACCCTAACCCTAAGGAACCCTAAACCTTAAACCCTAAACCTTACCTAATACGAGGTAGTTGCGGGAAGGATGACGTCATTAGCCCTGGTGATGCAGGCACGGGCGTCTATAACCTTACGTAGCCCTTTGTGGAGTTATGCAGCGCACGTGATATGACGTACGGACCACTTACTTGCATTAGGCGCCGATCTCAGATTGGCGCTGAACCAGGTACAGGCACCGGCGATCTATCCGAGGTGGCGGTAATCTCCGAGGTTTGACAGCGTGGTAACAAGGTCTTAGCTCCTTTGGATGACTCGGGACTTAAGGAACATCGCCAGCGCTCCGCGCTGGCCGTGTTGGCAGGTACGAGATTGATTGATCCCGATTGGGCTTCTTACTCCTTTCAGTCTCCCGGCCCCACGGTTCTCCGCCCCAATGGTAGGCATATTATTTACGGCCCACTGTCAAGATAGCTCCGCGTGACTGACATAACGTATTTTGCCAGGAATGAAGGCGCCCCCTTCGGGGTCGCGACGTAGTTTCCCATTCCTTTCCGTTGACCCCCACTGATTCACTCACTCATTACACCCCCAGCGGGCGGAGTGAGGTGGTTTCAAACTCCCCTTGAAAGGATACCCTGATGAGCATTTAAGCGAAAGGGTCGGTGCTGGGTAGCCCCCACACCTCTTGGTATCCTTCCGCTCCGCTCATCAGCTCGCTTCGCTCGCTGATTTCGCCCCCTCCCTAAACCCTTCTTTACTTTTGATTTGGACGTCATGCTTACATAAGCAGATCACGTGATGGAAGGTTCGAGAACATTCTGTGTGAGTCACTTTTAATGCTATAATATTTGTCCCGCGCTATTACCCTTCGTGGTCCCTGGCAACGGCATAGACTTTGATATAGACGCTAACTGGAGTTGCCTGGCTTTGCGTATTCTTTATAGCACGTGACTGATCACGCCATTCTCTTGGCATGGTCTGTGCGCAGGCACACCGGTAATTATAAGTACCCGACCCAATCAGGGCGCGGGAAAAAGGCACCTTAAGCGGACTTTGAATAGAACCTGAAGAGCATATAAGCGAAAGGTTTGGGATTGGGATTCTCCATCCCCCTTGTTCTATACCGTTCGCCAGCTTCGCCGGCTCACTGTTGATACAACTCTACTACCCTAAAGGCAAGTCAAGACAGAGCAGGGTTCCCAAGATACAAAGCTGGTATTGCTAAGTAACTCAAGTCTGAGGACTCAAGTACGAAGACAAGCCTGGTATATATACATGCAGGTACATAAGGTTCGTACTCAGCTAAGTCCGCTCTCTCGGGTTCTGTGGTCCGTGTGCAGACGGGGAACCTTCTGGAAGGGTCACCTGGTCGATTGCGCCATCTATCGTCATTGGTCTAGATCAGCCTAGCCTTCGGTCACGTGACGGTGACGTCATGGCTCAATGGCTTCTCGGAACTGGACCCTGGCCGTGTCTAGAAGCGTACTGGCCTCGACCGTGCCTTCAGGAGTCTCCACCATGTGCGGCGGTATCTCCGGGCCGTATCGTGGGCGTTCGGGTTTCGTAACACCTGTGCTCTTGTGCACTTTCTAAGTGCTGTGTTCCCACGTACTTCACCACGATCCTGCCCACTTCACCGCTTTCCCGCACTCTCTGAGCGCTTGGCTTCTCCCTCTTCCCAGACTCATCCCTTTGCACTTTACCTTTCCCCTGTTTATATAATGCACCCTCTTTCTTAGCTTACATTTCCTAGTATATAGGCGATGTATTTACAACTTTACACCTCAGACTTCTAATAGTGGACTTCTCCCCCCTCAGTTTCAGACTTTTGAGCTCAGTAAGGCTCATCCTTCGCATTTCCCAGCGTGCTGCACTTGCATGTGGCTTTAGCAACTCTAGCGTGATGCGTTCCTGACCCTGGCGGCCACTCATACCAAGATTTGTGCAGCACTGAAGTGTGCACGACCATTTCCAACCACTTGCGACCGACCAGCTCCATTCTCCCTTCCCAACCTCACTGCACTCACGCAAAGCTTTCACCCTTCAACACAGATGTGCCCACAACCGCCACAAACCTGCATATGACAGCTCACACTCCGCAGAGGCCTGCGCGACCACTCACGATGCTTCACACCCCCCAGACCCAGCACAACTTTAGACTGTTTCCTAATGCTTGGGGACAGTTTAGTGTATCACCGGTGTTGTGGTTGAGTCAGACAATGCCCAATCTAAGTCAGTGTGGTTGACACCTTCATCACCTCACCTGACCTATCCATGCATGGAGGGGTCATGTGATCAATCCATGCATGGAAAGGTCATGTGATCAATCCATGCATGGAAAGGTCATGTGATCAATCCATGCATGGAAAGGTCATGTGATCAATCCATGCATGGAGAGGTCATGTGATTATTTTGTACTATATACTTATCCTTTTTATCCTTACTGCTGCTATCATCATCAGTATGCAGTGTAAGTACCAGGGGGGGTGGCCCAGCCACTATTTGATGCACTGAATCTGGGCCAGAGCCCCAGAAAATATAAGTTTATATGTCATAAACGTTTTGCCCCTTCCTCTCTACCCTACTTCTTTCCTGCCTTGCTTTGACCTTGCCTCCCTGTCACTCTACACTTCACCATGCTAGCCCTTAGCCCAGCCAAGCAGCCCTGTAGTATAGTACTATTTAAACCTCAGATACTTCTCCCCCATTTCCTACTTCTCTAAAGTCAATTTTACTTTCCCCCCTCTGGTCTTCAGAGCTCTGTAGGGTTTTGTTCCCCTAGTTCCTCTCATTCCCAAGCATCCTACATCCTTGCGTGTCCTTAAAAATGCTAGAGAAATGGTTCCCCAGTCTAGGCAAACTTCTGTGTGAAGTTAGGAGTCCCACAAAGGGCTGCACAACCAGCAGCGCAGCTTCAAGCCTCCCCAAACTCAACATCCCTTGCTGTACATAGAAGCACTTACTGGTGGCTTTGGGTATCACCACACAGCTAGAGTGTCACGATCTCCCAATCATGCCATCGATTGGCTCGGATTTCAAAGTTCTAGAATTGACTCGGCAAAATCTCGGGTTTGTTTCCTTCTTCTGCCAGCACATACTCCGAAATTGCGTGCTACTTGCACATAGGCCCTATATTTAGTTTGACACATATGCGTCCCCTGAAAATCAGTAGAAAATCAGTATTTTGTATGATACTTAAGGAGGCTGTAGTTTACCCTGTTGTCTTTGTTCTAGTCTTGTTCATTGTCTTGGAATCTAGTCTGCTCGGCCTCGGGCTCACCAGCCCGACTCAAATTTTTGGACCCGGCCCCTCAGGGGCATGTACGTTTCCGTCTCGCTCATTCTCGTGCGTTCCACGATGTTCGACTACTATATGCTTTGCAGATTCGGAAAGCTGCTTAAGGCAGCTATGATGTCTATGATGTATGTGTATGACTACGATGAGCTCACTTTCCCGAATGTTCTCGCGCAGATTCGATTCCGTGTTTGTAGCCTCGAATCAGAGGCAAGCGCGACGTGCTCTCATGACCCAGTCTCATCCCCGAATTACTATACGACTCCCCGAGCGTCTTACTCACGCGTTTCCGATGTTTTTGAAAATCCATTCGATATTAGTGTACTTGTATCTATAAAATACGGCTCAAAAGGAGCCCAAAAGTGTAACGAAGCCTCGACTTGACTCGTCTTTTTCCCGTTTGCCCCCAATTCGAATTGCCTCTCGTTTGCGCTCGTACCCTCTCGACTTGACATTTTCGCGGTCACCCACACGTGACCGCCCCTATTACACCGGCGTCGTCTGTAACCTTTACCACTCGCAACTCTCTACGAATCGATCGTGAAAACGATCTTCACCTCAGTTGGTGGCTCCCAGAAGACGAAGCCAATCCCGAACGACTCCCCATCGCAACTGCACCCATTCCTTCTCAGACCAGAGAACAACAAATAGAGGAACAGCTTGAGTACGTCGACGAAGATATCGTCTTGCCTGACCTCCCCCTACCCAATCTCCCCAATCCCGTCGAGGATCTCACAAACGCCTTCCGCCATCTGACCCCAATCCACGTCAATCTCGCACTTGTCGACGAACCTTCCCCGCCTACACCAACAGTCGTCCCAGTACTCCCATCCCCGATAAACCCTGCCGCACCTATCACCCCTCCTCTGTTCATACCATCAATGGCAACTCCAGCTCTTCTCACTGGTGCTTTCAAAGGCACCCCACCAACTCTCTTCACCAGCAATTGCGCTGATAGTGAGCCATTCCTGTGCGAATTTCGATTATATCACAAGATCAATAGGAATCACGAGCTCATCAAGAATCCTTATTCGCGTGTCACCATAGTGCTCAGCCTCATGCGGGGATCTGCCGTAAATAATTGGGTAGATGTCATGGAGCAAAAACTAGACACTGACACCACCCGCGCTACCAATCCCATCGCAGAAACAGACGAGCAACTATGGACCGCATTCGAAACAGCTTTCAAAGCTGTGTGGACTGACACACTGAGTAAACAAAACACCTATCAAAAGCTCACTATGCTCCAGATGAAGGGAGATGACGTGGACATGTACACCGCCCAGTCCGAGTACTTAGCCACTATCGCAGGATGGCATCTTGATGCCAGCAGAACGGTGGAATTCTACCACCGTGGCCTCACCAAGGCAATCCTTCGTGCCTGCCTCCAACGTATGGATGTCCCAGATACTATGACCAAATGGCAGACAGCTGCTCGTGCGGAAGCTCAGCGCGCTCGCACTCTCGCTAGTTGTCTCCAAGCACACGGCATACGAGTGTCGCAGCAAACGGACCCCGTCCTCCCTACTTCTAATACTACGCTGCCCCTGACCGCTATTGTCTCTGTCTCGGACGGTGTTGTCCCCATGGATATCGACACCATCTCTACGATAAAACGCACATACAACTCCTCCTTATCAGACGCCGATATAGCCCGCTGTCAAAAGGAAGGACGTTGTTTCCATTGTCAACAACAAGGTCATCTCTCCAGGGACTGTCCTAAGAAAGCAACTCCCGCGGCACGCATTAACGAAATCTCCAGCTTGTCCTCCATTCTCGATCCCACCGCAGCCTTGGTGTTACAGGCAGCGCTCTGTCTCAGTCCCCAAGACCGCTTCCACGTCCTCAACAGTTTGTGTCTTGTTGATGAGGCTGACCCCACGGAAACTACTGACAGTCTCCAAATCAACGCTATTTCCTTCTCGTCGCCCTTGTCGCAGTCGCTTGCTCTCTTCCCTGTCCCTACCTGCATTCCGTCACATCCATCCTCCCCCGCCAACCGTTGTGTCTCTCCCTCGGGTATCCGTACCCTGTTGCAGGTCGCTCTCCTCGGCATCTCTGCCATCGATGACGAACTTCCTCCCTCATCCCTCCCCAATATCATCGACTTGACTTTGGAGGACATCGACGACGCCGCCGACGCTATCCTTTTCGCCTCTCCCTCCCCTACTCCCATCCTCGGACCCGCTCCGTTGCTTGCTGCCGCCCTCCCTTCGTTCCCGTCGCCGCCTTCTTTTATTGTCCAGGAGGACAACACTCTTAACGAGGGGGTAAAAACCTCAGTTTCAACCTCGGTTTCGACAGATATCGCTTCTCAAAACCCGTTCTTCTTGTACTACCCCCCCATCTTTCTTCCCCGAGCGTTCAAACAACAGACGAAATCACGCCAGTCGCCCCGGTAATGCACAGTCACAATACGACGTGCCATAAGCCACGTACCGCCCCGCAAAATGTACGGTGACAAGACAGTCCACGACCGCCAGACGCAAATGAAATTGTGCGACACGCAATGACGCAAACTTCCAGACGTTGTCCAAAGTCTTGACGGTCCCCGGATCGAGGGAACAGCAGGCCGAACAACACCACTGTCATAGACCACAGCAACTACGATGGCAACGGGGTACGATTATGATCACACCGACGACGTGACTACAATGGGTGACTACGACGGTGACAGGTGACCATGAGGAGATGGTGCAACCACGAGACAACGATGGTGGCAATCACCCTGAGGTGACAGACGATTATGGCGACGGTGGGGCGATGGTGACTGCGGAGGCCTCATCCGCTGCAGCTGTAGGGGCGACGACAGTGCAACGCGAAAGCGATGAGGTCCTACAATGACCATAGGGCAGCGACATACACAGTTATGAGTACTAGTGGTATCTATTTGTATCTGAGATTGTAAATACTTGCATTGTCACCACATACAATGGGCCAACGGCCTCAAGAAGGGGCCAGTGAATGGCCTCTATAGCCCTGCAGGTTACGGGTAACCCGCCAAACCCACAAGTACCCGCCAAACACGTGAATACCCGTACCTGTATGCACGGGTACCCGTACCCGTAGTCGCGGGTACGGGTTTCGACGGGTACAGGTACGGGCAGCCCCAAAATTACCCAGGGGTGACCCGTGGTAATCCCTAGTGGCCACTGGGGTCAGGAATGTGTCACGCTTGAGTTGCTAAGGCTGCACATGAGTGTGGCGTGCTGGGGAGCGCAAAGGATGAGCTTCACTTAGCTCTGAAGTCCGAAATCTAAGAAGGGAGAAGTCTACTATTAGAATCTGAGGTGTAAGGTTGTAATTACATGGCCTATATACTAAAGAGAGTAGGCTAAGGCTCCGTTCGGCCACAATTGAGATTCGAAAGTTTGAGAAATTTGAGAAATTGATGACAAACACAGCAGTCGGTCCGGGGTGTCTGTCTCTCATTTTCGTTGCGGACAACTTCAAGTTGAACGCCCTATCTCTCTTCGTTTTTTCTAATTTATGGCCAAGAAGTCAGATAAGGCACGGGGCATATGCTACAAGCCCTTTCCACATGTAAACCGGAGCTCCATCCATCCCTACATCGACCCTAGCTCCATCCATGACGGTACCCAGGCGGTGTGGACCATCCAGTGTGTCCTCAACCTCATCTCCTTCACTGTTCCGCACCTTGCCAGCGCTGGAGATGGTCACAAGCTCACTGTTTCCAACCAGAAGATAGTCACCAAGCAGCTCAATGAGAAGATCATTGTAGGAGGGAAGAAAAAGCCATCATCGGTGCAAAACAAACTCAACGATGTATGTAACTTTCCATTTCCGAGTCTTCCAAGTGTTCTGATCTGGTATTAGCTGCTCTCTGTCTTCCAGACTGTAGATTTCTTGGAGAATAGGGCATCGGGACTCACGTATACACAGACTTCTGGGTGTAATATCATGACACCGGAGGAGGATGCAACGTGGGAGGTTTTATTCCTTCAGTACCCAAACGCGGCACCCTTCCGGAACTGTGGGTGGGATATTTATGAGGATGTCAAGAAGCTTTGCCCGAACAAGGCAAAGGGAACTCACTCATTTTACCCATCAAATGGCACGCAAGGCATACGCGATCCCACTAGTACCGAGGCATCACAGGGAAGTGAAGGACTATCGAGGTTACATGGGCTCTCCCCAGAGTGGGACGACATGGCACTCGGTGCAGCCTTTCAGCCAAGCCCGCCAGGTGGCCTGAGGGAGGTGTGGTCGGGCTCTGTACCGCCAACTAAGGTATGCCCGGGTTGTCTCTTCTGTGATCCAATGTGTCATTCATGAGGTCCCAGAACATCTCACCAACGTCCACTCCGAGTCCAGCAAAGACCCCAAGGCCAACAAGCCGAAAGAGGAAGGACCCGCCCACTTCTGCACCTTCTTTGATTCCGGCCAAGCGAGCCATGCATACAGCTGAAGCACTCGCTCATGTGGGCGACTCAGTCCTTGATTTTGGTCGACGCTTTGAGTCCTCAACAGAGAAGCTGGTTGGGGCCATCAAACCAGCTTATGACGCTAGTCCTGTCCGGCGGACTACCGCTATGCGCTTGGCTGCAAAGGAGGAGGTATGGTTGACATTGCCTCAGCAGATCCAGTTCTCACAGCACCTCGAGACAACAACGAAGGCTGATAGCTATATTATGTGGGGCGAGAAACCATCACCGCAGCGTAAGGCATATGTGGCCACCATTCTGGGCATTCTTCCTCCTCTCGACTCCGATGACCCATTCTTTTAATTACTTTACACGTACTACGCTTTAACCATCTGACCCATTGTCGTTCCCTTCATCCATATTGTCTTCATTCTCTGCCATATCTTCATCATCGGTAACATTCAGATCATCATATATCGTAATACCTCTATCATATAATGTTTGCTGATACTGTTCCCACATAGCCTGCGCAATTGAGTCCCGGAGCCGTCCGCCCTCTTCTGTCTCTTCCCCTGTGAGGCGAGTGTCCGCAGTTGTTCCCTGTGACTGTAACAGCTCCTCAGCGTCAAGATGCTCCCCTGGAGATGGGTCATATATGTCCTTGTTAACATGAGCTTGTGTGGGATCTCTGTCTAGGATGAAGTTATGTAGTGCAGCTAATGCTGCAGGAATTCGTGCTTGCAGCCCCATGTCAAATTTTGACGGGAGAACGAGGATTGCCCAACGCTTCTTGATAACACCAAAGATACGCTCAATGACATTCCGTGCTTGTGCGTGACGTAGATTGAAGAGCTCCTCTTTGTTTTGTGGCCTGAGGATTCGGAACATGTCAGATCAAATGTCGGATAATAAAGCTGTCACTGACTCACCGTTGCCGCGCCCGACCCCATTCCTGCAGATGATAGCGGACACCACGGTACGGAACAAGGACACAGTCACATAGAGGGAACCCTGCATCACCGAGATAAAAGTACCCAGGTGGAACACGGAGGTCATTGATGCGAGCATCAGAGTAGAGGAAGGAGTCATTAACAGAACCCTCCCATCCGGTCAACACATACAAGAATCGCATAGAGAATGAACAGATGGCTAGGATATTTTGAGAAAGTGATCCTTTACGGTCGCGTGCATTGGCTCAATCCTTGGTGGATGGAGAGGCGGCAATATGTGACCCGTCAATGGCCCCGAGGCACTTCTCAAAGAACGGCCAGAGCTTCTGGCTGCGTTGAAGATACTGAGGAGGGGGATCCAACGTGGATGGTAGCTTGATATATTTTGTGTAGAATTCCTGAGATGAAAATGCTACACACATCCTTCGGAAGTATCTAAGACAATTGTATGGACAGGCAGTCTGATTTGACTGCTTTAAACGTACCTTGCGATGGTCTCGTTTGATCGCTGAAAACGCTCACCAGTATGTCTGACACTGAGACCTGTGGTACACATGTAAAGAAAGATGGCAAGTTGCTCTTCGAGGGTGACACCATTTCTCGAATCTCCATATCCCATACCTCGTAGCTCAATGACAAGTGCAACAAAAACATATAATTGGACACCAAGCTCTGTATGTATACGGTTTGGATGACCCTGGATGAGCTCCCAGACCCATTCTTCACCAGTGAGCTTTGAGGTGTGATATAGTTGTGACCAATATTCGGAGGTGGTGTAGAGAGCTATGGCAGTTTGAACAAGGTGAACAACAGCGGCAGCACTCTGATGCCATTGCTGTATGTGCTGCTGTATGATTGTACTCAGCGGTAAGGGCATGTTGGCAGATAGTGATAACGATATGCCCCGGACCGACTGCCACATTTGTCATCAATTTCTCAAATTTGAGATTTCTCAAATCTCAATTGTGGCCGAACGGAGCCTAAGGAAAGAGAGTGAATTAGATAAACGTCTCCGAAAAAGCCACATAAAAAATAGCACTTTCTGTAAGATACTTAAGAGACTCATAGTGTATTCTGTATTGGTCGTTCTAGTCTTGTTCCTCATCTCGGAATCTAGTCTCTTACCCTTGCTTCAGCTGCTGCAAGTCGTCTCCTCTCTATTCAACAGAGTTCCGCTTGACTTTATAAGTGACGCTCCTCTTGGCGATATAAGAGTCAGTCTACAACTCGGTATCAAGCCTGAGCTCTGCCCGTTGAAGCCCTGAACCTTAAAGTTACGACACGGTGGTGCCAGCCCATCCTCTGATCGTAAAAGTCATGGAGAGCAATCAATCAGCAACGAGGTATGTATGAGATAAAGAGTGGGAAAGCACGCTATAACAGAAGGCATGATACGTGAATTGTCCTTAAGAGTCCACCATTACAATTGATTACACAACGTGCAGTGAAGGCAGATTGTGTCCTTGAGAACGACAGCTTGTGATAGGGTGCCATGCATCAGTACATTGCGAGGATAAGAAGCACGATTAAGGGACTCACAGGCAGCAATTAAGCCTACAAAGATTGCGATGACAGTAAAGAATATAGGAACATATTTGATAATCTGCAAGAAACAAAAATGGCCATCAGTTTAGCCCTAAAGATTGTATAATATACTTACAATCGCACGCTACTTCCTCACTTTGACGTTAAAAATGGGGGCGTGAATCTGCTTCGACAGCCAGACTAAAAGCGAGCGAATTTGAATACAGCCAGGGCTGCAACAGAAAACACGGATACTTACAGAGCACGATTGAGTGGAGCCAGTCGACGTATGGGACCAGCAGCGCAGGCGTAAGCATGAACAAGATGAAGTGGCCGATGAGGAAGTCGGAGCTCCAGAGAGAGAGCTTGATGACCTTGACGATGAACTCACGTGCCAGCTGCAACAACACATGCACACCGAGGCCACGTACCACTTGCCTGTCCACCACGCCCGGTTCATCTCATCATGCTTGAATTCACGTGAGAGGAACACTGAGATAAGGACCTTGTGGAGCGCGCGCTGAATCGCCACGATTGTGATGAGACCCAGCACGGCGTGCGACATGTCCCAAAGCTCCAGGAACCACTATGTTGGGTGAGCGCTCCGCACCCAACACGACCAATCAAAAAAAAACTCACGAAGAACTCGAAGAACCTGATCATACCGATCGTGCCAAGCACATGCGCTAGTGTCGCCATGACTGGGCCAAACCACATGCAGCACGAGTCCAGCATCGGTCCCAAAAAGAGCAAGACGAGGAAGAGTATGAGTTAGATAGCGGGGTGCATCTGTAAATGCAGTAGGTGTTCAGAGCTGTTCGGAGCTGTTCAAGGACACTCTGAACACTCTGAACAGCTCTGAACACCTAATTGCATTTACAGATGGTTCCACACAATTGGACAAGGGACACCACGGTGATACAAATGAGGGGGCTAGGTGGGGTCTGTCTGGAGACCGGGAACGATTTGACGAACATGTACACAATGATAAGGAGGATGGCAAAGAAGATGGGGAAGAGGACCTCAGATATGATGACTGTGCGCCAGCCTGCGTGTGGAACATCACCAGACAGCTTTTCCGATGGCCGGTTGAGCTTCTTTTTCTTGTACCCTGTGATCATCGTGTGCGATGACTGGCAGTATCCAATCCAATATATGTTGTGCGAGCGCGAATTGCCACGTGACATCCAACGCAAGAACTCGCTGTGAGACGAAACTCCAAGTTGAATACTAGCACATGCGACGCATGATGAAGGTACTCACCGGTAGTCGACGATGAAGTCCGCAAATGAGAACTGGTGTGGGTTGAACAGGAAGTCATCAGGAAAACCGTGTTTTTACTTATTCATACTTTCCCATTCTTTTCCATTCTTTTCAGAAAATAAGTTGAAAAAGTAAGAAAAAGAAATCCCTCTTTCTTTTTTTTTTACTTGCTGAACTGCCAAAAAAAGTACAGGATAAGTAGAGTACCAAATGACCAAAAATGGACAAAATAAAATGACCAAAAATGGAAATATGGGACCAAACTTTTTTTTTTGGTCCCGGAATTTCCATATATGGTAATAAATCGGACCAAAAATTCAAAAAATCGGACCAAAATCCAAAATTTCCCCAGAAATATGCCTAAAAAGTATAAAAAAGAAGAGGGGATTTCTTTTTGCAAGTAGTGGGTGCTTTTCTGAGAGGGTCCTTTTTTCCCTTGCTAGAAGGGAAAAAAGAACAGAAAGTGCAAATAAGTAAAACATGGGTTTTCCTGATGAACGGAGCGATACAAAGGGCGAGAATCGAAATCCAAAAGTAGATCAGATACGGCGTCCAGAACGAGAGGGTAGCATAGAGGAGCATTAGCAGCGTGCACATGCCGAGGTAGATGCTAGGACCAGCAAAGCGCGAGAAGAGGATGCTGAACGAGATGTGAGACGTCGCGAAGCCACGGCCCATGGGGATGTATCGAGCACCACCGAAGGTCAGGTTGTTCAAGATCGAGTGCGTGTAGATCTGGGTGGAGAACACCTCGAACACAGGCGAGAATGACACGAATTGTTTTGTAAAGATGTAAACTAAGAAACTTACCTTGCATGAACAAAGGTAAGAACACGATCATGAATACCAGGAAGATGCTGATGATGCAATGGTGGATCCAGTTGAAGACAGGGTGGAGGTTGTAGCATCCCCCTTGTCCGTTCAATGGCTGGCCAGTGCTCGAGTACCGGCATATCGTGAGCTGCGAGTTGAGTGTGCCAAGGAAGACCACTGCAAAAGGGTCGAGTGTTAAGTGTCAAATGGGCTCCTTTACGACGGGGAATACGCACTAGCTACGATGAAGAGCTGCACCGACAAGATGATGAGCATGTTGTTAATGTGGAAACCGGGATGGCCGCAGTAGAAGGCCAAGAAGCGGTCGATGGGGAGCTGCGTGCCGAGGTAATAGTACTCGCGACTGAGCATCTGTTCGCCCATGCCGGTGCCGATTTTGGTCTGGAAGTTGAGAATCGTGCCAAAGCCGAGGTCACGACCCTTGCCGCACTGATAGTACTCCGTGTGCTTGATGCGCCCTCCGCGTCCAAACGTGTTCATACCGGGGTAGATGTCCTCGTTGAGATGCAGGCCCTTCTGAGCTTTGGATACGCCACCACGGGTAGTCATGAACGTCGTGTTGAGGAAGTCGGGGTGTCCGTAATGCAGCTTGCTGCCAATCCACACCAGCGAGCGCGCCGTGAGCGTACCAAACGTCTGCTCTTTACCAGCGGCGATGTCGCTGAGTATACCGATGTTCTCCGAGAAGATATACTCGCGTGCGCCGACGATGGCGACAGGCGCGGCCTTGAACTCCTTCTGGCCCCACTGGGCGTAAGGACTCTGGCTGCTGACCGAGTACTCCTCAAACTCGGCGAGGACGCTGCGGATCTTAAGACATTCCTCCAGGTAGTTGTCCTGACTGGCGTCGATGAGCTGTAGGTATTCGCCACGGTAGAATATGATCGCGTGGTTCTGGTTGTCCGACTTGCCGTCGCCGAGAATGGGGTTTCCGGGAAACTCGATACAGAACTTGGGCTTGCGTGGCCCGTCTGCGGATTAAACTCGGAATGGCCATCAATGAGGGCAGAGTAGAGACGTGGCTCGCCGCCGTCCTTGCGCGGCTCCTTATCGAGGTAGGCAATCTGGAGTTACGGGTAAGCGCGCAGCAAGAACTCGGCATTCTCGTGCTCCTCCTTGTTGAACTTGGAGTACCTGATGAACAGCATACATAAAGACCATACTCACAGTGGACTGGGAAGACTGTGGTGAGATATGGAGGTAGGCTTGAAGCAGCAACAGAGATAGTCAAGCAAGTGAAGCAGATGGTAGTCTGGCACACAACAGATGAGAACTGGTGATATTACAGAGGTGAAGACATACCTGGCACACAACAGATGAGAACTGGTGATGTGCCAGAGCGTACAAAGTACTCTACTTATACTGCTACAGAGGGTGACACTGGTAACATAGAGTCACAGTAAATACAAGGAGCGCATTGTTCTATACACGGACAAAGGAGTGGATGTAAAGAAGAACAAGGCGATAAAGAACAAGAAGAGTCCAGACTATGATATCATGGTGACATCACAATAAAGATAAGGAAACAAAGGGAAGTACATAGACGTAGTACAAGGACAGTCCAGAGTGGTCCATGATGTCATGTACATGTGTGATGTCATAGATAAGAGAATACAAGAAGTCCGAGATTGTAAAGATCAAAATAATCTAATCTACAAGTCCTGTATCTGCATGTCCATTGAGCCGCTAAGTGCGCTCAGGCCACTTATCAACATCTCCCCGTGATCAGCAATCTAGGATTTAGCACAAGCCCATGTCTATATTATGTTGGTGGAGCAGGGTGCGTGCGAGTGACTTAGTGAAGCCGTCTGCAACCATTTCCAGTGTAGGGGTTCTAATAAGGGTGATGGTCCCCTTTTCGATGTATTCCCTAATGACATGATGCCGTATGGCAATGTGCTTGGATCGCCTCCCAGTGACAGGGTTCAAGGCCAAGTCAATGGCACCCTTATTGTCACCATGCAGTGGGATGGGGTCGTCGACCTCGTACCCGAGTTCCGCAAGGAAGCTCTGATACCAAGCGGCTTGATTGGCCGTGTCGGTCATAGCCATGTATTCCGCCTCTGTAGTGTTTTGGGCCACAGTCTTTTGCTTTCGCGAGGACCAGCTTATTGCACCATTGGCTAAAAGGAACACATAACCGGAAGTGGAGTGTCTATCATCAACCTGGTCACCCAGGGAAGAATCACTATAGCCATGAAGGCCATCTCCACTGGCGCCATCGTAGACTATGCGCATGTCTATAGTGCCCACTAAGTAGGACAAGACGTACATCGCAAGCCGTAGATGTTGGGGGGAAGGATTTGCTGCATACTGCGCCAAACGTGATACAGCAAAGGAAATGTCAGGTCTAGTGCCAATCTGAACATACAGCAGACTACCAATGAGTGACTGATAGTGCGTAATGTCAGAGGCAGAAGCCTGGCCCGTATATTTATGAAGGTGCTCGTCAGCACCAGCAGGCAAGGGTGTGGAGTGTGGAGTGGCATCTGACATGCCAAAGCGTTCAAGGACATCCTTGATATAGCCAGACTGGTCTATTTCAATGTGTCTCCGGGAGCGGTCGCGCACAATACGCATACCAAGATATGAGTCTATCTCCCCGAGATCTGTCATCTCATAGCGTTCAGAGAGGTCTGACTTAAGACGCTTGATCTTCTCCATAGAAGCACCCATTATTGTGATGTCGTCAACGTAAACGATAACGAAGAGTGGTCCATCCCCCTCTCGTTGAGGCAACACATATACGCCGGCATCGGCAAACGTCCGCTCAAAGCCGAGTGCAACTAGCACTCCATGGAATTGCAAGTTCCATGCACGGGAGGCCTGTTTGAGACCATATATCGCCTTAATGAGGCGACACACCTTCGTCTCTGCACCAGCAGTGGTGAAACCTTGTGGCTGCTCCATGTAAATCTCCTCATCAAGCACGCCATTGAGAAAAGCAGACTTGACATCCATCTGATGGATGTGCCAGTCCTCCAGCGCGGCCAACGCCAGAAGTAATCTCAGCGACTCAAATCGTGCGACGGGAGAGAAGGTTTCATCAAAATCTATGCCAGGGATTTGCGTAAATCCCTTAGCCACCAAGCGAGCTCTGTAGCGGCCATCCGCCTTGAGCTTGAAGACCCATTTGGATTTTACTGCCTTGCGATTAGGCGGGAGATCTACTAACTCCCATGTGCCATTCTTGGCGAGCGCATCCATCTCATACTGACACGCCAGTGTCCACTCATCTGCATCTGCAGACCGCATGGCCTCTGCATAGGTTGCAGGGTCTCTGCCAACGTAAGCTGCAGCTAACAGCTCTGCATATCCCAGCCGTCTACCGCGCAGTGCCATATTGTCCCCACCGAAGTAGCGAGGATTGGGCACAGGTGCACGGGTGGAGCGTCTTGGTGCATTGTCCATTTCGCGCAACAGCTGACTACGCTGTGCACGATCCTCAAACCCACCAGGCATTTCTGGCGAGGGAGGAGGGACAAAGCGCGCAATGCGCACTGCACTTTGACGCGGTGGTGGTGAAGTGGGAGTGGTGTGCTCACGCTTAGGAGTGGTGGGTAGAGTGGGCAGGGCAGGTGGTAGTGGTGGCGTGTGTGGGCGCTCTGGTTTAGGGTCTAAAATATCCTCAACATCCTCCTCCTCACTACTGTCAGAGTGTGTGGGGGAGGGTGCTCGCTGTGGTGGTAACGCCGACGTGCTAGGTACGGCAATTACTGGTGTAGGTAGTGGTGGTGAAGCCACTTGAGAAGGTGTCGGGTGTGTCTCAACACCCTGAAGGGACGGGAAGCTACTCTCGTCGAATGTCACATCCCTGGACAAACGGACAGAGCGGGTTGAGCGGTCCCAGAGCTTATAGCCCTTTGATTCGGGCTCAAACCCAATAAGCGTGACCTCAACGGCCTTCGCATCCAATTTGCGACGCTTATCAGCGGGTACGTGCATGTACCCCTTGCATCCAAAGATGCGTAAATGTGAGACATCTGGTACTTTGCCAGAGTACCAGAGCTCATAAGGTGTGCGCCACTTAAGTGTACGGGTGGGAGAGCGGTTATAGATGTGTACCGCAGTGCTCATAGCATGCTCCCAGAAGCCTTTAGACATGCCAGCTGTGTGTAGCATGGCCATTGCCTTGTCCGTAATGGTGCGGTTAAACCGCTCGGCTTTCCCGTTCGACTGTGGTGAACCTGGCATCGTAAGGTGATGCTCTATCCCTCTCTGCTTGAGAATGTCCTGTACTTGGCTCGCCATGTACTCGCCTCCGCGGTCAGAGTGGAGTGCGCGCAGTTTATGGGACGTCTGGGTTTCACCCCAGGCCAAATACATCTGCAGCGCTTTCACAAACTGATCCTTCGACTTAATGAAGTACACCACTGCATGCTTGGAGTGATCGTCTATGAAGGTGGCGGTGTACGCGGAGCCTTGTAGGGACTGAGTTTGCATTGGACCGGCTAGGTCACTATGTACAATCTCAAAGATACGGGTTGTCCTTTTGGTGGAGGACGCAGAGAAAGGTTGGCGAGTGGATTTACCCAACTCGCACCCACGACACACAGCAGTATGCGTGGTAGAGCTGTCAATGTCCATGCCAGTGGTGGCAGAGGGACCGTACGACTTAAGAGCAGCAGAGGTGATGTGTCCCATGCGCTGATGCCAGATATCAAGAGTGGTGGCAGCACTTTTGACGTGAGCATTTAGACCAATGCTTGAAGCATCCAACCAGTACAGGTTGTCCTCCAAGTAGCCAACAGCTACACAGCTTTTATTGACAGATATTTTGAAAGAGCCACTGTCAAAGGCCACTTCCGCACCCTTTTGTGCTAGTGCACGCGTCGACAAGAAGCGTGTTTTCACCTGTGGTAGATGTAGCACATTACTGAGGGTGATGGGAAGGCCTTGGCTCGTGATGAAGACGACGGAGCCTACACCAACTTGGTCGATGGTGGACTTATCTCCAAGGCGCACAGCTCCTTTGCATGGAGTGTAGTCCTTGAAATCGGACCGATGTGGTGTGATGTGGTGTGTGGCACCACTGTCCATCATCCAACGCACACGCGAGGCAGCATACAAGGCAACACCAACTGCATTGTCCGCCCAGTTAATGGCGGGCTCACTATCGACCTCCTTAATGGAGGCAGTGGTTGGTACTAATACATGAGAGTTGGCAGCCTTGTTGCCGGTGTCCTTCAACTTCCCCGCAGCTTCATCCTTCTTCCTCTGCCTGCAGTCAGGCTTGATATGCCCCTTTTTGTTACAATAGTGGCAGGTAAGCTGAGAATGGTCTCTCTTTTTACGTGCACCACCAGTAGGTTTAATGGGGGCAGCCTTGTGAAGCGAGGAGCCAGAGGGGCCAGAGCGACGCGCTTCCTCCGAAACAATGCGCGCAATTATTTCAGCGTGCTTGAGCTTGGAGGGGGCGCCACTGGCGAGGATGGTAGATGCCAGAACCTCATAGGAGGCTGGCAGAGCGTGGAGGAGAATGAGACAGAACTGGGTGTCAGTGACACCCATCTGCGCGTTGGAAAGGCCGACTCTCAGCTCATTGAGCTTGGCCAACTGAGAGGCCATTGGAGAGGAGTCGTCGAGGCGGGCTTGAGTTAACTGAATCCACAAATTAAATATGGTGGTGCTGCCCGAAGCACCAGCATAGACGTCCTTCAGCTTGTCCCACTTTGATTTGAACAGTGGGTAGGCGTATGGGTCGGCAACGAGGGAGTAGACGTCGGGTTTGAGGTAGAGGCGGAGGTACGCCTTTGCCCGACGCTGGACAGATTCCCACTCATCAAGAGTGACTCCAGAGGGAGGAGCCATGAGGGTGAACACATCCTCAGCTTCGTGCAGCGTGAGGATGGCCTCAATGGTCCCAGACCACTCGTTCCAATTGGTCCCATCAAACTGACCAAGGTGTATGCCAGATGGCATGCCGAAGGAGTTGCCATATGCGTTGGTAAGGCGCATGGAGGGTGTGGACCCAGAAGTAATTGGGGGCAGGCCGGATGAGGCGCCTGCTGTGGCTCCTCCAGCCGCACCAGATGTGGCAGCACCGGTGGGGGAGGCAGCACGAGAGGAGTGTGCAGAAGACATGGGGATGGTTTATCTATCGCCGAGGAGCAGTCAGCGACAGTGCTTCATAACAGTTGCAAGATATGGGGGTAACCACTCCTGTCTGTGAATCTGTAAGGCCAGAACGCTAGTGCGTCCTGCCTCCTGAAGTATGCCAGCGATACAAGGGCTAGGCCCAGGATGAACAATCCCTTTGCCATACTAGGAGCTAGCTGCCAGCCAGGATGTGTCTAGGACACAGCTCACTAGTTTGCGTCAGGGGGATATGGAGAGAAGCTTTCAGAGCCCAAGGCTGTCTACCTCAGCCTTCTCGGCCTGTTGGTTGCCTCATCGCCACAAGTGGCTTCACTGAATCCTTTCCCATTGCCGCTACAAGGCAGGTATCTGGTTGCAGAACACCATAAGGTGAACACCCCCCAGAGTCTGAACCAGGTTTTACACTCCCATGGTGAGGAGATCCTGCGCCCAGTGTGGAGCACCAGAGACAGCTGGCGCTAAGCTCCACAATACACAGCCCAGTGGGCCATGCACACCTGGATATGGATTAAGGGGCTACCAGATCCAATCTCCTTGCGCATAGCGCAGGGGCTAGGAAAACAGTGGGGGTGAAAGTAGGACTACTGGGCAGTACATGTACAGGAGGTTCCTCAGCAGAGACCACTGGCGCCCCAGTGTCTACTGCCTTGGGCAAGGCTGGTGAGGCCCCAGACAGACCTCAGCCTGGTGTGTGATCCTAGGAACACAGTGACCAGCCAAGTGGAGTGGCTTGGGCACCAGGGCCCATAACCTGATGAACAGCATACATAAAGACCATACTCACAGTGGACTGGGAAGACTGTGGTGAGATATGGAGGTAGGCTTGAAGCAGCAACAGAGATAGTCAAGCAAGTGAAGCAGATGGTAGTCTGGCACACAACAGATGAGAACTGGTGATATTACAGAGGTGAAGACATACCTGGCACACAACAGATGAGAACTGGTGATGTGCCAGAGCGTACAAAGTACTCTACTTATACTGCTACAGAGGGTGACACTGGTAACATAGAGTCACAGTAAATACAAGGAGCGCATTGTTCTATACACGGACAAAGGTGTAACGTTTCGTTCTGGATGTGGACTCTGACTCATCGGTGGTGACTTACGAGCGTCAGAAGTACTTAGTCACGGACTGCGCAGCATCAGTCAGCTGTACGATTTGGCATGTGATTGTACGATATGACTCATTCCTAGTAGTAGTTGTATTAGGGTTTGCTCTACTTACGCTATTGGCTAGTTACGGTTCAGGAGGAGCTTGAAAGCTACCTCATACATGTATATGAGGACTCGTATGAAGACCAGGATCCGCATCTTGGTCTTCTTCCAATACCACTTCTAGTCTCATCTCTTATACAAGGGATCCTCCCTTAGTGAGTCCACTCGTCCGGCATATCCTATCCGGATCCCCGTGACATCCGTCAGCCTCCGGCTACCCGCGTGTCTGACCAACCGTGTGGACAGTGTCCTATCCAGCAGGCGCTCTCTGTCATTGAGTCTTCCTCTACCACAACGAGCGTGTCGCCAAACCTTTCCATCAAATCTACGTTGTGGACCACGAATTGTGGGACGAACTCAAAGTCGTTCAATCCCCGCCCAGCAGCCTTCAGATAGGAGAAGACCTCCACGGATACATGGGACCAGAGGACCGTCTATTCCCTCACCCCGTTGACGTTTATACTACTTCCGCCAATAGGAACTACTACCTCCCACGAGGATCAGCACACCAGCTCGCCTAAGTCAGGCAACGTCCGTGGTAGACGTTACATTAAGACCAAGATCCCACCGTGGCTTATCCTCAGAATCCGAACACGACTACTAAAGACCTTTGGGTCCCCTTCAACCCATACCACATCGACAGACGAGGAGAAAGGAACGTCCCCGTCAAATACTTGAAGAACGCCTTTTGGTCGGACGACGCCCAAGACATCGGCTACGCCGCCCGATACAAAAAGCAATCCTATCCCATCGAATTCAACTTCGACCGTCACTGTTGGGTCGAACTCAAGTGGGACCACTCCCAGGACAAATACAAAGCAGTCCAACCAGCACACGACGTACTTCAGTGCAACATCCTTACAAGCGACGTCACCACAAGAGATCAGTGGGGCCCCATTGACGGAAAACCAATAGAAGAAGAACACGCGCGATCGCCAACACCAAAAACCCCAGCCCCATCCCCGTCGCTCAAAAGCAACCCAGAAGAGATACGCATCCTCGGAGAAGAAGAGACACACGAGGAGACAATCCTCGAAACATTAGCTGAGCAGATCCCTGTCATCTCACACATACCACGCATGGCAACCATCACCGAAGCAGAAACACAAGCACGAACGGCCTTCATGGGAGATATCAACCCCGAGACAGGCCATCGGAAGGAACAACCCGGAGGGGGAGGCGAGGACCCTCAGGGAGGAGGAGACGAAGGAGACGGAGGAGATAACGGCCCACCAATCGGATGGCCACTCGGAGCAACAAACCCAACACACCGAGCAGAGAAGTTTTTTGGGAAAGAACCGGTGGTCTTCACGGGAGACCGCACCAAAGCAGCTGAGTTTTACACCCAATGGACGCTGTTCACGAACTTAAACGACGAGAACACGATCATCCAAAACCCATATCGAAGGGCGATGCTCTTCCTCACCTACTTCCAAGGACCACTCGTAAACAAATGGATCCTCTCCACCTCAGAATGGCTAAAACAAGAAAAACGCCGGTTGAGTACCAACGACGAATGGCTGTGGGAAGCAGTAGCCGGGGGATTCAAAAGACAATTCACCAACACCCTCGAAGAAGAGAAGGCACGACAAGAACTCCGCTCCGGCATCAAAATGGAGAAAGGAGACATAGACGGCTACATAGCTAAGTTCGAACGCCTCGTCCGCCAGAGTAACTACCAAACCAGCACCCCCCTAGTCCTTGACTGCTTCACAGCAGGACTGCCCTACGACCTCTACCGCAACGCGTACCAATTCCACAACCCAAGCACCTACACCCAGTGGAAAGCGGCCGCCATAGAACAACAAAAGCGCTGGATCCACATGAACGCCCGGGTCGTCAACAAAAAACCTCCGCAGGGGCAAAACCAAGGACAGAATCGCCCACCGCGCAACCAACCCATGCGCCCATGGCAAACACCCCAGAAGCCAGGATGGCAACAATATCGCAACCACCCAGACGCTATGGACACCACCCCGGGCAGGGTCCGCGCTCGACTCGCAGACGCAGAAGAGGTCCTCGAAACATGGAGAAGGGATCAGCGCAACGGAAGACCTCCGGCCCGAAGACCACAGGGACGGGGAGTCATTGACGCAAGGGACGTAACCTGTTACACTTGTCAAAAGAAAGGACACTTCTCACGAGACTGCCCCACGTGGCAACGCCAGGGACCCCAAGTACGCGGTGCCTACATCGAAGAGGTCCAAAGTGTCCGAGAAGAACCCCTCATTGACCTCGAGGAAGGCAGCGAACGTGGAGCACGTGCCTCGGTAACCACTCCTCAAGATAGGGCAAATGAGTGGCTGGAAGGAGTCTCAGGATTGGACGAGGAGACGAAAGGATTGGTGATGAAGGAGTTGTGGGGAAAGAAGGATTTTCAGGACGCCTGAACCCATCGGCCTGGGTGAGGGCATTAAAAAGTGACTCTGTGTTCATAACGCGCTATCATTCTATGCATGTTCCAGTTTCGACTCGCACAAGTCACTTCATGGCCGACAAAAGAGCTCTGGTAGATTCTGGAGCCACCAACAACTTCATACACCCCGCGTTCCTTAAAAAGATGGGAATCGGGTCCATAGAGCTGGACCGACACCGCAACATTTGGAATATCGACGGAACACACAACAAATCGGGAAAAATCACCCACTACGTAGACCTCGAAGTCCAAACCAAAGGAGAGAAAAAGGTCATGCGATTCCTCATCACCGATGTAGGAGGAGAAGACCTAATCCTCGGCTACCCCTGGCTTGCCACCTTCCAACCCACCATCCAATGGGCTAGCGCCACCCTTAAAGCAGATGAGTACCCAATCATCATACGAACCACAAACCCCGCTCGCAAAAACATAGACCCAGTAATCGCCAAAGCAGTGGTACGCGCCGCCCTAACTAGGGTCATCGAAGAAGAGAAGGAAGGCATCGTCCGACAACTCGAACAGGAATGCTCAATACGAGGAGCAAGATTGGAAGAAAACGAGGAAGAAGTCCACCTACGAGCCACCACGTCCACGGAACTAGCAATCAAGGCACAACAATACACCCAGAAGACAGAAATACCCGACGAATACAGGAGGCACGCCAAAGTATTCAGCGAGGAAGAATCGCACCGACTCCCCTCCTCGAAACCCTGGGATCACGCCATTGACCTCAAACCCAACGCACCCAGCGCCATCGACTGCAAAGTCTATCCGATGAACCAAACGGAAGACAAAGCCCTCAAAGAGTTCTTGGACGAGCAACTGGCAAAAGGATACATCAGACTGTCGAAATCCCAGTACGCATCCTCTTTCTTCTTCATCAAAAAGAAGGACGGAAAGCTACGCCCGGTACAGGACTATTGAAGACTCAACGAATGGACCATACGCAACCAATACCCACTCCCACTCATCCCAGAACTCATCACGGACCTAAGCGGCGCCTCCATATTTTCCAAATTCGACGTCAGATGGGGGTACAACAACATACTGATTAAGGACGGCGATCAACCCAAGGCAGCATTTAAGACGAAATATGGACTATTTGAACCATTGGTGATGTACTTCGGGCTGACCAACTCTCCGGCAACGTTCCAAGCAATCATGATCGAGATCCTCCAACCGGTCATTGACTACTGGGAACAACGAGGGACAATCATACGGGTATACATGGACGACATCGCAGTAGCTTCGAACAACATGGAAGACCACACCGCAGCCATACACGATATCTTAGACGTGCTGGAATCCAACGACCTCTTCCTGAAACCGGAAAAATGCATCTTCCACGCTCCACGCATCGATTACCTGGGGGTAATCATTGAAAAGGGGGTGACTCGCATGGACCCCATCAAAATTTCGGGCATCAAAAACTGGCCTACCCCCACAAACGTAAAGCAGGTGCGATCATTCCTAGGATTCTGCAACTTTTACCGCGCTTTCATTCGAAATTTTGCCACATACGCACGACCCCTCAACCGCCTAACGAGAAAAGACACCACATGGCAATGGGGGACCGAAGAACAAGCGGCACTGGACAAACTCAAGGCACTCGTAACAACGGAACCGGTACTCGCACATCCAAAGCTTGACAAACAATTCGAACTCGAAGTCGACGCCTCAGGATTCGCGGTAGGAGCAGTACTACTACAGAAGGGAGAAGACGGCAAAAGACACCCGATCGCCTATTACTCCAACACCCTCAACGCAGCGGAAAGGAACTACGACATCTACGACCTGGAGTTACTGGCAATCGTGAAAGCCCTCCGTAACTGGCGGCAATACCTGGCGGGATCCCCACACAGGATCAAGGTATTCTCGGACCACATGAACCTCCAATACTGGAGATCTCCCCAGAAGATTAGCAGACGAGTGGCACGGGAAGTACTAGAACTCTCAGAATACGACATCGAGATTCACCACATTAAAGGAACCTCGAACGGTCGCGCAGATGCCCTATCATGACGCCCCGACTACGACCAAGGAGACAGAGACAACGAACAGGTAACAGTCCTCCCTGACGACGTATTCGTGAGAGCCTCCATGCTAGATACCACGGAAGACCCCCTGCGCCTGGCCAAGGTTATCCCCGTAGCAGAAATGGAACCGACACTGCCCATATACAGGCAGAATGAAGACACGTTACGGAAATGGGTGGACCCCCACGGCCTCAAGAAGATAGAGGGCACATGGTACAAAGAGGGAAGACGCGTAGTCACTTCCGGCCCCCAACATCACACAGACCTCATCAAGGCACACCACGATCCACCGGTATACGGACACCCCGGAATCAGTCGAACAATCCAATTGGTAGAACGCCACTACTGGTGGCCCGGACTGCGCAAAGAAGTGATGGACTACGTCAAAGGGTGCGGCGACTGTCAACGGATCAAGGTCAACACGCGGCCACAACGCGCAGCACTCCAACCCATCTACCCTAAACCGGAAGCTATGCCGTTTGAAACCATTGCCCTTGACTTCATCACTAAACTCCCCGTGGCACAGGACTGTGACTCGATCCTCACGATAACGGATCACGATTGCACTAAAATGGCCTTATTCATCCCCTGCCAAGAAGAGATAACGGCAGAAGGAACCGCCGCCCTGTACGTAAAACACGTGTTCCCACGATTCGGATTACCCTCCAAAATAATCAGCGACAGAGACCCCCGATTTGCGTCAAAGTTTACACGCGAACTATGCCTAATCCTGGGAATCCAGCAGAACATTTCCACCGCGTATCATCCGCGAACGGATGGACAGTCGGAACGTACCAATCAATGGTTGGAACAATACCTTCGCTTCTGGGTCAACGAACGACAGGATAACTGGCTGAACTATCTCCCGATGGCCGAATTCACACACAACAACTGGCCCCACGAGGCGACCAAGCAGTCCCCCTTTAATCTACTAATGGGGTATAACCCGCGAGCAGACTGGACGGACAGACCCTCCCCTATTCCACAGGTAGCGCTCAGGGTCAAACAGTTCAAAGAAGCACGGAAGCGCGCCCAGGAACTGATGATCAAAGCGCAGCAACGATGGGTCCAGAACAAAGATACGCCCAAATACCAAATCGGGGACCAGGTCTGGCTAGAAGGACGCCACCTCCGGACCAACCAGCCAACCGCAAAGCTTGCGCCCAGAAGACATGGCCCATTCAGGATAATTCAGGTGATGTCCGCAGTCAACTATCGCTTGGAACTTCCCACGCAGTGGAGCATCCATCCAGTGTTCCATGTGGACCTCCTAACTCCTTATCGCGAGACACCCACGCACGGACCAAACTATCAGCGCCCACCTCCAGATCTGGTAGAAGGAGAAGAGGAATACGAAGTCGAGAAGATTCTAGACTCTCGGCGGTTCGGCCGCAGTCGCAAATTGCAATACCTCGTCAAATGGAAGGGCTACCCAGACTCGGACAACCAGTGGGTCTCCAAGGATGACGTATTCGCCGACGAAGCCGTGCGGAAGTTCAAACGATCAAACCCCGCCAGAGAAGTGCATATAAGCATGGGCATAACCCAAGAGACGTCTTCATCCCCCTCTCCCACATACCATTCCACTCATGTCCCACACCCCAGTGACGATCCTCTACATCGCCGACGATGCAATCCCAGTACGGACCATACAATCTACGCCATCGTCACCCCTGCAGATTCCCGTCACCGTTCAACCAAGCAGAGATGGTCTTCCTTCCCCCGGGGCATCCCCAATTCCTTCGCCGTCCCCCACTCTTTACTCCAGCTCCCTCGCGGACAGTTATGTCCCGACGAGACCGCAAACACCGGCACCCAGCGACGACGGGCTCGGAATCAGGGACAGTCACCTCCCCGGAGACCCATACGACCCGGCAGAGCACCTCTCGCCGCATCAATATCTCCGTTACGCCACCCATCTCACCACGACACACTCGGAAACCCCCCCGTTATGCGGAACCACGGGGGAAGTACTCACCGCGCCGCCGATGGCTCGATCCCCGCTACGAGTCCATCCGGAACAGGAACAAAGCCCGGTTCCCCGATGCGGCGTGGAAACGCCTCCACCCGCGGGGTTCCACCCCAACAGGGGAGCACATTATATTCCCTTTCCTATCAGAGACGCTCACGAAAAACTTTGGCCGGCCCGTTTTACTCAGCTCATTCTCACCGCCGACCCCTTCGTCCTCGCCTATCGACAGGGGAGCGACCAGCAGTACGGGAAGCCCGTTCACGCCACTTCCCAGTGCCTATCAAACCCGCCAGTGTACACCGACGACGACCTAGTCTTTCTCGACACGGAAAGCGGGCTGCGCCAATCAGTGGATCGCGCCCTCCTCGAGATCCAAGACCTCACCCTGCTGGCAGAAGTGCATCGCTTCCGCAGCATGTGCGCCGGGTACGCGGCGAAGGAGAAAGAGGTCCTGCAGAAGGTCCAGGAGTTGGAACGCATCGGGGTAGATCGCAAGTTGAGTGTCATCCGCCTACAGCGAGCCAACGCGATCGAGAGGATCGAGGACCAGCGCGACGGAGTAGGCCGCGGTCGTACGCTGGCACAGAAAGCCACCGAACACCTCTAGGAGCGTCGAGCTGGGGCTCGAGTCTGAAAAGGGGGTGATGTAACGTTTCGTTCTGGATGTGGACTCTGACTCATCGGTGGTGACTTACGAGCGTCAGAAGTACTTAGTCACGGACTGCGCAGCATCAGTCAGCTGTACGATTTGGCATGTGATTGTACGATATGACTCATTCCTAGTAGTAGTTGTATTAGGGTTTGCTCTACTTACGCTATTGGCTAGTTACGGTTCAGGAGGAGCTTGAAAGCTACCTCATACATGTATATGAGGACTCGTATGAAGACCAGGATCCGCATCTTGGTCTTCTTCCAATACCACTTCTAGTCTCATCTCTTATACAAGGGATCCTCCCTTAGTGAGTCCACTCGTCCGGCATATCCTATCCGGATCCCCGTGACATCCGTCAGCCTCCGGCTACCCGCGTGTCTGACCAACCGTGTGGACAGTGTCCTATCCAGCAGGCGCTCTCTGTCATTGAGTCTTCCTCTACCACAACGAGCGTGTCGCCAAACCTTTCCATCAAATCTACATTGTGGACCACGAATTGTGGGACGAACTCAAAGTCGTTCAATCCCCGCCCAGCAGCCTTCAGATAGGAGAAGACCTCCACGGATACTTGGGACCAGAGGACCGTCTATTCCCTCACCCCGTTGACGTTTATACTACTTCCGCCAATAGGAACTACTACCTCCCACGAGGATCAGCACACCAGCTCGCCTAAGTCAGGCAACGTCCGTGGTAGACATTACAAAAGGAGTGGATGTAAAGAAGAACAAGGCGATAAAGAACAAGAAGAGTCCAGACTATGATATCATGGTGACATCACAATAAAGATAAGGAAACAAAGGGAAGTACATAGACGTAGTACAAGGACAGTCCAGAGTGGTCCATGATGTCATGTACATGTGTGATGTCATAGATAAGAGAATACAAGAAGTCCGAGATTGTAAAGATCAAAATAATCTAATCTACAAGTCCTGTATCTGTATGTCCATTGAGCCGCTAAGTGCGCTCAGGCCACTTATCAACAGTACCGCTGCATGGAGACGACAAACTTGAACGAGCGGCGGGCCATGTGTTCGAGTTCACGCTTGAGTTTGTCTGTGTTGCCGCCAAACATCTGGACGACCTCGGGGTTTTCGACATGATACAGTAGCTTGATCGCCTTCCCGTTCATCATACCCGAAACAGTGCGGTACAGTGTCTCGAAACGTAACGAAGCCCAGATGCGCGTGCGCAGGGTAAACTCCAGTGCGGCACTCTTGAAACTGATGCAGTAAAACGTTAGGTCGTCGAGTTTCGATGAGCTCTTCTCGCCACCTGGGAATGCGCCATCAAACATCTCCGATTCCTGAGCGAGGATCTTGGTGTCTCTGACAAAGTTCTCCCACTCGAGACCATGCAGTTGCTTGAGATACTCGAGGAGCGTGACGTGTGTGTTGATGTCGGACTCCTTGATGATTTCCCGCAAGGAAAGGAGGATCTTGGGGACAAATCACGCAATCAATAGACGCCGAAAATAGGGAATAAATGCGTACCTTTTCGTTGTAGTGGGGTGTTAGGACCGTGAAGGTAGGCATCGCGTCAACCGGAAGCGCCTCGGGAAGCGCTGTCGTAAGCGACTGAGCGAAGAAGGAGATCCGGCGGCATCTGGGCTGGAGCTTCTGCACGTGGTCAATGGACAGTAAGTGCTCGCGATACATCGAGATGATGATCGCATTCCAGATCTGAGAGACGAGGACCTGATGACAGAACAGTCAGCGATGAGCGCGTGTGCACGGCAAAACATGTACTGAACCTCTAAATCTGACGTTGCCAGGATCTGGAGTATATGCGCTTCCGCAAGTGGGCAAAAATATCCCTCCAAGGCGTCCAGATCGATAACCCGAGCATGAAGGAGCGCGCAATGGAATAACGGTATCTCCAGACGCTGTACCAACCAGAAAGTGTCGAGGGGAAAATAGTACGAGATCCATAAATGAAACATGATCGTGAGAGTGAAGATGGCCTGATTGCCGGCAGAGCGAATTACCGAACAACGTTTCTTGACAATTTCTGGATTTTAATTGGCACGGATAGGGTCGCGGAATGCGAGGGTACAGGACAAAAGTAAGACTCGGTGAACTTGCACCCAAAGACGAGGAACCAGAGAAAGACGCTCCATAGGCGCGCCTGAGAGTGCAGGAGGAGGGTAGCTGGCCCGTGGAAGGTTCGAGAGCGAGGATACTTGCGGGATTTGCCAGCGACGCGGGCCGCCAAACACCCGACTGAGAGCATGATTGCCGCAACAGCAAGGTCGCGACTACGGAGATGAAGAATTGAACGATGCCGAGAATGAGAGCGAGGGATCCGCCGCCGTCCGCCTGGTTCTCTACGATAGCGATGTAAAAAGTGGGGCCAGCTGTGAGGGCAAGTGTGACTAGGAGGAAGAGAGTAGGTGGCGGGTGAGGTGCGACGTGTTATTTCAAGTTGTCGGGATGTACGAGAATTCTGCGAGCGAGAACCATGATGACTGTGGCCACGGCGCCTCCAAGGGCTGTGGCAGACCACGTCAAAGCGGACGAGTGTCGTCGGTCTGGTAGATGGTCGGGGCGTTGTAGGCGGTGTAGAACCAAAAGAGGGAGACGTGAATGACCCAAATGCAATTAAAATTGACGAGAAATGACCGATAGATCGCTTCTCGTAGTACGCCTTGAAGAACGCGCAATTCCAGTCGATGCGGTCGAAACGCATGAAGCGCTGTGCAGAAGGGATATCTGCAAGACGAGTCTAACGAAGAGATCAATAAATGGAATAAGGTAACGGAAATGGACGCACCTTGTCCGTGAGGACAATCCAAGCGAAACCCTCTAGTACTCATTTACATCATCATAACCAATGATGCGATCGTGATCACACTCCCGCCGTACAAACTTGCCGTCCACGGATTCACAACCTTGATCACGAATGAAGGGATAGAGCGGCTTGACGATCGCGCGAAGGTAGATAGAGACCTTCTGGCACGGGATTGGTGCGGTCTTGGCATTCGGGAGCGGTAAGAATCGTCCGCACATTTGAAGATGAAGTAGAGCCAGGAACAAATCGGACTTGGGCAGCCTCTCCCCAGCAGAGAAGATAAAGTGCTATCTGCCGCATGCGGTCGTACTGAGATATATCGTTCGCTGCCAACAGCGTTCGAGGGCGCCGGTCAGGGACTTTCCGAGTGATTGGGGCCGCCGCCACGCTTGGAGCGGAGACGCTGGAGACCGGGATTTCGCGTATGACCGACAGCGTCGGGGCGAACAAGTCGGGGGACAAAGCTCAATCTGCGGTAGTTCGCATGCTGACCACCGATATAGTCCACATTAAGGGTGAGGAGGGCTAGATATGGAGACATGCGGGACGCACGACCAAGCGCACGACCGTCGAGAGGTGGACTATCGAGGCTGTGAGCAACAAGCTCTGAGAAAATTGTGGCGCTAGATATTTCTAGTAACATCTTAGGGAACGGCGCGTTCAATACCCGGGCTCGCGACCACCACCGGGTGTGTTTACACAATCGAGAAGATAGTCACGTGATCTCTCCGCGCATGGAATGATCACGTGCACTGGCGCGCAATGTCGCAATGTGAAAGGTAGGGTGTTTTGACCAAGACAGTGCTCGGGTACAGACATAGAAAGTTTGGGCGGCCTGTCCCAAATGGGATTGGCCCAAGGATTGGCCACACAAGCCTGCAGGGTCCGTGGCCTGGAAGAACTCGGACACGACAATAATCCAACTGACATTTCGACTCGACTTAACAACCCGAGGGTGTCCAGTCCGGCGTGATCCGAGGTGAAGCCAAACTACGGGAAGGCTCCCATCTCCCCATTCATCACGTCTCTTTACAGTAAATCCACTTTCCGTGCATATCGCATTCCCCCACGCAACTAGGGTGCATGACGAAGTATGACCCTTTCAAACTTGATCTGAGTGCAGGCAGGTCGTCATCCCAACCCCCTCACTTCTACCTCTCCACCAGTCACTGCTCTCGTATTTCTCATCTTGGATATTCTCATAGTCGATCAAGAAGTTGAAGCCATCTGGGCGTGCGTCTCTCTCATATTCTCTTGTTCCCCCACACCTCCTTAGGAAACCTAACCAATTTTCGTCTAAATAGTTCTTCCTTTTCGTCCGCTATTTCGTAGTTGCCATGCAGATGTCACTTTATTTTATTTGTAGCCTTTCCAGATCGTCGTCTTTTCATTTCATCTCAGTGCCCTGCTGTTCGTACACTCGACCTTCAGACCTACAGTAATTCCGTCAAATGGTATATCTTCCAACAGGTCGGCACCCAAGCTCTCTTAGCAGCAGTTGAGTTCATCCTCATCGTTCGCGGTGAGTTATGACCTTTCCCTTATCGCTATGCTGACTGTTCATTTCGAGTACACGCCTTGTATGCGCACATTGATTCTCGTCCTGTTTTTTCTTTGTGGAGAATATCATCATGATCGTCACCCTCATTAGGGTTGTTCCCGAAATTGGCTTCGACCCTTGCTTCGACCCCACCTATACCGTCTTAGTGACCCTTCGCGTTAATGCCAGCTTCTACCTTGCCACTGGGAACTCGCCCAACACATCGATCGCCTTTCCCTGGTTCCTCTCCATCGAGGTGTTCACTGGCGCACATCATGCTCAGTTCAACCTCCACGCCCCTTTGACGTATCGGCCGATTCGAGTGGGTCGCACTCCGGCGCCGGCATGTTGTGAAGGTTCAACAGCAAGCAGCAACATTACGGGGGTCATCAAGCACTTATGTCGGTGCATATGCTATTAGTAAGCGTACTGACGCGAAATAAGACTTGTCTTAGCCATCATGTCGGGCTCCAGGTTTTGACGGTCATGCTATGTTGCCAGAACGTTCCTAACTCTCATACCTAGAATAAGTAACAAAGTGCATGATAAAGTGTTCTACTAAGTAGGGGGTTAAATGAGTGGAGACGAATATTTGTGCGTTTAATAAACATGCTAGGCGCATGTGTGTGGGCAAGACGAGATGAATAATGGGTAAAGATCGTATGAGGTCTGCTCGGCTTGGAGCTGAGGCCCGAAGATGGGGCAGATCGGTACCCATAGCTTTATCATTCGCGATAACGCTGTCAGATATAAGCGAAATCGTGAAGGCACCATAATAATAAACGCACCCGCATCGATGTTGAACGTGACCTTTCTGAGCTTTGGACACGCCACCACGGATATTCGTGAACGTCGCGTTGAGGAAGTCGGGGTGTCCGTAATGCAGCTTGCCGCCAATCCACGCCAGCGAGCGCGCCGTGAGCGTACCAAACGTCTGCTCTAGCGGCGATGTCGCTGAGTATACCGATGTTCCCCGAGAAGATGTACTTGCATGCGCCGACGATGGCTGACGATGGCGACAGGCGCGGCCTTGAACTCCTTCTGGCCCCACTGGGCGTAAGGACTCTGGCTGCTGACCGAGTACTTCAAACTCGGCGAGGACGCTGCGGATCTTAAGACATTCCTCCAGATAGTTGTCCTGATTGTCGTCGAGGAGCTGTAGGCATTCGCCATGGTAGAATATGATCGCGTGATTCTGGTTGTCCGACTTGCCGTCGCCGAGAATGGGGTTTCCGGGAAACTCGATACAGAACTTGGGCTTGCGTGGCCCGTCTGCGGATTAAACTCGGAATGGCCATCAATGAGGGCAGAGTAGAGACGTGGCTCGCCGCCGTCCTTGCGCGGCTCCTCCTCGAGGTAGGTAATCTGGAGTTACGGGTAAGCGCGCAGCAAGAACTCGGCATTCTCGTGCTCCTCCTTGTTGAACTTGGAACTTGGAGTACCGCCGCATGAAGACGACAAACTTGAACGAGCGGCGGGCCATGTGTTCGAGTTCGCGCTCGAGTTTGTCTGTGTTGCCGCCGAACATCTGGACGACCTCGGGGTTTTCGACGCGGTACAGTAGCTTGATCGCCTTCCCATAGTTCATCATGTGCGAAAAAGTGCGGTACAGTGTCTCGAAACGTAACGAAGCCCAGATGCGCGTGCGCAGGGTAAACTCCGGTGCGGCACTTTTGAAACCGATGCAGTAAAACGGTAGGTCGTTGTGTTTCGATGAGCTCTTCTCGTCACCTGGGAATGCACCATCAAACATCCCCGATTCCTGAGCGAGGATCTTGGTGTCTCTGACAAAGTTCTCCCACTCGAGACCATGCATTTGCTTGAGATACTCGAGGAGCATGACGCATGTGTTGATGTCGGACTCTTGATGATTTCCTGCAAGGAAAGGAGGATCTTGGGGACCACGCAATCAATAGACGCCGAAAATAGGGAATTAATGCGTACCTTTTTGTTGTAGTGGGGTGTTAGGACCGTGAAGGTAGGCATCGCGTCAACCGGAAGCGCCTCGGGAAGCGCTGTCGTAAGCGATTGAGCGAAGAACGAGATCCGGTGCTCCGCTTTCGAACCTGGCGGGAAGAAGCTGCCTTTGAAACCTTGTCGGTCTGAGCGACGAAGGGGGGAGCACGGAGACTGCGGTGGTCATCTGGGGTGTCAAAGTGTCAACCCGGTGATAAAGGAGCTTCTGCACGTGGTCAATGGACAGTAAGTACTTGCGGTACGATTGGCGTTCGCATTCCATATCAGAGAGACGAAGACCTGAGGACGAACAGTCAGGTCGATGAGCGTGTGAGCATGACAAAACATGGATGCACCTTGGGCTTGTACTACCGAACCTCTATATCTCATTGCCATGATCTTGGAGTATATCAGTTTCGGTACAGGCAAAGGCGTCCCTCCAAAGCAACCCATCGACAACTTGAGCGTGTAAGGAGTGGGCAATGGAATACACGGTTTCAGACGATGTACCACAGGAATGTGTCGAAGAAAAAGAGTACGAGATCTATGATGAACATGATCGTGAGCGGAGCGCCTCGGGAAGCGCCGCTGTATGCAAGGGAAGAACGATTGTGAGAGCAAATATGGCCTGATTGCAGCAGAGCGAATTACCGAACAACTTTCGTGACAATATTCCAGCCGTGGCACGGTCGCGAAATGCGAGGGTGAGCAAAAAGCACGGCTCAATGAACTTCCACACAAAGACGAACCAGAGGATTTACCGCCGTCCGTCTGGTTGTCTACGATAGCGATGTAAAAAGTTGGGCCAGCTGTGAGGACAAGTGAGCCTGGCGGGTGAGGTGAGACGTGTTATTCCAAGTTGTCGGGACGTACAATAATTCTGCGAGCGTTGGGAAAATCATGATGACCGTGGCTACAGCACCTCCAAAGGGCCAAGGCGGACCACGTCAAAGCACGAGTGTGAGATGGTCGCGTTATAGGCAGTGTAGAATCCAAACAAGATACAAATGCGGTTGAAGTTGACGAGTAATGGCCGAAGGATCGCTTCTCGTGTCTTGAAGCGAATTCCAATCGATGCAGACGCAAGAAGGGCTGTGCAGGAGGGATAACCATAAGCCGAGTCTAACGAAAAAATCAATAAATAAAAAACGAAATAAGGGAAATGGACGCACCCTGTCCGTGAGCGATATCCTCTGGGTACCAGCTGATTTACATCACCACAACCAATGATGCAATCGTAGTCACGCTCCTGCCATACAAACTTGCCCCACTGATTCATAACCCTGATCACAAATGAAGCGATAGAGCAGCTTGATGATGGCGTGAGGGTAGAAACCTTCAGGGATCGACATGGAGGCGGTTCTGGCATTCGGGCGAGCGGTAAGAGTCGTCCGCGCATTTGAAAATGAAACAGAGACAGTCGAAAACGAACCGGATTTGGGCGGCCTGTCCCCAACGGAGGAGATAGATGGCCACATGAGCCTGCAGGGCCGTCCGCGACCTGGAAGGACGCGACGATAATGCGACTGACATTTCGACTCGACTCGACAACCAGAGACTGAGACCACGGGTAATGCGCACGGGCAGACCCGAGGGTGTTCACAATGGGTGTTGATGTCACTACCAGCATAAGAGACATTTCAATCAAATCTTGAAGAAAGAATCGTACCTCGTGTAAGGCTCGAAAAACACCCGTTGACGTGGTATGCATAGGGGCCAGGGGCAACGAGGAGAACGTACACAGTTCATATTTCAAAAGAGTGGCCCATTCCCACGACTCGGTGAGATTCCGGAGTACTGGAACTGCCCTTGCGAAGCGGGACTGCCCTCGTATGTTTCATACGTGCCTTGCGTTTGCACCATCTCGCAGCTAGCTTCTACTGCAGCGTGGTAGATGGTCTGAAAGATATGCTGGTTAAACAAATGCGCCTCAGGCGAATCAAAAGGCACACACAGAACCATGAACGCAGTCAACTGCCAGTCCCTGAACAAGGCCGATCGGACAATGACACATCTTCGAGCGGCACACTTCTTGTTTTGGTCTGCACCTGCAAAATTACATACCAAAGTTTCTGCACAGGAATCGTCTTGCGAGCACGGCCCTTCCTAAAATTTGGCGCCATAGGTCTCGTGCAAATTGGGTACTTCATCAGGTAGGAATCAGTCTTTGTTGGCTACGCGCTTCATGCCGTAGAGAACGTCAGTAAGAGCGGAAAACATGTCGATAAGTACGCTCACAAGAGGTTGGGTATCCAGACCGTGCACGACAACAGGAGTATCCGACCCAAGAATTGTTGTGCGAGCATGAATTGTGCAACAAGAACTCGCTGCAAGACAAAACTTCCAGTTGAATACTAGCACACGCGAACACATGATGAAGTATAACTCGCCGTAATTGATGATGAAGTCAACTTGAAATGAGAACTAGTGCGGGTTGAACAGGAGAGTGATACACGAGAATCGAAATCCAAAAGTAGATCAGGTACGGGGTCCAGAACGAGAGGGTAACGTCGGAATGAAGGTAGAGTCTTTCTGGCACAGACAGGATCGAACGAGTGGTAATAGTCGTCCATACATTTGAAAATGAAACAGAGACAGTCGGGAACGAATCGCTTCTCACCGAGTGTGGAATCAAAGTCAAGCAGAGACCGGTCAAGTCCACGTGACTCTTTCATGCATGGAGAGGTCACATGATTATTTCCTCTCCGTCGCACCGCATTCCTCCTTTCTAGAGGAGTTTTCCCCTCTCTTCCAGACATCTGGGGACCCGCTGATCCTGTTTTTACACCCCCTGATTGGCGATCTATTGCCGTTTTACTCCTGTGTGGATTCCAAGCCCAGTCGATTACATAGTAACTACGCATGCCACATGTCGCTTGCTCACCAGCACGACCCACCGCCGTTCACACCCAGTGTCCAGCACCCGCTCCTCAACCACTGACGCGAAGTCAAGATAGAACTGAAAACGAACGTAGGCCCTTCCGTCCAACCAGGACCGACTTGGGTATGTCTTTACAGTTTCATATTTCATCTCGCTTCCGTCTCAATCACGGAGATTTCCCAAGAGGTATGTTTTGTTGCAACAAATGGTTTTGAGATGTGTAGCTTCCGCCATCCGTCTCCATTCATATCGAGGAATTCGATGAGATGCGGTTTTACGGGAGCGCCAAGCCCTCTTCCGCCATCCGTCTCCATCGACCATATCGAGGAATTCCTCGGTCAGATGCGGTTTTAGAGCGCACATTAGTAGTGAGGTGGATCTAGGACAGGACGGAGGTAGAGTCGAACGACCTCCGTGGATACTACGGTGAGCACGATCGTTCCTTCATACTTCCTTTCATTTCCTGATGGGTCTTCCCTCAGCAGGCTCGTCATATCCCCCAAGCCTTTGCAAGCTGCACATCCACGAGCGGTGTCTTCCCACCTCGGCCCCGTGCGTTCCCGACTGTGACGGCCTAGACGCAACCTGGACCCGGACCACATGCCATCAACCCCGGGACGTCGATATGGGTGACGACCATTATAAGGTGATGACAGACGTCAACGGCGAGGCGACGACCGCGACAACAAAGCGACGACAACGGCAATGAGGACGACGACATAACAGATAACCAATCGCATGGCGGCCTTCCCCACTGCTCGTTGCGTTCTTTTTGCTTTAAATCGAACTCAGCGTTTATACTCTAATAATGGTGTCTGAGCTTTGTTGGGGATGCCTTGATCGTACACTCCTGTCGCTGCCAACCTCCTGTCCATGATGCGATGGCGGCGACGGCGACCACGTCAACGGTGAGGAGAGAACCACATCCGACGATGATGGCAGCCACGACGGTCATATGACCACGACCATTGCGAGGCGATGATGACCGTGACCACAGCAACGGTGAGGATATCGTCGTCTCGCGTCGCTTCCGCACTCACGTTCTGGCGGCACCTCCCTTCTACTTAGCCTATTTCCTTTTCTATAGTCATCTGTCGGTCCGAATTCCTGGCTTTGAGCTGCAATTGACGTATGCGCTCGGCATATGACGCCGGTGCTTATGGCTGCCCGAAGAAGAATTTGATCTGCTTCCGCCATCCGTCTCCCGTCAACCGCATCGAGGAATCGCTCGATCAGATGCGGTGAGCTCTCTTCGAACTTGTAGGGTTTCGTCATCGAGATCAGGGGCTACGATCTATGATATGCGGATCTAGGGGATGGAATAGAGGTAGAGAGCCGAATATATGCAAAAGTAAACAAACGGCATCCGGCCCTCCCAGTCCCCTCAAACCAGGACCGACTGGGGTATGTTTTTACAGTTTCATCTCGGTTCGCTGTCTCACCCTATCAATCACAGTGATAGCCTTTACCATTCTTATGTGGCAACCACTTGCGTGTCGCAGAAGGACAACCTTAAGGTACGTTTTTGTTGCAACACATGGTGTAGATGCTTCTGCCATCCGTCTCCATCGACCAATGACCATATCGAGGAATTCGATCAGATGTTGTTTTACAACGAAAGCTCTCTTCCGCCATCCGCCTCCATCGCGTTCCGAATTTATAGAGGGTCTGATTGGGATCAAGGGCTACGGCTATCTGGGAACAGGCTGAGGTAGAGTCGAACGGCGTATGTCAATGAGGTCCGTACACATCCCTCGCTTTGTCACGTCTTTCTCATTTCGTTGGCGACAGTAGAAGACGAGGTCACCGAAGAGCACGTATTCGGAGCACGTTCCATCGGTGGTTGGTGAGCACGATCGTTCCCCCATATTTTCTTTCTTTCATTTCATGATGATGGTCTTCTTGGCATGCTTGTCTATCTCCTAATCTTCTCCGGGGAGCCATAGCACTTCAACGACGATGCCAGCCACGAGGTGTGAGCTTCTGACACCGGTCCCGCGCGATCCCGACTTTGGCAGCCCAGATCATCATGCCATCAACCATGGGGCGTGGACGGGCGACGAGTCATTACGAGGTGATCACAGTCGTCGTCGTCACCATCATCGTCATCATCGTCAACGGCGAGGCGACAACCGCGACAACAAAGTGACGAAGACAATGGTAATAACGACGACAACAACACAATAGCACGTCCACAACCATGATTGCAACTCCTCTTTTTTTACAACTCACTGGTATCGTTTCTTCCGCACTCTCATGTTCTCGCAGGTTACTCTCTTTTCTACTTGGCCTTTTTTTTTTCTTCCCCCTAACCCCCGCAGAATCTTACCACCTAGCACTGGTTTTACCTACATAGCTTGCGCATGAATAGCACCTCGCGGAGAAAGGTCAGGTCCACGTGACTCTTCCATGCGTGGAGAGGTCACATGATCATTTCGGCGTTCATCCACTTTCCACAGGAGTTTTTCTGTCCTGTGCTCCTGTTTTCACACTCCATCCCACCTCCTATAAATCGGCAATCGATCGCCATATCTCCCATTTTACTCCTGTGTGGTTTCCCACCACCCAGTCGATTACAGTGGAGCCGCATCTTTCAGAAGGCGCATAGCATGCCCTTGCTTGTAATTCAACTGTTGGCGGTATCGGCTGACTATTGTGTCTCTTATGCTTGCGTACATTTTTGTGTACGTTTTTGTTGAATGTGTTAGCAACTCGGACAAAGCCGAATAATGTGCATCATTGAAGTCCGTATGCATTGCTTCGTCGTGTCTTTGCAATTCATTCCTATCACGTCACGCAGGAGCGGTGTACAGTTTAGAATGACACTGAGCGACAGTAGAAGATGAGGACATCGAAGAGCATGAGTTCGGAACATGCTCCATGGGTGCTTCAGCCGGTAAGCACGATCCCACGCGTCCTTTCCATTTGCTGATGGGTTTTAGCATGCCCATCCCGTATCTCTCATCGACGATGCATCAGGAAGCCTCGGTATTTCGACGACGATGCCAGCCCCGAGCGGTGTGGGCATCTCGACCGCATATCTATTTTGCCGCTATTACCCAATGGCCATCGCACCGTTCCACATATGGGGTCTTGTCGGTAACCGTGAGGAACGTGTTTGCGAGTCATACTATCATGTTCTTTATGCCTGTTCCATGCCTACGGTGCGGTCACTCGAACTTACCATCCGCACGCAACCCTGAGTGTGACGGTCTAGTTGCAGTCACATCCAAGCTGGACCCGGACCACAACCACTGACACGCTACCGCCACCTGGACGAGGGCGCGGGCGACAAGGGCTATGAGGTGAGCACCCTAACGACGACTGCAGTGAGGTGATGGCGATGGCGACTATTCGATGGCGAGGTGTGTCGGCCAGTAGCTCGCTTGATCCCAAACTCGTTTTCAAGAGGGACGCGTGGATGGCATCAGTCTTACTCTATGCGTCTTTTGAATGGTCTGTGGCATCCGAGCTGTCTTGGGCCCCTTATTTCCAGACCCCCATATTATGGCTAATAGTACAGTCATGACGACAATCGACGACAAGGTGATGACGACGGCAATACGACAGCAATACGACTGCTGTGACGACCACGATCACGAGGCGACGATGAAGTGACGAAGACGACGGCGATGAGGATGAGGATGGCGTCGCGAGTCGCGACGATGACACGACGACAACCACTTCTGGAGCAGCTGGTTGGGCGGGGCGGGAGATAGACAATAGCGTGTATACAGTATCAATAATATATGGTATTCCTCTTGGGCCGTGCCATGGCACATCCTACAGCAGTACAGCACCCGCGGGCATACCTTTCCATGCATGGAAAGGTCACGTGATCATTTTAAGCGCCTATAAATCGCTAATCTCCGAGACTCCGATGCGTCGCTTCTTTTACCTCATCTCCCATCAAGGTTCGTGCCTCATCTGTCATTTTTGATCATCCCTTCTAATTACTTCTTGACAGCCTATAGCTGAACATATCTGATCTTATCCAAGATTTTTTCGAAATCTAAGAGCCCCTAGCACAGCAAAAAGGTGAGTTATTCACTAGATGGAAAATTTCGAAAAAAAATTTACAGTTCACCCAAAAAAGGCAACACGCTTATATAAGCCACATCACAGTGAGTCTCTCTCAATCTAAGCATTCCTCAGTGCTAATAAATTACAATTAAATTGCGAAAAATATCGGAATTTTTTTTGGCCAATCCCTGCCCACACAAAAGTGAGTACCTTTTATTCTATTGATGTAAAAATGTTCTTAAATTCCGAAAAAATATCCATTTCATATAGGAACCTTCCCAATCCCTGCCCTACAACCACACAAAAGTGAGTATCTTTTATCCTATTGATGTAAAAATGCTCATAAATTCCGAAAAAATACCCATTTTATTTAGGAACCTTCCCAACAATGTCTTCTACTTCTGCACCCTCTGCTGCTGGGCCTTCCACTTCTACTGCTCTCTCTGCCCCTTTTTCTACCACTTGGGTCATTGATTCTAGTCACTACTCTGCTTTGCGGGATAAACAGTTCTATATTGGCAATGTGCTCATCTCAACTGAGTCTTTGAAAGTGGACCTGAGCCTCCAGCGCCCACTTGATCCTCAACACGCCAAGGAGATTATGCCAATGTACTCTAGTGATACTGACTTGCGCACTCATGACCCACTAGATTGTGTTGTGGACATAGGTGATAAGGACAAGGTGGATCGATGGGTAAAGGAGCAAGACCCAAAGAAGCTTACCACAAGCTTCCTGGAGGACATGCTTGTGTTAGATCTTTCTGACACATCTTACATCATTGTCAAAGGTCAACACCGCTATACGGCTTACTGTCAAGTAATGAAGGAGGACAACCTCCCTCAAAATATCCCTCATCCAGGCTGTCTTGCTGTAAAACTGTATCATTCAGGTATGTGTAACCAGGTGTACTTTATTACTGTACTAAATCTTTTATAGATCCTAAGGACATCAATCGTCATCGACTTTTTACATTGGCAGTTCATGACAACCTCCCCACTGTCAAAAAGGATGCAGATGCTCATAGCTTGGGTCAATGTGTCATGCGCAACTCATGGGCGGAAATCAGTGGTGCTCTCTCTCACTTTCATGACCTTGACTTCCACAATCACCTAGGTCAGACTATGAGGAAAGAGCTTTATGTGATTTATCAGGTGTCTCTGACACCAAAGGCCCAATCATTACAGAAGGCTGGAGCTTCAGATAGACGTATTGTACAAACTTGGGCTGCTTGCAAAATGTTCTTGGATCACACCTTGCTGGAGGCCCTCATTGAACTCAATGACAACTCCTTTGGTCAAAACTTCTCTATCACAGTGGCAAGCTTAGAGAGCTTATTTAATAAAGTGGAATGGTTACCTGTAAGTCCTTTCTGAACTTGTATTAGGCTTTTGCTAATGATAGAGCATAGTTCTTGGCGGTGCTATTTCGTGACATCTTTGAGGTTGTCAAAGACTTTAAAACTTTAGAAGGGGATAGCCAATCCAAGGGCTTGTTAAATGAGCTCTTTAAGGCATACTCTAGCAAAAGATTGGATGCAAAAAAGTGGCCCAAGGTTGGCTTTGAAGCCTGGCTACTAAAAGCTGAAGAGTTTGAAGCACATTGGTTTGATTTCAAGGTAAATGGCCCTTTGAGTTGCTTGTTATCAATACTGACTTGCTCAAAACCAGCATTTGAGCTATAATGCACTCATTGGGGCGAAAAAAGACTTTCAAATTGCAGCTGATTGCTTTAGGATGGTGCGTCTCATGTGTTAAACAAACAAATGATTATTTTAACATTAAACCTATTAGCTGGCTGTGCTTTTATCTGATGGGGCTGTCTGGAACAGAGCTACTACTCTGGACAATGATCTCAAACAAAACAATGCAATAAAGGGCGCATCTCGTTGCCATACCTTTGTTCACTGGAATTCCTGCCCTGAGGGGATTCTACGCAACTACATCTACAACAAATTTGTGGGGTCACGTGTCTTTGAGGACAATACTCACTACTGTCTAATCAAAGATGACAAAGGAGTTGTACAAGGCAAGGTGTTTGAGGTATGCCTTGTGATATGCCTCTGTCCTTTGTCTTATGATTTCTCTTCTAGGTTGTCTCCTTTATATGGAGTCAGCGCTTCACACTCAAGCTTCCCTCTCGGTGTACGCAAGATGAAAGTTACCAACCATTCTGCCTTCAGGGTGTTGTTGGGTTAACACTTTCAGCCACCCATTCAATTAGTCCTGAACCTGTCAACAAATTTATGGTTTTTCTCTCTAAGGCAGTCTCCTCTTGCGCTCAATGGCGTCACCTTCTCAGAGTCATCTTGGACTGTAGTTCTCCATTGCCCTGTGGGATTGTTGCTGATTTGGAGAAGCTAAAGACACCCACACCTCCTCCTCGTCGTGCCTCTTCTCCATTGTCTCCTTGTCCCTCTTCTCCACGCCACCAAACTTCGCCCTTTCCTTCTACTAGCAGACAAAAGGCTGCCACCCCTGAACCACCTTCATCTCCAGGCCCTTCACCTACCACAAGCCCAGCTACTTCTCGAAAAAAGGGAAGATTATATGTTGGGCAATTACAGCATAACACATCTGCATCTTCCAAGGTGGCCCCTCAGCAGAAGCAATGTGCACAACGTAAGCGACGTGTAACACCAATTTACACTAGTGATGAGTTGGATGAGCTAGCAAAAGGTGAGTTGTTTATCTTACTAGAGAGTTTGTGCTTAAATTTGTAGAAAACAAAGCACCTGAGTCTGAGCCTGAGCCTGAGTCTCCCCAAAGTGATAAGGAGGGTGACAAGAGTGACAAAAGTGAGGAGGAAGAGTCTGAACCAGGTGATAAGGAGGGTGAGGAGGGTGAGAAAGGTGAGTGCTTGCTATTTCTTTGCTTATAAAGTGCACTCAGCTTTTATAGCATCTTGCCAGCCTAAAGATATGGAAGAGGAAGAGGAAGAGGAAGAGGAAGAGGAAGAGGAAGAGGAAGAGGAAGTGGAGAAAGAGAAAGAAGAAGCACAACAAAAAGAGCAAGTGGATGAAGAAGGGGATAAAGAGCCTGAGGGCGAGAAGGAAAAGGAAGGTAAGTCTCCTTTTTTCTTCTTGTATGAGGACACACTTAGACTTTAAAAGATGCATCTGAGGATGGGGGTGCAGATGAAGGAGGTGAGAAGAGCAAGGGCAAGGAAGAAGTGCAAGTTGCGCAACAAAAAGAGCAAGTGGATAAAGAAGGGGATAAAGAGCCTGAGGGTGAGAAGGAAAAGGAAGGTAAGTCTGCTTTTTTCTTCTTGTGTGAGGACACACTTAGACTGTAAAAGTTGCATCTGAGGATGGGAGTGCAGATGAAGGAGGAGAGAAGAGCAAGGGCAAGGAAGAAGTGCAAGTTGCGCAACCAAAAGAGCAAGTGGGTGAAGAAGAGGATACAGAGCCTGAGGGTGAGAAGGAAAAGGAAAGTAAGTCTGCTTTTTTCTTCTTGTATGAGGAGACACTTAGACTTTAAAAGATGCATCTGAGGATGGGGGCGCAGATGAAGGAGGTGAGAAGGGCAAGGGCAAGGAAGGTCAGTGCTTTTTTTTCTTGCATGAGGACATACTTAGCTATTATAGTGGCTGCACCTGTGCACATGGATGAGGATGAAGAAGAGCATGCAGGAGGTGAGGAGGCTGAGAAAGGTGGGTGCTTGCTTCTCTTTCCCTTTTATAAGGATGCACTTAGCTTTTATAGTGGCTCACCCGCAAAAAGATATGTCTCAGGGTGAGGGTGATAAAGAAGGGCAAGAAAAAGGTGAGTGTAACAAATGTTTCTTATTATCAATCCTCAGCTATCATTAGAAGTTACAAAAAAGCGTCAAGCTTCAACTGAAGAAGGATCTAGTAAGCGTGCCAAGTTTGACCCTCCAGCACCTTCTACACAGCAACCAACTCAAGGGAGCTATGCTGGTGAAGCTACTCAAGGTAAGCACCCTACTTTGTCTTGATGAGGAAGGTTTCTAATAGCTTGTTAATAGAGCCCATTTACTCCATTGATGAGCTTAAAAAGGCCAACTCTCCCTTCTGCCTCCCATATATGGATTGGGCTATGCCAGAGGAAGAGATCAGGAAGTATCTCATCTCGTTCATAAATGACAAGAGAGTTCCTCTGCAAACTCTGTTCAATGTCTTCCAAACAGCCATCAAATTGTACAATGTTGGTGGAGGCTCAAGGGGGGGGGGTATTTGGGACTATGACCCTGATACACCCAGACAACAAATTACAACAAAACATACCTTCAATGATACTGACATGGTATGTATGAGTGATATGTTGAGCAAATCTTACTTACCATTTGTGTAGACATTTGATCCTGATGAGATAGATGGCAGAATATCAGCCACTTATCCAGGTGAAGAAGAAGATGTAGAGATGGGGGGGTTCAGAATAAGATATAATACAAATTTGTTGACATGTCTTGGAAATCAAAAAGGCCTTGTGATTGTATTGTCATTTGTATCAAATTGTGTGCTGTCTAGTGATTGGCATAGGTCATCCTTAGTGATTGTCACAGGTCTGGGTAACCTGCATGTAGTGATTTAAAGTCCAGTGATACCCTAAACTGTCACTGAACACTAAGAGAAACAGTCTATGGTGTGCCGCAGGATTTGGAGGGTGTGAAGCATTGTGAGTG